>JAHWGI010000968.1:742500-1078504 GCA_029379305.1 Frankliniella fusca
AAACTACTAGAATTTTTTCAGATTTTTAGAACAAAATTTAGGGGTCGCGCCAGAGGTTTAAAGTTAACACTGGTTTCTTAAGGGGGTTTGGCCTAAAACCTGAAAATTTCATGCAGGGCCGTAAATGTTTATCAAAACTTGATTCCGACACCAAAATCGAGATCGGCGGCGAAAACCGCGTCCGAAAATGTATGGCACACACGTGTGTACAATGTAGAACTGAAAAAATAAATCCCAGATTTTAGCCAAAATTGGCCAAAATTAAGAAATTTATTTTGGAATCTAGGGTGAAACCAATGACTTGCGATACGTTTCCACACTCGGTTTTCGACGAAGATCACAATTCTGAAGCCGCTTTTTAAATTTGGTAAAAATTTACATCTCTACACCAAATATTCAGGTTTTCAGCCAAAACCCCATAAGAAACCAGTGTTAACTTTAAGCCTCTGGCGCGACCCATAAATTTTGTTCTAAAAATCCGAAAACATTCTAGTAGTTTAGTAGAGAGTATTGGAACGTTTTGCCGAGCGGTCCCGAATTTTATCAAACACTTTTGACATTTTGGATCACCCTAAGGTTGGGGGATTAACGCCGAAGTCGGGGCGATCTAACGTGCCGGTCTGGAGTAGCTGCGGTCGGGGCGTCCCCACAGGCAGGTAGGCAGCCCCGACTTAGCTTCAGCCGGACCGACCGTAGGCTCGGCGGGAGAGTGCGAGGGAGAAGGGTCACTGTGCGAGAGAGACAGGTATCTTTTGGTGCTGCACGGCACGGCACGGGCAGGCCGCGCGCAGCCGCGCGCTGCCGGTGGGGCGGGCGGGAAATTCTGATGTTTTGAACTCATGTACTCATGTAGCCAGCGCGGCGGGAGGATGTGTGAGTGTTTGTAACGGTGTATGGTGCACTATCAGCAATCTTTGGAAGGTCAGGGACTGAGGGGTATTTTATTTTGAAAAGATTGAAAAATTGAAATTAAAAGTTTAAACGAGCCCTTTTGGCCATATCTCTTTTTCGTCTGTGTGACTCAAGCACAGCCCTATCTGCTTCTGCACACACGAAGTGCATGCGGCAGTTTAAGTTGTGAGTTATAATGGCTGTGGTTAACCCTCGTTGATGTTCGGGGCATCCGATGAGGTCCACGGTGTCCTCTTGTGCCCCAAGCAGATCATCCAGGATGGCAAATAGAAATGTAGCGTGCAGACTACTTTTCGCAGCCACTCGAAGAACGCTCTCCTCCAGCTGTTTGGAAGGTTACCGAAAACTATGAAAATTTTAGTCTGAAATCTGATTTTTCTTGTTAGTTAATGAATTACCTTTGCGAGTAGATTATACATTTTATTAGATGGTCTAGCCCTCCATAAGATTTCATTTGGAGCAAAGTCTCTCTGCCTTGAAAGGGTGCACATTCTGGTGCGCAGACCTCCAGGCTGCATGATAAGCACCCCTTTGCAGGCTGCACCTTTCTCATTTTTCTGGAAATATAACCTCCAAAGACAGTTAATGCGTTTTGGTCGATTGGGGCTGCCAACGCATCTTGGTGGTCCATTTCTGCTAATTCTTCCACTTTCACGTCCTGATCGAGGTATTTATCAATTTTTGCCTCAAGTTGCTTTCTATTTTCTTCATATTTTTCCCCCTCTAGGTCCTTCATTTGTAAGAGGGCCTCTAACATTTCACCCCCTGAAACGTTACTGCCCCGAGGTGGTTTTACTAAACTGTAGGTCATGAGAAGCCGGTATACATTTATGAACAGAAGGGGGTCTGGGTGATTGTTTGCACCACAAGCTACTCGTACATGCCCAAAGAAATGCTATGAGGGACAGAAAAGAAAAAGAAATTCAGTTATAAAAAAGTGATAAATCGTTGTTTTGTTTTTCTCAGCAAGATGCTCACCTCCAGGGAATCCTGATTGATTCGTCTCGTCATCAAGTATTTATAGCCACACTCCTGAGAAAGGTACTTAACTAGACTGAGGGCTGTGTTCACGGTGACAACCAGCCCTAGGTATGATGTACTAATTTCGTCTGGAAAACTGACATGAGGTTTGTTTGCTTTCTTTCTTTTGCCCGTCCCCACAGAATCATGCTTGAGGATTGCCAAATCATTCATTGTCTTGAGGTAGTCCAAGAATTCTATCAACACCTGTAAAAATAATTATTATACTGGTGTTCCTTTCAATTAAAATGACGGAACTTAACTAGAATACCTTGTGATGTGCAGAGTTTGGATCTGCCCGCAACCCTTGCCATGGCAGCTGCCCATTCATCGCATCTACTACAGAGTTCATTCTTCGAATAAACTCTATCGTGGGCTCTGCATCCTTGAGTCTTTCATCTCCCATTGCTCGATAATATTCCATAGAAGTTGCAACTCTTTCTCCAAAAAACTAAGTAAAATAGAAAACAATTACTGATGAGGTGTAAAAAATTTTATTCCCATGGAACTTATATTTTTACAAAAAAAATATTTCCCCATGGAACTTGTATTTTCACAACTTGCCTGCATAGCCAGACGCACTTTCATTTTCTGAAAATTAGTTGGCTCAAGGTGGTCTTTTGACAAGGTGAATTCGGCCTTGATCCCCTTATTTTTCTCTTGATCTAAAACTGCCCGCCAATGGTCTAACTTAATTTTTCCTTCTGGTAGGTTCAGGTCCTTTTTATTAAGAACTCGTGTCCAAATGTTTTTCACCAAGTGAGGAAAATCTGAAGCGAATCTTAGAAGGCGATGGGGATCAACGGGATGTTCACAGCTGCATGTGTTCATGTCCACACCAAAGAGATCCCACATGGTCCGATTCCATGTGGCACCATCAGTGGTTACAGCGTCAACAAAAAAACCACTGCTTTCCAGCAAGGCCACAGCTTCCAAAATTAATTTGTGGAGGGTAACTCCCTTCACCGCTCCAGCACTGAGGAAGGCCCCCACAGCCTGAACCCACCTCCCTCTAAATGGTTGAAATATGATGACTAAAGCATGATCTCCTCTTTTCTCCTTATCTTCCTCTGATTCAAACCCTCCCAGGTTGACAAGGCCATGCACCTCACATTTATTTTTGTCAAAGCTTGTCCGGCTTTCCAGGGACATTTCATCAATAGCAAGACAACCTACATTACAATTATTATAAATAGGTTTAATAGGGTGAGACAATTTACAATTATGATGTAAATTTTGTACTGCCCGTGTCTTTCAGCTTCTGGCATATGTGATGCCTTTGTCTTGAGCATATCGAAAACATTTTCTTGAAAACCATAGCAGGGTCTTAAATTCTGCATAAATCTATTTAGTGTTCTTTTGCTTGGTAAAGCTAATTTGTTTTCAGTTCGTAGTTTCTCGTACAAGGAGTTGCTGATTGCTAATAACTCTCCCCGATGTGTTTTAAATGTCTGAATTCTAGATAATATTGACTTTACTGTGATGTCATATTGAAACTCCTCTGTCATCATTGCATCAATTCAAGATCAAAACCACAATAAAACTCAAAATCTAAAATACATCATGCTGACTGCCTGGATGTGATGTCACTGAAAATCAGTACAAGCAAGTTTTTTGAATCTCTGTTACTTGTGTAAAGCATTTTAAACATAGAAACTATCAACATTGTTTCAAACTGTAATGAGCATACTTATTCATCAATACCTTAAGATGTGTCAAAATGCTAACTATTCACAATTATCATAACATTAACACTATTGATTTACCCGGGCATTGGCAGAATCAAGCCAAAAGCTTTTGTCACTTTGAGGTTTCTTTTGATGTTTGAGGGCGGTCGACATTTCCACATCCTTTGGATCCTGAAACAGTAAAACATAAAAAGTTTACGTCCATATTTAAATATAAATCAAAATTACAATAACTAAATCAACGCACTTACATATTGCAGGTAATATTCGCTCATAAGGTGGTCAAGTTCTTGCTGGTTCACGGTGATTGCCAATCCATTGCCGAGTGAAATTTCATTGTTGTAACACTCTGATGGCTCTTCATCACAATAATAGAACGTCATGTTGAATTCGCAATCATCATCCTGTAACAAAGAAACTCAAAGGAAGCATAATGCAGTAAATATTGTTTACAAACATTATTGTTATAAGAAATCATAAAGAACTGTATTTGCAACTGATAAAGTAAACTAGTTGTAAATAGGTTTAATAGGGTGAGACAATTTACAATTATGATGTAAATTTTGTACTGACCGTGTCTTTTAGCTTCTGGCATATGTGATGCCTTTGTCTTGAGCATATCGAAAACATTTTCTTGAAAACCATAGCAGGGTCTTAAATTCTGCATATATCTATTTAGTGTTCTTTTGCTTGGTAAAGCTAATTTGTTTTCAGTTCGTAGTTTCTCGTACAAGGAGTTGCTGATTGCTAATAACTCTCCCCGATGTGTTTTAAATGTCTGAATTTTAGATAATATTGACTTTACTGTGATGTCATATTGAAACTCCTCTGTCATCATTGCATCAATTCAAGATCAAAACCACAATAAAACTCAAAATCTAAAATACATCATGCTGACTGCCTGGATGTGATGTCACTGAAAATCAGTACAAGCAAGTTTTTTGAATCTCTGTTACTTGTGTAAAGCATTTTAAACATAGAAACTATCAACATTGTTTCAAACTGTAATGAGCATACTTATTCATCAATACCTTAAGATGTGTCAAAATGCTAACTATTCACAATTATCATAACATTAACACTATTGATTTACCCGGGCATTGGCAGAATCAAGCCAAAAGCTTTTGTCACTTTGAGGTTTCTTTTGATGTTTGAGGGCGGTCGACATTTCCACATCCTTTGGATCCTGAAACAGTAAAACATAAAAAGTTTACGTCCATATTTAAATATAAATCAAAATTACAATAACTAAATCAACGCACTTACATATTGCAGGTAATATTCGCTCATAAGGTGGTCAAGTTCTTGCTGGTTCACGGTGATTGCCAATCCATTGCCGAGTGAAATTTCATTGTTGTAACACTCTGATGGCTCTTCATCACAATAATAGAACGTCATGTTGAATTCGCAATCATCATCCTGTAACAAAGAAACTCAAAGGAAGCATAATGCAGTAAATATTGTTTACAAACATTATTGTTATAAGAAATCATAAAGAACTGTATTTGCAACTGATAAAGTAAACTAGGATTATGAAAAAATGTCAACACAAAACATGCTTAGATCAAATCATCATAATAATTCAAGATCCAATGACTAAGTTTTGTAATCTCTCCATAACAAGGATTTGAAAATGCAGGAAAGAAAACTAAATGTAAATAGAGATGAAATGTTAAATTTTGTCAACATGTCACGAATACCAATCTAATAAAATTAAAACACAATTCAGATTGGATATGGAAGGTAAATAAGATTTTCATAAGTTGGTCAATGTGCAAATAAAGAAAAAAAAGGAAGAAAAAAGAGGTACACAAACTAAAGCTTGAGAGGTTAAGAAACATAAACAGTATCAGAATTAAAGAAAAGGTTTCCCCTCTCAAACAAATCCAGCTCTTTGGATGACATTGACTTATGTTTAAATACAGTGCCAAAGATACTGTAGATTTTGTAAGTAAAATATATTTAAAAAAGACAAAGTATAGAATATGAAAGAAAAAATAGGTAAGACCAGAAAAGCCTAAAGAAAGGTCATGACTAAATCTCTGAAACATTTTCAAAAAGTTTGTGCGTCCAGCTATGCAGTTAAATCGTAAACATATCAAATGATAAGGGTCTCTGTACACTAAAGGGATATCAAATGTCCACATCATGACAAGCATCATTTAGCACACTGACCAATTGTGACAGAATCGTAACTGAACAAAGCCTACTGTCATTCACATATCCAACACTGCAATAATTGAAAAACTGTGTTACCATTGTGTTATGGCAAAATAGGCGAATGTTCACTAGACATGAATGCAACGACAGGGACCCTCATTCTGTCAGAATAAGTCAATATCCTGAATTTTGCTTTTCTTAATGCAGCTATCATTTTGACATGTACAGAATAAGTCAGTGTACCTGAGAACGAGATTCCATTTTCCTAAAAGGCCAATAGCTCTTCACTATAAAATTTTGAAAAAGAATTACTTATAAAAAAATTTGGTCCAAATGAGAATGACTGCCATGGTAACATAATAGTGATTATGAAAATGTTGCATAACAACTGTTCAACAATAAAACAAGTTGTGATTGTTGAACTGAGGCAATGAATAGTAGTCTAAAACAATAACAAGGCAATTTCTGCCATTCTAAGGATAATATAAACAAAAAAAAATTTACAATGACTAAGTGGAACTGTATCACAAAGAATGCGGGGAAACATTATTCGATTGCGTAATGATGTGAGCAAAACTTTCAGTGGTACGAAAACACAGTAGTATGACAATGATCAATTTCAAACCATTAGTCAGTCAGTAACTCCTTCACTCTAGCCTCACAAATTCATTATTGCTCATTATAATCAACTGAAAAACAACCTTTTATTATTGAAAATTACAGTGGTAAAAGTTCAAAGGGTAAAAAAAGGATAAAACACACGTAAAAGTCTTACTGACAGTTGAAAAATGACTGACAGACAGTGAGATTTTGAGCATTATGAGGCATCCTTAAACAACCAAAGGTTTGTTCACAGAAGTTAGTCTCAAATTAAAACAGGTAGTTTTACTGACGGTACAATTAAAAAAAACAGAAGGAAGTGCAGGATAATTTCCTTTGTTGGTGTAGGTATTATTCAAATTTTACTGCATTCTTAAGCTTTCACTCACACTGTTTCAATAAACAAACTTACCATGACATACACAATGTAAAGTAAATAATAACAATGTCAGAAATTGGAAATTCCCAAAATGTCTTCTCAAAAGGAGTTGGGAAAAGACAAACTATGCAGCTCATGACATTCGTACTGTCTTCGCGGTATAAATATTGGAATGAAAATTATAATTGTCCTTTCAAACTTTAGTAAGTAATGCCATTTTTAAATATGTCAGCTTAAAACAGTTAAATATTCTGAAAGTGAAAATTTAAGTTTTATTTATATAATTAACATAAATTGTAACAATTTTCAAATGTCAAAGTCATAAAATACTTACATCAACATACAGTAGTCACCATAAACAAATGAAACAACACCAAATTTTCATTAAAATTCTTTCAATGTGTTCCTATTTACCTATTTTCTTTTCCAGTCAGGGATATAGATGTGGGTAGGCTTCTCATGCTGACCAGTGAATGCACAAAGAAGGATACGCATTAAAGTAACAAATACCCTAAGAAACTGACATTTTTCAAACCACTGTCAGCTTCTTACAGCACACCATACTTCATGCTTGCCTTTCTCCTTTTTTAACTGCTAACAGGGACATTTTACTGTACTAAAAAGCCCTTTCATCTTTTTTTCTGCAAAAGTGAACAAGCCTATTCTAGCTTCTACACTATACTGGGATACACATGGTGTTTTTGTTGGTCCATACAGAGCACTCTCACTATGGGATTATGATTGCCCATCTTTAACTGTCGTTCCCTATTCAAGGGACTGACATTAAAAAATCGTTAAATGTAAATAGACACTATAGCAGCTGTTCAGATGAAAATGAGAACAATAAGATTTCTGTGTACCGGGTGTTTCTTTGAATGGGTAACAGTGTTGCGGGTTTGCCTACCCTATTCACCCGTAAGTCGCCATGGCCCCTGCAACGCTGGGGAGTATGCAATCCCACAAGACTGTTACGCATTCAAAGAAAAACCCAGTACATGTGTACATTATAAAAACGACCTGTTACACTCTTCTGTCTTAAGGTGCCCCCACAATCAACTCATATCGGGTGGTGACGGAACGAAATTTTGGGTACCAGGAATTTAACTCCTGCTTCCCCCTGCGCTTGTGCTCTCCAAGTAGGCCGCCACCTTCACACCAGTGCTTGGCGGGTTGGCCTATCCAGTTTGTCGCAGGCGTTCCGCCTCGGTAACGGCCATTGTGGGGGTGGGGGCGCCATTACGTGGCTGCTTGTCGCACACATTTCAAGCAACAGGCACCTGAGCGCACACACGCCGGCTACCCACACCTATCTAGCAGGGTTGCCTACCGCACACGCACGCCTGTCAGTGTCTATGTGTCTGTATGCAAACATGTCTGCTACATACATGTCATACAGGGGTGCATACCACACGATTATCAGGAACTACGCCTTTGTAAGAAGATACGACTGAATGCTAACCACAAATGTCTAACGGGATTGCCTATCGTACGACTGTCAGTTGCCATTACAATGTTAATCTGTTACTAAACAAGACAGCGAGTGAGCGAGCGACGCGAATTATGAAAATTCAAAATGGCATACAGAAAACTTTCAAAATGATTACTTCTTCGCGCCGCGCTGCCCTCTTGAGGGTGTCTAGTATAAATAGGTTTAATAGGGTGAGACAATTTACAATTATGATGTAAATTTTGTACTGACCGTGTCTTTCAGCTTCTGGCATATGTGATGCCTTTGTCTTGAGCATATCGAAAACATTTTCTTGAAAACCATAGCAGGGTCTTAAATTCTGCATATATCTATTTAGTGTTCTTTTGCTTGGTAAAGCTAATTTGTTTTCAGTTCGTAGTTTCTCGTACAAGGAGGGTGCTTTGATTCGCATCAAAATGCACTCATAAACCTAGTCTGTCGCATATCTTCTGCCTTTATTACTGTGATGTTTTGATGCTTCAAAACAGGCTTTCACTAGGCTCTGTTGCTCTGGTGGTAGCAACTGTATTATTTCCCCTATTTTCTCATGCTTTATTTTACTCATCTGTTTCATTGTTTTGTCTATTTTGATGTTTAGAAGCTTCACCTTAAGTTAAAAAATAACAGTGAGTGCACTGTTAATCAATTTCTGTGACGTCAGATTCATTTTCATGTGAAAACTGTCACATTCCTTTTAATATTTATGTCACATTCTTTTGAATGTGACAAAAAAAATTAACCTGCATATTCTGGACGATTTACATTGAAAAGAATGTGACATTACATTTTAAACAGTGTGACCCTTTTCACATGAAAAAGAAGGTGACGTCACAGTAATTTAATAACAGTGTGCAAATTATAATCCATTCATAATAAATAAGTAGCTTCTCAGCTGCTGACCTCTTTTTTCAGGCGGAGAATACATCTGCCTTGATACTTCATTCTTTTTCTGAGTTTGTCTAAGGAGTTTCCAGAATCAGTTGTTTTCCCCTTCATGTAATGTAAGCTCTTAGTCAGAGCACGAGCAAGGATTTTGCAGGGCTCACACCTGGATGATTTGAAACTTGCATATCCAGTACATTTTTCTGACCACTCTTGATCCTTGGTGCCCTGTTCAAGAACTCCCATGCAGGGCTTCATGCAATGCAACTTTAATAATAATGCTTCTATGTCCTTCTTGTTCTTTACTTCTGGCATGTCTAATACTGTTTTGTTTATTAAAACCAAGGGCTTTAAGGAGTGAGTAAAAACTACAGCTTTTTGTGTTCTTAGGTGTTCATCAATTATGGTGAATGCAGTCTTGTTCTCTGTGAAAATATTTAATGTTAAAACTATTTCTATCATTTCCATAATTCATATTACAAGCAGGGAAGATAAGAGAGGTGCTCAGAAGGGGGGAAAGTTGCTAATTAGAGTTTATGCAGGCTCCATAAAATTCAAAATTAATGGAAAAAATAATTAATTACTTTCAACTGTACTAATTTCAAACTTTTCTGCTGTTTTCTATATAATTCTGAATGTTTAAAACTTCTTTACAAAGTTTATATGTTTCAGTATATCTGAAGCAAGAATAAAAGGCAACCTTGTTTAGTAATTTCACCCAAATGTAGATTTTCATATTTAGCGTTCATCACTCACCAATAATTTTTTAAAAAGGTGGAACGTAAAATGTCAAAATGTACATTGAGGTAAAATCACAAAGCAGGGTTTCAGTTTCTTTTTGGTTTAAATGTATTAAATCATAAACACCTCATAAACAGTTTTTAAACAATCAGTATTATTAAGATAGCTGTGGGAAAGGTTGAAATTATTTTGTAGCCAAGTTCAGTCCAATTTAGCAACTTTTTCCCTTTAGAATCTTCTCCTTCTCGTCCCCTCCACCCCTTTCCTAATATATTCACTGGCATTTCAGTACCTTTATCAGTATGAACACCCCAGAGCATTCCTGGCAATTTAACAGTGTGTGCAATCGAGTGGATAACAACTCTGGTAATTCTTTTGGGAGGCTGACTTTCACGGAATGGTGTAAAGGTTACACTTCTTTGCAATGTAGGGGGCAACTCTGTATCCATATCAGACTCATCATATACCTACAGGGACAAATTGACTTTAATTGCATTGCAAATTAATGTGATAATTCTGTACGTGGTATTTATGACATTAATGTACCAGTTCTCAGCATGTTGGAGTTTGCAGAACTGGGGTACTAGTCTGGACCTATTAATATGCATTTAGGACCAATTAAAGTGCTTGTGGTATTCAACTTTCTTTAGTTTTAGTTAAATATACATGAAGGACTACATACAAGAGAGCTGCTGGCCTGGGTAAGGGGAGTTCGCAGAGGAGTCATTGGTTCCTCAGAGGTGCTCGACCGCGGTGGACTCGACTATGGTGGAAAATGGACAGAACTCTAGTCTAGTTTGGGGAAGGCCACGGGGTCAGTAACTCACCCATAAGAAATTACCAGTGTTGTGGGAGCTGGGGGGTACATCTGGAGCCCAGTGCGAGGACCTGGAGGTGGCAGCGGCGTGGGTGGAAGAGGCGGGGGTGGGGGAGGGGGTGGCATTAAAGCACGGGGCGCGACACGCCCGCGGCCACGGCCAGCACCATCAGCACCGCCCGCACCGCCGGCAAGGGGTCCAGGAAGTACAGGTGGGCGTGGTGCTGCTCGTGGGGTGGCCGGAGACGGGAAGGCTGCACGGAGCCGGGCCGATAGGCGCACCGCGGACTTAGGAGTCCGCGGCACCCGCGGCGTGGCTGGAGACAGTGTTGCGATGGCCTCTCGGTCGCTTTTCCCTCACAGGGTTCCCAAAAATCCCTTTTTTCCCTAAAAATTCCCACATCCCTAAACGTGCTAAAATTGACTTGTATGCATGCGGTTTTATTAAATTAGTCACGGAAAACTACGTAAATTTGTTTTTCCTTCCTAAATAAATGCTTCGGAGCGTCCCTGTGGTTCATTTTCTTACCGCTTAGGTTCGGCGCAGCGCTCAGCAGTTGGCAATACCTACGGAGCGGGGATAGGGTGGGGAGGGGAAAAAGAAACAGTGGTAGCTACAACCTAGTAGTCCAACGTCATCCTGAAGTAAGTAATTGCTGTTTCCCTACCCTGCATAACTAAAACTAAGCGTTTAGTCTCATTTTCCACAAAATTCCCATTTTTTCCTGAAAATTCCCTTTTTCCCTTTTCCCTTTAAAATTCCCTCAAAAAGGGAATTTTTCCCTGGTATCGCAACACTGGCTGGAGAAGGGCAGGAGGGGGCGGGGGCGGGGGCGGGGCCGAGGTCATCCTCGTCCACCTCGATGGCGGCAGGAGGCGCGACGGGCTCCGGGGGTGGTGCAGGCTCGTACTCAGCTGTGCTCTCAAATTTGCACGGCACTGCGTTCTTGCGGAGCACTGGCCGGAACTTGGGCACCACAATGGTGCCGCCCCCCTGCACCGCCTTGACGTCATGGGTGATGATATCCTCCCCCAAGAAATGCCGCCCGCACACCGTTGTCTCCATCGTGATGGCCTGCTGCATCACCCGAAACGCGGACCTCCTCGGGATCGCCTTTTGCCATTGAGGTAGAACGTCCTGGACAACCAGTTGTTTTCTGCAGACACGAATCTATTCACCCCAGTCTTGCCAGTGTTGATTTCTTACCTTGTTTTGGCAAGTAAAGAGCGGGATACCGGTCTTAGTGTACCCTGTCGTACATCCCTGTAGAGCACACTTACGCCCCATGTCGAGCCTGCACTGGAGAGTGTAGACGGTTGACAGAGAGGTCCGCCAGGCCCGCGAACCACGGCAACCTCCATTCATTGTTATCGCACAGTGCTCAAAACACCCCCGTGCTCCGAGGACCGCACGGGCCGAGGGCCGCACTTGCTACATGAGTTCAAAACACGGTGGAGAGAGATCTCTCTCCACCGTGGTTCAAAACATCAGAATTTCCCGCCCGCCCCACCGGCAGCGCGCGGCCTGCCCGTTCCGTGCCGTGCAGCACCAAAAGATACCTGTCTCTCTCGCACAGTGACCCTTCTCCCTCGCACACTCCCGCCGAGCCTACGGTCGGTCCGGCTGAAGCTAAGTCGGGGCTGCCTATCTGCCTGTGGGGACGCCCCGACCGCAGCTACTCCGGACCGCCACATTAGATCGCCCCGACTTCGGCGTTAATCCCCCCCCCCTGTCGAGATTCTGGAACCACGGGTCCCTATGCTGGGGCTACCTGAGTGCCGCAACCTTTTCTCCCTCCACCGTGTCATCCGCCTCCGGTTCGCTGGCAGGCCCGGCCGGACACGGGAGAGGCAGGCCGCTGGACGCAGGGCGGATCCTAGTACTGCTGACACGTGCTTGCAGAGGTAATCAACCAAGCGTAGTCATTTTCAACCCTTTCAGGTATAACACATCAGCCCCTCCGCTGCACCGAGAACGACGTCACTATGAGCTGCGCGGACGAGGCACACTAGCTTTCCGAACCAACCTCCATCCACCTTTCTTTCTCTCAACAGGCATGAAGGGAGGCCGCTAAGGAGCAGACAACACCACACTCTGTGCCTGTAACACATATTATGTGCTGACGCCCGTCTCTGCAGATCCCCGCACGATACCATACCGGGATTCTGGAAAATCTGACTGTCAGCTGCGGCTGGCGAACGGCTCTCTCGAATACGGGAATGGCTCCCCCCTTCCATGGTGTGTCGCTCTAATGAGGGTGAAAGGAAAGGCCATATCACTACGGTGTGCGGCCATGGACATTCGAGTGATACACCCAACGAAATTTTTAATGTGACCGCACCTAGGTGGCTCAGTACGCGCTGCCTAGGGTGTTGGGCACGCGGGTGGCCTCACCACCCGCACCGCACATGCGATCGGCAGGGAGGGCTAGGCATTCCAGCCCGACCAGCAGGATCTATGGCGGATTCCGCCGCTAGGCGAAGGTGACTGGCGGGCACGGTGGAGGGAGAAACGGTGGCGGCACTCCGGGCCTCTCAGCATAGGAACCCGTGTCGGCAGTTTTGTCGCTACTTAGGGGATTAACTCCGAGCCTGGGCTATCTAACGTGCCGGTCCGGAGTAACTGAGGTCGGGAAGGCCCGCGCAGGTATGCGGCCGACCCAGCATAGCTTGCGTGCGACCGACCGTCGCCCGGGCCTGTCTGTGCGAGAGAGAAAGGTCACTGTGCGAGAGAGACAGAGGGTTTTTTTGGTGCGGCGCGGCAGGGTCCGGTCGCTCGGGCGCTGCGCTGCAGGCTGCAAGCCGATCGGGCGGGAACCGGGAACCTGCGCTGCACTACGATTGTATTTTGCCGGCCGAGGGCCGAGTCGAGGTATGTTATGAAACGTGTGAGCACGAAGAATCAACTAGTGTCAGTGTCAATGATTGGGAAAGAATTGTAAGGAAATATTTATTAACATTTGCAGGTAAGCTGTGTGTCGTGTACTTTTTAACTTACTTCACATGTTTTTAATTTGGTACAGGTTAGTTCAGCCGGGCCATGACCGGTTTCGCAACTAATTTCAAGTGAAGGGTAACCTCTCACACTCCTTTCAAAAAATGCTGCAGACCACTCGATCCAGACCCGGTACTAGGGAAACCATAGCAACAGCCCTGTGCGCTCGGGCACCGTGGGCAGGCATGCGCAAGGCGTGACTTTGAAACGTTCGTAGGTTCCCGCCCGATCGGCTGCAGCCTGCAGCGCAGCGCCCGAGCGACCGGGCCCTGCCGAGCCGCACCAAAAAACCCTCTGTCTCTCTCGCACAGTGACCTTTCTCTCTCGCACAGACGGGCCCGGGCAACGGTCGGTCGAGAGCAAGCTAAGCTGGGTCGGCCGCATACCTGCGCGGGCCTTCCCGACCTCAGTTACTCCGGACCGGCACGTTAGATAGCCCAGTCTCGGAGTTAATCCCCTAAGTAGCGACAAAACTGCCGACACGCTCAGACCCCTAGTGCCGCCACCGTTTCTCCCTCCACCGTGCCTTCCAGAATGAAAAAAAAATGCAAAACCGTGTAAATTTCAACCCCTAAGTTTGCACCCCTTTTTCTCCTCAGCCAGGAGGGGCACAACATCCGCTCAGGTGCGCGAAGGAGCGCACATTCAACCTTTACCAGGGTGCAAACGTCCAAACCCCTGTGATCATCGTGTCGGCCGCGAGAGCCACGCGAGTGAGCAGACAAAATGACCGGGGTCGGTGTGCTCGTGAGTTTGGATGTGCCATCGGAGCAAAGTCGATGTCAAAAAACATCAATAGCAGTCTGAAAACTTAACAAAACGAAGCTACGCAACCAAGAAAGTCTCAAAAAAGACTGGAGGCCTCTGCGAGGTCACCGATGTGGCAGCCAGGCCACTTCATGGCACTCATGTGAAACCACAGAAACGATTCAACAATGAAAAGGGAAAGAACACTGCTCACTCGCGTGGCTCTCGCGGCCGACACGATGATCGCAGGAGTGTGCGCGTTTGTACCCTGGTAAAGGTTGAATGTGCGCTCCTTCGCGCACCTGAGCGGATGTTGTGCCCCTCCTGGCTGAGGAGAAAAAGGGGTGCAAACTTCGGGGTTGAAATTTACACGATTTTGCACTTTTTTTGATCCTGGAAGGTAACGAATGGACCGAATCACTTCAAAATTGGTGTGGAGGTGAATGAGGGGCTCACACATCGTACCATTACCGCGGTGACCCGCCTCCGCCCCTCCATCCCCTGCGCTGGGGGTTGGAAAGTTAGGGGTTGCAACCCCCACGAAAACGGCTTTACCGTCTGGTCTGCAGTTTGTCACTTCGGGTGTCGATCCAGACGGCTGAAATCAATTGTGCAACGTGATTTTTGACCATTTTTTGGTCATTTTTGGTGATTTTAGTGAAAAATCAAGATTTGGGGTGTCAGTGTTTCGGGGCTGGACACCCCCTGGGGGGTGCGACGGACATGGGGACACTTTTGTCGTGTCCAGGGGACCTCCTGCTACCGCCCCTAACTCTGGAAAAAAATCCGAAAAAATCACCCCTACTTAGGGGTGGTTTTTTTTTGTGGCTCCGGGACGGTTCGTCCGACTGGGGTGGCTCCGGTATCAATCGAAAGAGGAGTCAAAACTGAGTCGGCCATGTGAGTTTCAAACCTCTGTGACACCTGGAAGGACACTTTTGCCCCGGCGAAAGTGTTAAAAATTGACAGTGTCTTACGTGATTTTGGAAATCACTGCTAACCCCTTAAAACAATTAAAAAATAAGAAATCTTAACCAGGTTACTTCTTTGAGAAATCAACTTAAATTAAATCGTGAAGAATTAGCAAAGGTACCACAAAGAAAAGTTGAATCAATTATTGCAACGGTCCCAGAAGAACAAAAAGAAATGGTCAGAACAGTTTTTAAGTGTTCAAAAGTATCACTCAAAGGCAGGAGGTACACTATTGAGTGGATATACGAATGCCTTCTAATGAAGATTTAAGGACCAGCTTTGTACCGGAAATTGAGAAGAGAAAATAAACTTCTCCTACCTTCCCCTCGAACCTTAAATAGGTACATTAAGAGACTGAGACCAGAATGGGGTTTCCAAGAGAATACTTTCTCTCTACTGGAAGAAAAGTACCAATATATCCCTGTCAGCGACAGACATGGTATGTAATTAATTAAAAATACTTAAGGGGACACTATGGTGAAAAAATTGCTATTGTCGGCCTAAAAATCGATTTTTAGATTTTTGCATTTTTGGCACCCCTGAACCTTCCTCTAACCAGGGAAAATAGCGCGAGGCCCCTGAAAAGTGTCTGAGACCGTCGATTCGTACGTTTTCGAAACCCTTGCACATCACTGTTTAGTGGAAAAGTCGAATATTTGACGTTTTGAACGTTTAAACGTTCAGAGGTTCTCCGGGAGCGTCGCGCGTCGCCCCGCATCGGTTTTGGAGATACTCCGTCACATCAGAGGCGTTATGATTGTTAGCGCTGCCTGGCGACCGCGCGGGGAAGCGAGCAAACAGCGGGGCGTGGCGGGGCGGGGGGCGGTGGAGGGCGCGGTGAACAGTTAGTAAACAGAGAGGACAGAGAGTGTATGCCGCATGCTCACAGGTCAGCGGGAAAATGGACAAGATCCACAGTAAATGGCGAACCCCCAAGGGGCGCAAGAGGCCCGCAGTATCAGCTAACAGAGAGAAAGCGAAGAAGCGATGGGCGAGACAGGAGGCGGAGGGACAAGACGGACAAGACCAGCAGCCCGGGACCACAGGCAAACCTAACCCCCACCCAACGCAGTCAACCACTGGGAGAAAATTAAATTATTTTAGAAAGCCTAATTTGAATGAAAGTTTTGAGAGTCTTAAATGGCCCACATTCCCGGAATTTCCTACTGGAGTCCCCCGGCCGGGGGTGTCATCTCCTACCTGCCCTCGGTCTGTTGGTCACTTGTTTGCCAGTCTGACGGTGGCAGTCGTGGTGTGAGGATGCGTCTGCGTCTCTAGGGGAGCTCAACGATCAACGATCACATGATCGGTCCAAGCATCACTGGTTTCACTTGTCGTGTTTTTGGCTGCGAGTGAAGGCACTGGTAAAAACAAATGTGCAATAGTGCACACTTAAAGTGTGCTTCCTGGCACTTTGCGCATTTCATGGTGTTTAAACATATTGCACACTACGTGGTGTGCAAAGTTTAGACGTTTGGCAAGTGTGCAAACTTTGCACACTTGGTTGTGGAAAATTCTTAATTATAGTATAGCAAAAGGTATACCAAGTGTCGAAATGTTGCACACTACGTGGTGTGCAAAGTTTAGACGTTTTGACAAGTGTGCAAAGTTTGCACACTTCGTGATGTTTAGTTTTGCTCGACACCAGGAAGTGTGCAAAGTTTGCACACTTGAAAAGCACGCCAATTGGTGTGCAATATTCTACATTTGTTTTACCAGTGGGGATATGTTATGTACTCGAAATTTTGAATATGGTTGTTTAGACGAATCAGGTACATTAGGGATACAAAAGTTTCGTTCATGAAATGCAAGGAGCCGCAGTGAGCGAAATGAAACCCAGCATCAAAACAATATGTTTGCATATTGGTACGCTGCCGTTCTTTTTGTCCTTTTCGCTTACCTCGGCTCTTTGCATTTTATATGAACTGTGTGATTTAAATTTAAATTTTGATTTAAATTTTTACATTACTCTTGTATAAAGAATTAAATCCACTTAAGATATTTTGGGCAGTGCAAACCCGGCCTACCCCCTGCGCCTGGCTGTAGCCCAGCTGGACCCCCTGCACCCGCGGTCCTACCCCTAGCATATCCAGCACCCCCACCCCCCTACACCCCTAGATGCCTACACGAAAAGCGAAGCTAAAGCTTTCTGCAAACGAACATTTGGCGTACTGAAAGCGAACACCCAGCGCACTGAAAGCGAACCACAGGAAAAAGCATCCTGGTCTCGAGGCGTACTGCTAGCGAACAAGAAGCGACGCAAGTGCGT
The DNA here is from genome assembly GCA_029379305.1 of Frankliniella fusca. Classification (NCBI taxonomy): domain Eukaryota; kingdom Metazoa; phylum Arthropoda; class Insecta; order Thysanoptera; family Thripidae; genus Frankliniella; species Frankliniella fusca. The sequence goes on from JAHWGI010000968.1 coordinate 760,151, forward strand.
CACTCCGAAAGCGAACTCTGTTCGCTCTGGATTCGTCAAAGCGCGCGGACTGACACATCCGCGCACCTTTTGTGAACTAGGCGAACTTGGGGCGACCTGGGTCGGCGAACCTGCGCGAACCACTGGCGAACTGGTGGAGAGGGTCGCAACAAGTACGTTTTAGGTTTGTCACGACGTACTGAAAGCAATCTAGTTGCGTACAAGAAATTTTGCGTCGGGTGGTGGACTCGAGGGGCCCTTCACTTTAAAAAATCGGTGTACAGCCTCAAAAAAATCAAAAAAAAATCAAAAAAATCAAAAAAAAATCAAAAAAAATCAAAAAATCAAAAAAAAATCAAAAAAATCAAAAAAAATCAAGAAAAATCAGAAAAAATCACGAAAAAATCAGAAAAAATCGAAAAAAAATCAGAAAAAATCAGAAAAAATAAAAAAAAAATCAAAAAAAATCAAAAAATCAGACAAATAGAAAAAATCAGAAAAAAACATTTAAGTCAAGGAACGAGGCTACACCTCATGGTATGAAAAATTGTGCGTCAGGTGCGTGCAGGTTCCTTGGCTGTGGATGAGAAATCGTCTGGAGCAAACAAAACAAATCAGCGCACTCGTGTAAATCGCGTTTGAATGTGAATCTTTTCTAGTGTTTTCTTCTCGCACAGCAGTGAAACATTTGTGATAGAATTTCTGTGGATATAAAAATTGGGCACCGTCACCTCGGATGTCGTTCATTCATGTCTCGTCACAAGGCCAGCGTTTCGTACAACTCGGGTCCTTTTTTCGCCCAAAGGTGAGGAGGCAAACACAACCGACGCAAGCTCGCACTGTTAAAGCGCGAGAACTCCTCTTGTTTGCACTGTGAATGCTTTACTTTGCGGTGATTACTTGGTGCCGCTCGATTCCTCTGGTTTCCGCACTCCAACATCACTACGCTTGCGATGTACACATTTCACATTCACTCGCGATTTACACGAGTGCGCTGATTTGTTTTGTTTGCTCCGGACGATTTCTCATCCACAGCCAAGGAACCTACACGCACCTGACGCACAATTTCTCATACCATGAGGTGTAGCCTCGCTGAGGCCAAGCCGACGCCAACCGCAAGGCCGACTAACACTGCTTCCACCTAGCAGCTAGCCAGCCAGCCAACCATGCGACGAGTCAACTTAATTTTGAATTAATTTTGAATGCAAATGCAAAATAAATGACTCGCGGGGCGAATCGACCAATCAGGGACCTCGGATAGGTTGTAGGTTGTATGTCGCTGGATATACCCTAGGGTGGCGGTGGCGGCGGAAGACAGTTTGACAAACGTGGATGTGCCTCAAGGCTGAGATCCGACCAGCGAGAACTCGCCTATCGTTTCCGGTGCTCGCCTTGTCCGGAATACCCTATTAATAATTTAATATTTGGATCAAAATTTCCGTGGATTTTACGACCCCCCCCCCCCCCCCCAAAAAAAAAAAAAAAATCAAAAAAAAATCAAAAAAAATCAAGAAAAATCAAAAAAAAATCAAAAAAAAATAAAAAAAAAATCAAAAAAATCAGAAAAAATCAATAAAAATCAAAAAAATCAAAAAGATTACTTAAATTATAAAAAAATCAAAAAATCAGGTTGAATAAAAAAAATTAAATTGATTTTAAATCGGTGTACGCTTGAGTTTGGAGTGAAGAACCCCTCGGGTGGACTAGCCCGGGTGGAAAGGTCGGAAATCCCACCCGGGCACCGAAGGGAGCCGCGGGCCTCCCGCACCCGACCTTGTGCACCTTGGGCCGGCCCCGAGGTGCCCGATTCGGCAACGGGCCCGATTCTGCCAGGGGCTCGGGGCCCAGGCAGGGTCCTGAGGTTCGGCCCAGAGTGCCCTGCCCGGAGGGCAGAGGGCCTCTTGGCCCAGAGGCTCCTGAGGGCCCGAGGTGCGGGAGCCGGCCCATAGCTTGAGTGCTGGCTGACTTTTGACGAGTTATGGATGGATAGAGATAGAGAGATTTAAACTTAAAAAAACATTTACGATGATAACCATTTATTGTTTATTTGCTATAAACTACAAAAAAAGTGTATTTTGAGTCACATTTCCCGTAATTTGTCCCTGGAATAGTGATGCGAAAATACCGGTAAAGTGAAACTGGGTCGGTATTATACGTATAATACGGTATTATACGGTAAAATGCGGTAAAGTTGGTAAAGTTAGGGTCAAAGGCACACTCATCAGTATTTTACGATTTTTGACGAAATTGTTAGGATTTGAAGGTTAAATATAACATTTCCATGCATTAAAAAAAATAATTAAATGATTAGTAAATGATTAAATGATACGAGGCTGTATCATTGACTTCTCCTTTTGGACCAGGCTGTGGGCTCAGAGCAGGCAGCAGTACAAGGAGCGGCGGAACGGCGAGTAGTGCGTGTTGGTGGTGTAGCTGGTGGTTGAGGGGGCCGCCGGAGCGGGGACGTAGCTCTCTCTCTCTCTCTCTCTCTCTCTCTCTCTCTCTCTCTCTCTCTCTCTCTCTCTCTCTCCCGGGTCCTCCTGCTGTTTTTCTATCAGCGTCCTCACCCTCCTCGCCAGAATCCGAGTCGGGCTCCGAGTCTGTGAACTCTTCTTCATCTTCAGTCTCGTCGTCGCTGTCTCCTTCTTCATCTTCTCCCAAAGGGTCGTCAACTCTGCTTGACCGTGTACGGAGGAGTATGGAATATTACAGGTATTATTGGTAATATTACACCAATTTTACAGTACTGACGTTATAATCCTGCGAAAGTGGGTAATATCAACGTAATTATACCTGTAATATGGGCAACATCAAAGTAATATTTTAGGTAATATCATCTCGTGTACGGAGGAATATCGGAGTTGACGACCCTTTTGTCTTCTTCTCCTGTATACAGTCTCCTTCTCCTCCAGTCCTTTCTCGTCCAAAGCCACCATACGTCGTGATTTGATTTTAGAAAGCGCCTTTTGATCTCTGGAAACTTCTATGGTCTATTTTAAAAGAGAAAACCAACTTTACCAACTTTACCAACTTTACCGGGTGTTGGGTATAATACCGTACCTTACCGGTATTATACCGTACTTTACCGGTAACGTTCCCGGCCTTTGCAACACTACCCTGGAAGGTAGGAAAATCCGGGCCCCGTTGACCGATTTCCCACTCGGGCCCCTGACCATTACCCAGTCCAACACTGAGGATGGATGGGGTCTGCAACCCGCAACACTTGTGTTCATTGTAAGAAAATGTTGGTACAGTGTCCATTGTTATCTGGTAACAAGGATACTATTTTCTACAATAGTCATAGTTGAACCGTTTCAGACCGCTACCTATTCTAAATTTTCTGTGTCATTTCTAAAGTCTGAAGGATTTCTTTTTGACTGCAATGGAAGTATTTATATTTATCGTTATCTGATAAATTAGACGTTTCCATTTTTGCCACACTTGATGTATTTTGGTATGCTGTTATTCATGATACTAGAGCAGTAATAGTGGAAAGCGGTAGGTTAGCCAGTTGTGGGTAATTTCTTACCTTTTTAAATATGTCTGTCCGTGAAATTTAGCGAGGATTCAAACCAATACTGTGACGGAATAGCGTGCTTTTGCGAGTGCTGGCTTGTTGGCTGCAGGATGTCAGACGACTGTGGGGTTTTGAGATTACCAATGGTAGGAGAAATTCGGATCCTCAGGACCTTTGGCGGGGAAGTAGTGCTTTGAAAAACTCGACCCGCGGGTACCCGGATTAGCCGGGTAAACCCGCTGGAACCGCGCCTGCAAGTATAGGCAAAATGGCATACATGTAGGTCAATTTGCCTATCTGCGGGCGCCGGTCCGCCGGGTACCCTGGTAAACCCGTCGACCCGGTTCCTATACCCGGGTACAAATAAGAGCCCTACAGGGAATGCGGGGGGTAGCGCATCATAGGTTGCCTACACGCAGGGGTTTCGTCGTTCTATTTGCCTAATTTTAGGCGGTTATATCTAGTCACTGAAAGGGTGGGGGTTGGAGGGGGGGGCCGCCACTCACTGCACCCACCTTCCCCCCTAAGGTGTCCCCACAATGGGCCTTAGCTCTACTGATAGCGCCTGAGCGACACTGGGTAGGCCGACCCGCATAACACGTAAGTGAAGCGGGCGGCCTACCCAGAGACTGCAAGTGCCATGCGCGTTAAAATAAAATTCTTGGTTCACACATTTTTGTGGCGTAGACTATCGACGAGTTTATTGTGGGGGCACTCTTAAACTGCGCCTGCCTTTCTGTCTAGGCGGTCATTCTCTTTTCCCTTTCTTATAAGTGTAATCCGGCAGCCCTTGTGAAATCCTAGGTTCGAGCAATTTGGTTAAGGAATCGGTGGAGGGGTTTGTCCTGTGGGGCTGGTAATGGGCAGGGGCGTGAGCACATGGTGGCTCTTTTTTTTTGGACCATATCATCACATTAGTCTATAACAAATTTGATTTGTTATTAGCATGTGTTAACATAATACAATATTTTTAGTTTAAAAATGTTTGCATTTACCTAGTAATTTTAATGGCTTTGTTTTTCTAGGAAGACTTTAGCGACTTTTCGTGCTCCTTTGTCTATTACCCACATGATGATGATGATGATCCATCTTTTGAGATACCCATTACATCTGTTAGTATATCTTAAATTTATCTCATTTTCTTTTTTTAGTTACCTTTACACTTATTTTAAAACTGTATTTTCATTTTCCCAAAGGATAATCATAATGACTATGAGCACACAATCCCATTAGTCGATGGCATCACATTAAAGATGAATGACAGAGTTTAAGAAAATTCTTACTCAATCACGAGGAAAGCCTATTACAGACATCAATGCACCATCTACATCTCACATGAATGTATGTACAGTATTTTTTTTTCTAAATATGAAGTTTAAATTGTTCTCTTTTATAAGTATACAATTATGGTACTTAAACTTTCTAGGATTTTTCACAATCTTCCTGTGATATTGTCATTGGTGAAGGCTCAAGAATTATTCTCAGTGGAGACAAATTTCTGAATTTCCTCTCTGGGCAGTCAATGTCATCTAGCACAAAGCCAGTTTGTGATGAAGATAAGAAATCTGTAAGTCACAGGATTAATTTTCTTTGTGATTTTCCCCTTTTACACATCTCTTAATGTTTTCCTTGTGTTTTTTTAGGTTTCCATTGATGATGATTCTGATAACGATGATTCTAACAGTGATTCTGAAAAGAAGTCAGACACTTAAACCAAGAAAAAGAAAGCTGAAAAGGTATTGACTTTCTCTTTTATCAATCATAAATATTCCTGTAAAATATTGTTATAAACATATGGTAAAATGTCGTTTTAAGAAAAAGAAACCAGAAAAAGTTGACAAGGATAAGGGAAATTTAACACCTTAGAAGAAGAGAAAGTCTCAAAAGGTTTTAAATTTACCAGTTTTATTTTTTCATCTTGTTGTAGTGTCTAAATTTTGAACATTTTAATTTAAATTTTTTAGGATTCTGATGACTCAAGCAGCGACTCCACAGAATCCGATAAAGTATCAAAACCTAAGAAGAAGAAGCGACGCAATAAGAAAGATCAAAAACCTGACAACAAGGATCAAACTGATGAGGTTTGTATCTCATGGAGTTCTTTATGAAAAAAATTATTGTGTCTCAATGCGATATTACACTTTTCTTTGACATAACTTCTTTAAGGCTTAAACTTTTTGAGGCACCATAAAATTTTGTGAAATCTTGCTTGTAATGGTGAAGTATTCATTTTTTGTGCTGCAAAGTGTAAATCCGTTACACAGGATGACTCCTCAGATGATGAAAAAATTAAAAAGATCAATCAGGCTGCATCTAAGTTGAGAAATTGAAACAGATGTGTGATTCTGAGAAAGGTCTATACTTTAAGTTTGTTGGTATGAAGGGTTTGGCCTTTAAAATCAAATTTTCTCGTAACTCATTACTTCACTGAACTTTTGCAATGTTTATTTTGTTTTGCAAAATGTCATATCTTCTCAATCTTTTGATATATCAAGAACATATCAGATTTATTTTTGGCAAAGTGGTTTAACTGATAGTTACCTCAATATGTATTCCTACATGAGTTCCAGTTCTGTGATTTTTTCTATTTCTTCATTGTCTTCATGTGTTTTCTCATTATTTATTACTTTTCTGTCTTGTTTGTAAAATATTCAAAATCCTCTGATTTTTTTGATACAGAAACAGTCATACACAAATATTAACTTTTTTTTTTTCTGAAATAAATGGAAAAATTTGTAACTGTTCCTTTTTTTTGGTACTAAATTGTCATTTTTTTTTGGTACTAAATTGTCATTAAGTTTGGTTTTCACAGGAACAATCTAAGCTAGAAAAGAAGAGAAAGGCATTAGAGAGACAGCGTAACCACAGGAAGAATCGTAGCAAAAAACAAAAAGGAAAGGATGATGAAAAGGCTAAGAAAAAAATGGCAATAATTAGAGGTAGGAAAACTAAAGAAGAGCGTAAAGAGGAGCGAATGGTAAACTCTGAACGTCGGTTTCTGAACAGGTCATTGAAGAGGAATGGAATTGTCTATAATAGTGAAAAAATTGATGTACACCAACACAACTTTAATTGTTATGTGAAATCTCTTAGTTGGATTGAATGTGCTCGATGTCACAAACGGGTCATTCACTCAGCTTTCACAAAATTTAAATGTACAAAAAATTGCAGTTTGTTTACACAGGAGAATGATATGGACCCTCTTGACATTCCACATGAGTTAGAATCTCTTACGTACATTGAGAAGCAGTTAATAAGCAGAGTCCATCCTGTTATATCATTATTGCGTGTGAAAAAACTGCAATACAAGTATAAGGGTCAAGTTATAAATTTTACTCAAGATGTTCAGGAAGTAGCTGATTCACTGCCTTACCTTGTTAAAGATTTGAGTAATATTGTTGTTATAAAGTTAAATAATCATGTAAGACTCAAAGATTTTGTTGTCAGAAAAGAAAAGGTTTTGAATGCTTTGCTTTGGCTCAAGAGGAATAACCCACACTATTTTGATTTGAAAATTGATATGTCTGCCTTGAATACATTACCAGATGATGATAATGTTTCTGATGAATTACAAAGTATAAGAAGTGAACAGTTATCTTCCAATCTTAGAGATGAAATGGAAGAAGATGATGATCTTATTGGAGACCAAAATAATGATGACTGTGATGAGTTAACCTATTCAAGTGTTCCAGATCGTGGTGAGTTTTCATACTCAAAGTCTTTTATAAATGAACTTGTATGGCCTAGTATAGGTAAAACACCTCTTAATGAATTCAGTTCTCCGGGTTACATATCTATGGCCTTTCCTCACTTGTTTTGTTATGGCACCGCAGATTTTTCAATGCCCAAGACTCAAAAAATATCACTGAATGAATACATACGTCACCTTATGCTTTATAAAGATGGCAGATTTGCTAAGGATGAAAGATTCAGATACTTTATTATGAACAGTGAAATGCGATGGCATTCTCTCAATCTTGGTAATGTTTATGTGAAAAAAAATTCCATCTTTTCTAAAATGACTATTATTCAATTGAGACAATACCTGAAAGAAAATCCGTGGCTTGTTAATCAAATTATGCACTTTGGTTCCCGACTTAGAACAACTAGCTCATATTGGAAGTCTCGATGCGGTGAATTGCTAGATATGGTTGATCAGCTTGGTACACCAACCATATTTTTTACATTGAGTAGTGCCAACTGTCACTGGCCAGACTTATACCGTTTGATGGGACATGATGTGGCTACTTTATCTGTTCAAGAAAGGGGTCAGCTCTTATCTGAAAACCCATTGATAGCGGATACTTTCTTTCATTTAAGGTCAAAATTTTACTTGGAAAATTGTTTCACAAAACATTTTAAAGTCAAAGACATGTGGTACAGGTATGAATTTCAACACCGAGGATCTATCCACCTGCACGGTGTTGCGTGGTTTGAAAATTCTCCTGTAATTAAAGAAATCATGACTGAATCAGAAACAGCTGCAGTCATAAAGTATTTTGATAGCATAATATCATGCAAAAACCCTGATGTACATATCTTACCATCTCCTATTCATCCTTGCCAGATGTCTTTAGATGATATCACTGATATTGATATTGACTTATCTCATCTTGTTAATCAGTTACAACGCCATACTAAGTGTAGCACATTGGACTGTTTAAGATCTGTTGGTAAAGAAAAGACTCTTCAGTGTAGGTACAAATTTCCTAAACCTTTAGTATCAAAGACTAACTTAGAAATTGAAAATGGTTCTGTAGTTGACATAAACTTTGAAAGGAATGATTGCTTTGTCAACAAGTACAACCCTTGGGTATTACAAACATGGCGTTCTAATATTGATTTTTCACCTATTTTAAACAAGCAGATTGTCTATCGGTACATTGCAAAGTATGCATCAAAAGCAGAAGTTAAGTCAATAAGCTATAATGAAGTATTAACTGATATAGTTAACAAAACTTGCGATGACTTTGAGCTATCCAAGAAAGCCATACGGAAACTTCTGACATCATCATGTGCTAAACGTGATTATTCGTCTCAAGAAGTTATGCACTTTGAGATGGGATATAATTTGTATCATTCAAGAAGTGAATTTGTTGTAATCAATTTGAAGAACATTGATTGGACATCTGTATCTTACAATCATACATGTCAAACTATTTTTGATCTTCATGCAAATCGGTCAGTGAGATACCAGAAATTATCCCTGTTTGAGTTTGCAAAACACATCAAGTTTTTGAAAACTCAAGCATTTGTTAGGAAAAAGTCAGCCATTGTTAGATTTTTCCCCAGAATATACAATACATTACCCACAGATACAATATTTACTAACCTTGCTATTCTTTTTTATCCATGGAGAGCTATGGATGATGTTGTACCAGGGGGATGCGACGGCCTAGCGCTCGCGTGAAGCCATGCGTTCACCTCGGGTCGGGATGGGCCGCGCTCGCCGCCGACCTACCCGCTGTCCTTTAAATTGTCATTGCACTATCAATTTCCACCTTACAGCAAAAACCCGGACAGTTTCGGATTCGTCGTGAAATTTCCTGTAAGACGATGTAAGCCAACAACAGTTTTTAAACGGATTTGTGGGTTTTAGTACGCGATAAGCGAGTCGCTAGTGGAAGCGACACGGAGCCTCCATATCTCCCTTTCATAATTTCACCCATTTCCGTTCAATTTAGCCCCATACACGAAGCGAGCCGATTTTTCCTTATAGTTTTTGTGAGAAACTCAGACAGTGTTTTCGTGAGTACGATTATTATTTATGAAATGGCAACACAAAATGTGAAACGGTCATTTGAGGGTTAGGTTACAACATCCACATTGCAAACCTTTGAAAAACTACTTTTCGTTCGAATCATGAACGCGGACTTGTCTCAGTTTACCCCAAATTTGATATTCTATGATCGAAAGACAAGAATCCCACTCAAAAACACTTTGTTTTCTGTAATTCGAAAAAGATCTGAACCCTTGTCAAAACAGCCGTTTCCGCACCCGTAACTTGTGCAAGTTAATGTGAGAAAAGGACTCACCTTTAGCGAGAAACCTTCTTAGAACAGAATCTTGACACTATTTTGCATCTGTATTGTGAGTGACACATCGACTCCTAAGGAAAATAAGTCGCAATATTACATTTTGTGACGACATGTAGTTCTGTTTGAGCGCATGGAAATTTGCCATACCGGAGCGGCTCGGTCGGGCTCGGGCGCCGAGCAGAACTACATGTCGTCACAAAATGTAATATTGCGACTTATTACTTACTTCTACGTCATTGTTTAAAGTTCACTTTTTTTATTTTGCCATCATCTCAACCGCTTAGCACAACTACTTAACCCTTTCGCATTTTGTTTCGCCTGCAGAATATTATGTTCATTACCTCTGACTGCTAAAACTAAACACCCCTAGATTGCCCTACCCCTGGCAGGCACACACTCTGCTGCACACCCTGGGCCCGGCCCAACCCCTGGCCTAGGTGCACACCCTGCAGCACCCCCAGCTGCACCCCCTCCCCCTCACAAATACCGTGAAACACCCCTAGATGCCTACACGAAAAGCGAATCTAAAGCTTACTGCAAACGAACATTTGGCGTATTGAAAGCGAACATCCAGCGCACTGAAAGCGAACCACAGGAAAAGCATCCTGGTCTCGAGGCGTACTGCTAGCGAACAAGAAGCGACGCAAGTACGTCACTCTGAAAGCGAACTCTGTTCGCTCTGGATTCGTCAAAGCGCGCGGATTGACACATCCGCGCACCTTTTGTGAACTAGGCGAACTTCGGGCGACCTGGGTACACTGGAAAAACTAACGTTACATGTGTCACGTTTCTTGCTGCACTCTCCGGAGAAAACGTTTCGTGCTGCATTCTCTTTGTGATGCCCCTATCCTTTTGCATGGAGAGGAATGCATCAGAAAACGTTTTCTCCAGAGAATGCAGGATAACATGTGACACAAGTAACATTTGTTTTTCCAGTGTAGGCGAACCTGCGCGAACCACTGGCGAACTGGTGGAGAGGGTCGCAACAAGTACGTTTTAGGTTTGTCACGACGTACTAAAAGCAATCTAGTTGCGTACAAGAAATTTTGCGTCGGGAGTACGTTTCCTTTATGGGTTTTGTTGCTTACGGGCAACAGTGGTTTATACTGAAATTCCCCGAACGTGTACCGTCGGGCAAAAGTTGTTATGCGCGGATCTGAATCTCCGATGGGTACCTTTTTTCAGAATATTTTTTTTTCCGCTGCGGTGAATTGGGTTTGGCTTCTGGAGGCTACCAAAAAGGGCGATTTTCACGTGGGTGAGGAGCTCATGTTGGTCAGCCTGTAGATTGAACCGTAGTGCTCCCGCCGACTTGCCCCAGTATTAGAATCATAGTTGACCTCCCTAGCTTTCATTTAATGTAAGTATGGGGCAAATCGGTTGAAAATCACGTTGTCCAGAGCTTTCAGAAGTTCTGTTGCTCAGGAGCAACAAAACCATAAAGGGTTAATATCCCAGCGAAACTCCTTTCTAGAGAGGAGTAAACTGTTAATAATGGAGTTAACACATGCATTTGTTCTCACAAAATGCCATCGTTTTGCTAATCATGAATATGTAAACTTTCTGAGAAAAGTATCTACAGGAACATGTACCGAAGAAGAGTTTAAACTCATGAAAAGTAGCTACATTGTGTATCTTTCTCATGATGAGAGGAAGAAATTTAAGAACAGTATTCGTATCTGTGCTACCAATGATACTGCAAATGAGTACAATGTTGAAAAGCTCAAATCTCTAAAAAATCCAATAGCAATCATACTTGCTCAAAATAATAACAAAACAGCTTTTCAAAGCAGTGATGATTTAGCTGATGGACTTACCAATGTTTTGTCTCTTTGCATTGGAGCCAAAATTATGTTGAGAAGAAATGTTAATGTTAGCAGAGGGCTAGTAAATGGTTGTATATGTGTTTTGAAACATATTTTATATATGAAAGGATGTAGGCCACCATCTGTGCCAGTATGTGTGTTGGTACACTTTGAAAATGTTGACACTACTGATTTAGATATTAACTATATACCATCCCTACCAATTTTAACACAATAGTATAAGAAAGGAGTACTTTGTTCAAGGTTTCAGCTTCCTATTTCATTATGCTGGGCCTGTACAATTCACAAGTCGCAGGGCCTTACCTTAATTACAATGGCTTTGGATGCTGGTAAAACTGAATTTGCTCTTGGTCTTTTGTATGTTGCTTTATCCAGGGTATCTGATAAAAATTCTATTTGTCTGCTTACTACCCTTACACTTGATAGGCTAAATTCTTGCACAAAATCAGCCAGGTTCAAATTACGTAAAAAGTTTCTGAAAAAGTTGAAAATCATGTCATCATAATTAAAGAATTTGTTGTACCAGAGATTATACACTAATAGTTGTCAGAACAATTTGAACTTTTTCTAATTTACAATCGTAAAATCTTTCATAGCACAACTTGTCTTTCATTTCAGGTTTCTTCGACTTTGAGACATTTTTCAAAGAGACATGAGAATAAATTGATGAATAAGTTGTATATGAGGCATTACCGTTCTTCATTATCTCCTGAGAAACTTAAAAAGCAAAGAGCTAAAGATAATCTGCGAAAAAAGTTGCTAAGAAAAAATATGACATTATCAGAAAAACTATGTAGACGTGAAAAGGAAAAGATCTATAGATCAAATCTTCATCATATGAAGAAGTTGAAGAGAATAAAGAAGTTAAGCAGCGTTGAATAGAACATTAAGTTTCACAGAACTTGTACCACCTGAATGAGGTGTAACTCAACAATGATCAAAATTTCTGGTTTTGTTTAGTTTTGCACTTCAGGTATGCTCTGAAATAAAGTTATCTGAAGAAAGAAAGTGTTTGTTAATGCATTTTTATTGTAAACTTTGAAATATCCGGTTACTGTTGTAATTACTTAAATTAACCAATTATTTTCAAATAATCTGAGTGCGAAGCAACCTTAGCTCGGTGAGAAACTGACATTACCTGCATAAGGAAGTAAGACATAAAAGAAATACTGAATAGTTACAAAACATGACATAAAATCATTCAGATATCAAAATCTGAATGTGAAGATGTCCTGTTATGAATTAAAAGACTCTTAAGAACTCATTATCAATTTTTTAAAAATGTGCTCCATAACAGTTACAGTTAATTAACATTAGCTAACAAATTTAATGACACAGTAGATGCCAAGGCTAAAAGACCTGAATACATGGAGAATGTTGATCATATTATACTGTCAGGCCTGCCAGAGACGGAAAGAGAAACAGAATTAGACCTCATGAGCAGAATAATGACAATGATGATATCACTTTTATGACTGCATACATGTCAAGAAGAGTAAAAGGCTTCAGTCTTGCAATGAATAGCTAAATTTGTATTGACTTACTTGTTTGTACTGTTAGTGATTTTAATGATTTGGAGAATTAGGGCTTTGCCATTACTGGGAGTTGTATGCAGACTTTTCATGTCATATGATCAGGTGTTTGAAATTTTTCAGAAAACATATAATAACTCTGTAGACAGAGACGGCTGTATTTCACACAATGTAGTAAATTAGGACTCTGCCAGAAAAAGAAACAGAAACAGAATTAGTGTTTATGAATGAAAGTAAAGATAAACCAACCCATCCCTGATGGAAGAGGAGGAAGAGGGAGGGAAAGAGCAGGAGGAGAATGAAGAGCAGTCAGCTGTGGAGGGTGGTAGAACGTTGACACTTACCTTTGATGAAAATTTTAGGAAACAGATGCAAGACAAGCTGACAGCTGCTGTTGGTGCTCACTTTGCTGTATGTATAGTTGCAGCGTATACGGAGAAGGTTAAATGTGAGTGCTGCAGCAGCATTCTCCAAGGATCAGCACAATTTTTTCTTCACATTTTCTTTACCATGGCATCATTTTTATTGTCACCCTGTTAAATGAAAAGAAAAAAAAAATACAATCAGAAACCATGAGCAACATCACCCGCTTCATATATTAAGCATCAAATTTATTTTCCGCAATTTTTGCACAGTTCTTCAATCATTGCCCGTTTTTTTCCAAAATGTAAAACAGCATCAAGATATTAAATTGTTTAAGTTGTGTGAGAATCAGTAACACTTGAAAAGTGTTATTTGAAAATCTATAGGCAGGAGAGCTCTGTAGGTAAGTAATTATTTTTAAATTTAAGTTATAAAGATAAGAAAGAACAATGAGATAAAAGTTAAGGAGGTGGAAGGGCAGGAGGAGGAGGCAGCTGTGGAGGGTGTTACAGTGTTGTCACTTACCAGAAAACAGATGCGAGACAAGTTGTGAAATGCTGTTGGTGCTCACCCTGCTGCACGCATTGTGGCAGCGTACATCGAGAAGGTTAAGTGTGAGGGCTGTAGCAGCATTCCTCAGGGACCAGCACAGTTTCTTCTTTACATTTTGTCCACCATGGCATCATCGTTATCATCATCCTGTTACATAAATCAAAAAATACAATCAGAAACCATCGGGAACATCAACCGCTTTATACATGAAGCGTGAAAAATCTAAATTCTACAACTCCTCCACAGTTATTCAATCATTGCCAGTTTTTCCAAAATGTAAAACCGTATCAAGATATTCAATTGTTTAAGATGTGTGAGAAACAGTAAAATTTCAAAAGTGTAATTTGAAAATCTATAGCCAAGAGAGCTCTAGAGGACATTTTATTATTTTTAAATTAAAGTTATAAATATATGAAAAACAATTTGACCTACCCAAAAGTTGACCTACCTCAATATTTTAACTAAAATATGAATATTTTTAAATGATTCAAAAAACTCAAAATATGTTCCCATTTTTTGACCTACCCAAAAGTTGACCGACCCAATAAAATATCGAAAATATTAATATTTTTTAAAAAATATATGGGTAGGTCAACTTTTAGGTAGGAACACGATTTTCATAAAAAAATACCTCTGAAAAAAAATATTAATATTTTGGAGAAAATATTAAAATATCAATATTTTGGAGAAAATATTAATATTTTGGAAAAAATATCAAAATATCAATATTTTGGAAAAAATATTAAAATATCAATATTTTGGAGAAAATATTAATATTTTGGAGAAGATATCGAAATATCAATATTTTGAAGAAAATATTAATATTTTGGAGAAAATATCAAAATATCAATATTTTGGAGAAAATATCAATATTTTGGAGAAAATATTAATATTTTGGAGAAAATATTCTCGGGTGACGGAGATGACCGCTTCTAGAAGGCCTGCACTGACCCCAAGACAACGTACGTGGCACGAAGGTCGAAGTGTCAATCTGCAAGGCACCAAGGTGCAGTGTAATGACTGAGGTGACGGCTGACCCCTTGTGACCTTTTTTTTTGGGGGGGGGGGAATTGAAGAAAGTTAATGCTTAGTGTTCAAAACCGATATTTGTTTCAGTATTCAGTCTTTCAATAAAAATACATCTTCTACATGTCTTCTGTCCACGGGGACTGGACTGGAGATATGTTGCCATATTATGCGGCGAGCGCGCAGTGCTGCACTGCGAAGCCCCGCCGTTTATTCAGCGGATCAGGGCGATTTTTCGGGTAACTTAGGAAATTACGTCACAAGAGGTCACTCCCCCCCGCCCCCCCACGTCACATCTCGTCACGTTCGGGCGACCCCTTTCCCATAAAAAAAAACGCGTGACGTTATTTGTGCTCGGCCCCTTATGGCCTGGGCGATTTTAAGTCAGCGTCACTTACGCCCCAGGATCATGTGAAGTTTAGTACGCGTGATCGTTCATGTGAGGTGAGCGCTCACGTGAGAAATGTGCGGCGCCCAATACAAAGCGAAATTGCCAATATTTTTGAAGAATTGCAATCTCCGTATTCTCCCCTCTCCAAAAATGTATGGTTTTCTCAATTTTCCGCGCAATTTTCAGGTCATTCCACTTAGCATAAGTTGCGCACGCGTGACAGCCAATGTGAGATGAGCGTGGGGGTACAAAGAGAACACTGGTAAAACAAATGTTTAGTTTCTAAACATCATGGTGTTTAGTTGGCAATTCTATACATAACATGATGTTTAGCAGGAACTTAACATGACGAGATGTTTAACAACTAAACACTTCGTAAATGTTTAGAGGTTAAACATTTTGTGATGCATAGAAGTAAACACTTGGGCGGGGCTTCACATGGAGAAGCATATGGATCCGCGCTGCGCCAAGTGTTTAGCCAACTGCACACTTTCAAAGTGTTTAAAAATTAAACATCTGCTGGTGTATAGTTTGAACTATACATGATAAAGTGTTGAAGTATTAAACATTAGCAGTTAAACATTATTTGATGTTTAGAACTAAACATTTGTTTTACCAGTGAAAGGACCTGAAAATCGACAAGCCCTCACATTTTGGGGAGGGGGAGAGTACGGAGATTGTAATTCTTCAAAAATATTGGCAATTTCGCTTTGTACTGGGCGCCGCACATTTCTCACGTGAGCGCTCACCTCACATGAACGATCACGCGTACTAAACTTCACATGATCCTGGGGCGTAAGTGTCGCTGACTTAAAATCACCCCACTGGTAAAACAAGTGTTTATAGTTTCTAAACATCATGGTGTTTAGTTGGCAATTCTATACATGACATGATGTTTAGCTGGAACTAAACATGACAATATGTTTAACAGCTAAACACTTCGTAAATGTTTAGAGGTTAAACATTTTGTGATGCATAGAAGCAAGAGAGTAGTGTAGATCGAGATGAAGCTCCGGCTGCCTCTATAGCCTACCTGTGACACGTTGTGACACCTAGCGTCGCCAATTTTCGAGGTGATGGCCCAAAATTTTTATCACTTACTCGGGAAGGTGTACTCTACACAATCGTGTCCCCACTTTTCCTCTCAGTTCGGCCTTGGGACCTACCGGCTAAGAAACAACAGGATACAATCGCTGAGGACACCCGACGCATAGAATCCAGTGCCTACCTACAGGGGCACGACGATGAAATGGCACCTTACGAAGAAACTATTGCAGCTATTCTATCGAACTGTCTAGCATTCGGGTGTTTTTTATGCATAATAAAATTCTAAAGTGTAGTAGGGTGTGCAAAAGCTGTTTTTGAACTAACTGCCCCTGTAGGTAGGCACTGGATTCCATGCGTCGGATGTCCTCAGCGATTGTATCCTGTTGTTAATTAATTAGCCGGTAGGTCCCAAAGATCGAACTGAGAGGATAAGTGGGGACACGATTGTGTTGAGTACACCTTCCCGTGTAAGTGATAAAAATTTTGGGCCATCACCTCGAAAATTGGCGACGCTAGGTGTCACAACGTGTCACAGGTAGGCTGAAGAGGCAGCCGGAGCTTCATCTCCATCCACACTACTCTCTTGATAGAAGTAAACACTTGGGCGAGGCTTCACATGGAGAAGCATAGGGATACTACCCTGCTCCAAGTGTTAAGCCAACTGCACACTTGCAAAGTGTTTAAAAATTAAACATCTGCTGGTGTATAGTTTGAACTAAACATGATAAAGTGTTTAAATATTAATCATTAGCAGCTAAACATCATTTGGTGTTAGAACTAAATATTTGTTTGACCAGTGCCAGGCCATAAGGGGGCGAGCACAAATAACGTCACGCGTTTTTTATGGGAGAGGGGGGGGGGAGGGTCACCCGGACGTGACGAGATGTGACGTGGGGGGGTAGGGGGGGCGGGAGTGACCTCTTGTGACGTAATTTCCTAAGTTACCCGAAAATATCGCCCTTATCCGCTGAATAAACGGCGGGGCTTCGCAGTGCAGCACTGCGCGCTCGCCGCATAATATGGCAACATAGCTCCAGTCCAGTCCCCGTGGATACAAGACATATAGAATATGTATTTTTACTGTAAGACTGAATACTGAAACAAATATCGGTTTTGAACACTAAGCATTAACTTTCTTCAATTTCCCTCCCCCCCCCCAGTCACAGTCAGCCGGATGTGACGAGAAGTGACTAGTCGAAAATGGCCAAAAACGCGTGACGTTATTTATGCACGGCCCCTAAGACAACTAGAGTGCGTATACACACCTCAGTCATTACACTGCACCTTGGTGCCTTGCAGATTGACACTTCGACCTTCGTGCCACGTACGTTGTCTTGAGGTCAGTGCTGGCCTTCTAGAAGCGGTCACCTCCGTCACCCTAGAATATTTTCTCCAAAATATTGATATTTTAATATTTTTTCTAAAATATTAATATTTTTTCCAAAATATTGATATTTTGATATTTTCTCCAAAATATTAATATTTTTTTTTGAGGTATTTTTTATGAAAACCGTGTACCTACCTAAAAGTTGACCTACCCGTATAATTTTTAAAAAATATTCATATTTTCGATATTTTAATGGGTAGGTCAACTTTTGGGTAGGTCAAAAAAAGGGAACATATTTTGAGTTTTTTAGATCATTTAAAAATATTCATATTTTAGTTAAAATATTGAGGTAGGTCAACTTTTGGGTAGGTCAAATGAACTGCACCGGAAGTTAAACATACCAAGTTGCAAATGTTCAGCCATATCTAGTTTCATGTGGCTATTTTGCATTGAGGACTGTTGCTCTCAAGTAAACAAAACAAAAATATTCACTCAACCCTAACCTCTGTGTATTCTTTTCACAAACGTCAGATTTCAGATTTTCTTGAAATAGCAGTAGCAGCAAGGACAGTACGCAATCAGCTTGCACCTATAGATGGTTAAAATTAAATGTTAATCCTACGATAAGTTTTTATACTTAATATAACTGATCAGAACCTGCAAGACGAAAACATACAGTGTTTACTAACTTCATAAATCTACACCTTACATGACATTTTTGCGGCACTTCTTTATCCTGTCATGATTCGTATTCTTTATAATTTATTTTCACTGACTTGCACTGACATTTCATACTTTAAACAACAGAAATTCTAGCATATATCCCTGGTGGAAGGATCTGTAGTTTCAACTGCATCGGATATGTTCCTTTTCTTTATACTACACTGTTAAAAAAATCCATCTTAATTTTAAGAACATGTGTTTGGAAGCAATTTACAAAGAAAATTTTACATTAAAATTAAGAACAAATACTTTCTGAAAATTAAGAAAATGTTATGAAAAGTCAAAAAGTTATTTTTCTTGAAAGAAAACGCAAAAATCTACAATATTTAGATTTCCTACGGACAGAACCTTTCCTTCCGGTTTGCAAGTTACAGTTCTATTCCAGTTAAGTTCTTGTTTGTACTTCACCGATTGGGTGGACTCGAACCTCGGACCTTTGGGTTGGAATTCCAACGCCTTAGACCACGGGGCCACCGGGACTTACCTGCGCGGAGAGCGGTCGGCTCCGACCTCATGCGCCGCTACCAAAAGGGACATTCCCAGGATGACCAGCTGTTTAGTGCGCAAGGAGCACGTTTATCATTGAACATTAGGCACTCAACAATACATATCGCTATATACAGCCGTGTAAAATTCGATATTAATTCCTCCAGTAAAACTTTAAAACGAAAATTCCATGTCCCAATTGCAAAACTTGGATGAATTTTTAAGAAGTACTTTGAACTTTCCGAACTGTTTCTTAAATGTACAAGACAATCGTAAGTCTAATAATGCTGTAATGACATTTACATAAAATTTTCTTAATTTTAAGAACTCACTTGTTATATTTTAAATCCTAATTTGATATTTCAAAAATGTTCTTAATTTCGATAAACTTTTATAAAATTTCATAACTTGTGAATATGTTCTTAAAAATAAGAGAAAATCTTTCCTGATTTTTAAGAACTTTTTTAACAGTGTACATGTTGCATTCTAACAATTAAAATTGTACAGTGTTTCTGGCAATCACTTATACTCTGTACTACACTTAAACTATGAAATTCTGAAGTTAA
Source organism: Frankliniella fusca (assembly GCA_029379305.1). Classification (NCBI taxonomy): domain Eukaryota; kingdom Metazoa; phylum Arthropoda; class Insecta; order Thysanoptera; family Thripidae; genus Frankliniella; species Frankliniella fusca. Next base: position 779,524 of record JAHWGI010000968.1, read on the forward strand.
ACTATGGTTAACAATTCTGTCACTATAGTTTAAACTGTAGTAAAACTACCAGTTAATTGAGACAACTGTAGTTTTCTGGCAGTTTTCTGCCCATTCTTAAGGGCACTCTGTTGCAGTTTATGTTCACTTTATTTATAGTGTAACTTCAGTGTCATTGCAATTTTGTTTACAGTTTAACAAAACTTCCCTTACAGACCCTAAAAGGTATATCACCGGAATTTTTTTTCAAAAATCGATTTTCTTCCTTTATCCTTGCCCCTTTTCCTCTTACTTCTTCTTACTCCTCCAACTCCCTCTTACTCGTCTCGTACCTTATGTTAATTTCGATTACCTTTTTCTGCGACTGCTGGGAGTTGAACCTCGGACCATTGGACTCAGAGATGAGTACGTTACCTCTGAGCCACCGCGCCCCGATAGAGATCGAAGGGCCAGGACCCCATCATATCCCACTACCCAGCTAGCCGACTGTGTGACGTACACAGTAAGGTACAGTGAAAGACCACTATTTTAGATATTGGTGTTGGCTCACCTTGGAAAATGTTCTACTAGTAGGGGTAATTAACGGTGCCAAAGCGATTTTTTGTGCGACTTTATCTTCAGGGTCCAATATTGCCTCAAAGATTAACATGGCGTTCTTATGGGGTAAAAGCTCCACCGTGGTTGTCAACAAACAGGTACCGATTACCACTACACGAACGCATGATTTATTGACACTTTTCTTTTCCTTGAAGTTTATTAAAACATAAATACCGACGGCTTTCTAGTTACATTATAGTTCAGGAATGATTTTAAGCTATTGAATAAACACTAACTGCGTACAGAGTAAATGTAATCTGTTCGCTCGGTGATGTTGGGTTGGCTATCGTGCCGCGACTGGGCTCTACGTCACAACAACAGCAAAACCAAGAACATTGGCTGTTCACGGCCTACCATTTGAGTGGAACCCCGTGATCCCGCGTCTCCGTGGGGGGCTTTTTTCATGGGGAATGTTTTGAAATGTTTGGAGCCTTTTCAGTTAAGACATGTGTATGTGTGTGTGCGTGCGTGTTAGACTGTGTGTTCAGAGAGATAGTCGTGGGTTGTTGTGTATTTCTTTGGCTATGAGATTGTTAATAAGATGTGCGAATTTCTTTTAGAATATACATAACGATATTTTCATTTTTTGTTAAGTCTTTTGTTTGTCATATTGTTTTTTTCTGGTCAACAATAAAAGTATATCGCATTATTGTACGTTTTTCATCATCTTTTTTTCTATCTGTTGGTATAAATATGGGGGTTAAATTTAATTATGGAAAAGTTCACCCATTTTATGTGTAGAACAATATCATATCAGATTGTTCTTTTGAAATCAGGTGAAGTGAAGAAATTATGTGGTGTATGTGAAGGAAAGGAAGAAGTCCTTTGTATCAGTGATGTTTTTTTGAAGAAAGTATATGCACATTACCTTTTTGAGGTGTTGAAAAGTCAAGTGTTAAGATGTGACATTTGCTTTGGAAATAAGCTCATAAGAGTTAAACGATGCCAATGTGAGAAACGCCGAAAGTTTTTGGATTCAGGTCAAATTGTTGATGGCTCGCAGTAAGTAATTAGTATTGATATCATATTGTGTTGAAAAATGTGTTAAGTACTAATTGTTTCAAAAATTGTTTCAGTTATTTTTCTGACTCAGAATAACATTAAAAGCAGGTCTGTTTCGGTTGAAGATCACAGTCATTAACTTAAAGTTCTTAATGTAAGAGAAGCAATGCTATCATATCCTTTTGTGTGTTTAAAAACTGTTTAAAAACTCTGAATTTTAGTGATTTACATTACATTTATTTGATACATTTATTTAGTCACTAGTAATTGTAGTAGTTGCAACAGTCCTACATCAGTTCAACAAACGTCCAACATAAGTCCATCGTATTGGCCCGAGGAGGGACTTTTCGTTCTGTAAGGCGATTGTTACGGACGGACGGTTACGGACGGACAGTTACAGACGGACAGTTACAGACGGACAGTTTCAGACGGACAGTTACAAACGGACAGTTATAGACGGATAGTTACAGACTGACAGTTACGGACGGACAGTTGCAGACTGACAGTTACGGTCGGACAGTTACGGACTGACAGTTACGGATGAACAGTTACAGATGGACGGTTACTGACGGACAGTTAAGGACGGGCAGTTACCGACGGACAATTACAGACGGACAGTTACGGACGGACAATTACGGACGGACAGTTACGGACGGACAGTTACAGACGGACAGTTACAGACGGACAGTTATGGACGGATAGTTACATACTGACAGTTACGAACGGACAGTTGCAGACTGACAGTTACGGTCGGACAGTTACAGACTGACAGTTACGGACGGACAGTTACGGACGGACAGTTACGGACGGACAGTTACGGACGGACAGTTGCAGACTGACAGTTGCAGACTGACAGTTGCAGACTGACAGTTGCAGACTGACAGTTGCAGACTGACAGTTGCAGACTGACAGTTGCAGACTGACAGTTGCAGACTGACAGTTGCAGACTGACAGTTGCAGACTGACAGTTGCAGACTGACAGTTGCAGACTGACAGTTGCAGACTGACAGTTGCAGACTGACAGTTGCAGACTGACAGTTGCAGACTGACAGTTGCAGACTGACAGTTGCAGACTGACAGTTGCAGACTGACAGTTGCAGACTGACAGTTGCAGACTGACAGTTGCAGACTGACAGTTGCAGACTGACAGTTGCAGACTGACAGTTGCAGACTGACAGTTGCAGACTGACAGTTGCAGACTGACAGTTGCAGACTGACAGTTGCAGACTGACAGTTGCAGACTGACAGTTGCAGACTGACAGTTGCAGACTGACAGTTGCAGACTGACAGTTGCAGACTGACAGTTGCAGACTGACAGTTGCAGACTGACAGTTGCAGACTGACAGTTGCAGACTGACAGTTGCAGACTGACAGTTGCAGACTGACAGTTGCAGACTGACAGTTGCAGACTGACAGTTGCAGACTGACAGTTGCAGACTGACAGTTGCAGACTGACAGTTGCAGACTGACAGTTGCAGACTGACAGTTGCAGACTGACAGTTACGGTCGGACAGTTACGGACCGACAGTTACGGACCGACAGTTACGGACCGACAGTTACGGACCGACAGTTACGGACGGACAATTACTGAGAGACAATTACGGACGGGCAGTTACGGACGGACAATTACGGACGGACAGTTACGGACGGACAATTACTGAAAGACAATTACGGACGGACAGTTACAGACGGACAGTTACGGACGGACACTTACGGATTGACGGTGGTTACAAGGATGGACAGTTTCACGGACGGACAGTCCAGTTACATGGACGGACAGTCACAGACGGTTAGTTATAGACGGACAGTAGTTAGTAGCAACACTGGTGCGAACGAAACGTATTGGCAGTTTGTCAATAATTGTGACTAACGGACAAACGAATTGATTCCCACTGAGTGGCGCTACGCTTCGCGAATGAGGTACACAAGTGTTTTATCTGATGGGGATGCCACAACTATTGCACACCTAAATGAGATAAAAACATATGGAGACGATATAATTATTGAAAAAGAAGAATGTGTGAACCATGTTGGGAAAAGACTGGGAACTGCTCTGAGGAATCTAGTAAAAGAAGAAAAAGCTAGAGGTGTGACACTTGAAGGGAAAAAAGCAGGTGCACTGAAGGACACAGCTATTGTGCGTTTGCAATCCTTTAATCAGAAGGCAATTAAATCTACTCTCCCCGATATACCACGAGCTCAAAAAGAAATAAATGCTACTTTGGATCACATGAATTCAACTGATAAGAAGCCAAAACACAATAAGTGTCCAAAGGATGTGGAAAGTTGGTGCTTCTACAACAAAGCTAAGGCCAAGAAAGAAAAACCAAAAAGTCATCAACAAATGTCTGTCTCTCTAAATGATGAAGTGTTTCATAAAGTGAAACCCATTTACAAACGTATGTCTGAGAAAGAACTTTTGGAGCGTTGTGTAAGGTTATCAACTCAAAATCCTCCTAACGAGAGCTTGCATAGTGTGATATGGAATAAGTGCCCAAAAGAATCATTTTTTTTCTAGAAGAAGGTATGAATTAGCAGCTACCCGTGGTGTTCGTGAATTTAATATGGGCCTTGCCTCCATGGCTTCCATCAGGAAATCAGGACGCTTGTCAACCCAGATTGCCGAGAAAGTGGATGCAAGAAGGGAAGATCAGAGTTCCAGGCAAGAAGAGCGTACCAAAACTAGAGCCAAGAAGAAAGCAGATAGAAAGAAGACTGATAAGAAAAATGAAACCAAAGAAGGTCCAACTTATGCTCCTAGAGCCTTCTAGACACTCAGAACTTTAATATTAATAGAACTACTAGTCATATTAATATGCCAAATAATTGAACTATTTGATCATTTTGAGAAAATTATTGATGAAAGTGATTTTTTAAAGTGTTTTCAATGTTACCTTTAATTTTTGTATGCTTTTTTTTTTTTCATTAACCCTTGTCCTGACACTCAAAATGGTTTTGGAACTTTAAAGCTGTGTTTCTCAAAAGGAAAGTCTCTGATGTTTCAAAAATCTCCTGCGCATGGCTATTTGAGTTGCAGCTTTGGTGTATTGTTTTTTCATCCATAGGCATACAAATTTATTTCCCGGCATGCATAAGTCCATCTGAATGTGTTAAGCTCTCCACTGATTTTACTTTTAACTGAATTTTGGGACTTTTTACAACTTTTAATAAACTTAATGATTAAAAATTCACTGAGGAGAACACACTGCTTATTTGATTTTGATATCCATGCCGGGCTTTAGACTTGAGTCATAATGAAACATTTTCACAATATGGTGAGCGACATTCAGCAACCCAGTTTGCGCATGGGATTTTTCAAACATTGGTCTATTTTAATTGAAAACAGTTAATTACTCAGAAACCACTGGCCCAAAAAATGCCAGTATTTTCTCTCACAACATATTTAGGGGTAGGCTACTAAGAAATGATGACAAAGATATTGAGGGTCACTCCTTTCTATGACATGCCAATATCACCATAGTGTCCCCTTAAAAGTTGGTAAGCAGCATACTTGTTTACTTTACCGGTATTGACAGGCACCCTTCTTCTTGATGAGATGGCACTCACAGAGAGAGTTCATTTTGAGTGGGACTCACTGAAAGCACATGGTCTGGTAAATTTAGGAAAATACACACCTGATGAAGATAAAGATAAACGGGGAGACCATGCCTTGGTGATAATGTTCCAACCATTCCGTGGCCAATGGGTGCAGGCGATTGGGGCATTTCTGAGCGCTGGAGCTGTAAAAGGACCAGTGCTGCAAAAACTAGTATTGGAGGGCACCATTCTTCTTGAAAATGCAGGTTACCATGTGGACTGTGTAACCACAGATGGGGCAACATGGAACCGAAGCATGTGGAATTCGATTTCACGAAATCCTGATAGACAACGGAGTTTCTATAACTATGGTAAAATAATTGTGAGAGTATAATAAGACTGTAAGAAAAAAAAAACAGATTAGTATAGTTTACGGTAGTCGTGATTGATAAGTGGCTGGATGAATCAACGTTCGTAATAGTAAAGAGGCGAGATTCAAGTATTGAAATGCCTCCGACAGTTAGACCTGCACGGAACGGCAGGACGAAGAGAGAACGGAATTTCCCGAGGGGTCCTTCACTTTAAAAAATCGGTGTACAGCCTCAAAAAAATCAAAAAAAAAAATCAAAAAAATCAAAAAAAAATCAAAAAAAATCAAAAAATCAAAAAAAAATCAAAAAAATCAAAAAAAATCAAGAAAAAGAAAAAATCACGAAAAAATCAGAAAAAATCGAAAAAAAATCAGAAAAAATCAGAAAAAATAAAAAAAAAAATCAAAAAAAATCAAAAAATCAGACAAATAGAAAAAATCAGAAAAAAACATTTAAGTCAAGGAACGAGGCTACACCTCATGGTATGAAAAATTGTGCGTCAGGTGCGTGCAGGTTCCTTGGCTGTGGATGAGAAATCGTCTGGAGCAAACAAAACAAATCAGCGCACTCGTGTAAATCGCGTTTGAATGTGAATCTTTTCTAGTGTTTTCTTCTCGCACAGCAGTGAAACATTTGTGATAGAATTTCTGTGGATATAAAAATTGGGCACCGTCACCTCGGATGTCGTTCATTCATGTCTCGTCACAAGGCCAGCGTTTCGTACAACTCGGGTCCTTTTTTCGCCCAAAGGTGAGGAGGCAAACACAACCGACGCAAGCTCGCACTGTTAAAGCGCGAGAACTCCTCTTGTTTGCACTGTGAATGCTTTACTTTGCGGTGATTACTTGGTGCCGCTCGATTCCTCTGGTTTCCGCACTCCAACATCACTACGCTTGCGATGTACACATTTCACATTCACTCGCGATTTACACGAGTGCGCTGATTTGTTTTGTTTGCTCCGGACGATTTCTCATCCACAGCCAAGGAACCTACACGCACCTGACGCACAATTTCTCATACCATGAGGTGTAGCCTCGCTGAGGCCAAGCCGACGCCAACCGCAAGGCCGACTAACACTGCTTCCACCTAGCAGCTAGCCAGCCAGCCAACCATGCGACGAGTCAACTTAATTTTGAATTAATTTTGAATGCAAATGCAAAATAAATGACTCGCGGGGCGAATCGACCAATCAGGGACCTCGGATAGGTTGTAGGTTGTATGTCGCTGGATATACCCTAGGGTGGCGGTGGCGGCGGAAGACAGTTGACAAACGTGGATGTGCCTCAAGGCTGAGATCCGACCAGCGAGAACTCGCCTATCGTTTCCGGTGCTCGCCTTGTCCGGAATACCCTATTAATAATTTAATATTTGGATCAAAATTTCCGTGGATTTTACGACCCCATCAAAAAAAAATCAAAAAAAATCAAGAAAAATCAAAAAAAAAATCAAAAAAATAAAAAAAAAATCAAAAAAATCAGAAAAAATCAATAAAAATCAAAAAAATCAAAAAGATTACTTAAATTATAAAAAAATCAAAAAATCAGGTTGAATAAAAAAAATTAAATTGATTTTAAATCGGTGTACGCTTGAGTTTGGAGTGAAGAACCCCTCGGAATTTCCCCTTTTCGCGGCAAAAAATTCGACGGCGAGGTCAAGGCTTGAGGGAAACGTCAACAATACCGTCCCCATCAGCGGCCGCACTACGAGGGTGAGCCGGGGCCCCAACTAATACCGCTGGTACGCCCAGGACAGCGCGGGCACGAGCGCCGCGGCCGCGACGGCGGTGCGCTCTGTCGGGAAAACGCGGAGTTAAGGCGTTGTTTACACAACACATCAACTTAATACTAGCGCACCTAGCGACTTTAACTATTTATTTTAGCCGAACGAAATGTTCGGCAGCCGAAATTAATATGTGAAAGTGGCAGTTTCAGACCTGCGGAAATCGTTTTGCAAAGTTTCATGAAGGTTCAATACGAAGGAACAAAAGATTTTTGCGAAAAAGATACACGTAAATGTACACCATTTCAAGAATTCTGCTCAACAGATTGAAGTCAAACTTACCACACCGTTTTCTGCAGGTATAAAACTACTATTACCGCATTCAGTTCGCCTTGTCAACGTTTCGATAACTTTAAAAAATGATTTAAAGTCGCGAGGTGGGCACATCAGCCACCAACCATGGCGGACATGCTTGCTTGGCCTGCTTTCGCGTTGTTGACACAACATGCCAACCAAATAAAATGAAAAAAATCACTGCTCTCATAACGTTACGATTTGAACTCATTCTTTGAGGCACACATTTAGTTGGCAGAACCGGGGCAAGTTTCAGTAAAATTGAAGTAGTTTTAAAGAAGGCAGTACGGTGGTCACGTGCGAATTTCAGTGGTGCTATCTCATTCTTGCGCTCGAAACTAAAGGCTGGCTTTGTTTGAACGCAGACTTTAGAGGTTTCTCTTTCGCTCCCTGTTGGCTCGTCTCGGCCTACCCCCTCCACGAAAAAATATCCCCTTCCCCTGTTCATTTTGTCTGACGAGTCGAGCATTACCACAGAAACTCGAATTTCAATTCAAATTTACAAAATTTCTGCAATACAGATTTCAACTAGACTTCAGAATCAAATGTACCAGATTACATTCTAAAGGTATGCTTAATATTATCGAATTCCCTTCAGCAGATTTTTTTCTGACGTAAGGTGCCGCATATGAAACAAAACACGCACGTTTTCCAGCGATTTTAGAAGGCAACTCCGTTACCTAAAAAATCTTAAATACAGCATTTTTTGGGGCAACTGAGATATGCATGTGGCTCAAGTGATCATCCAGACCCAAAGATGTTCATCGAAGTGTACAGGCTCCTCACCTTTTATTCACTTGTTAAACCTCCAAGAGGGAGTAATGTTAAGGGCGGGGACGTTTTAAGTTCACTCCTTGAACTTAAAGATGTGGTTGGAGAAAAAAATGAAGAGAGACGACGCGACCTAGAGGGAAAAATTGATGAGATTATTGATGGGGCAATACTGTTAGATATGGGGGAAGGGGGTATGGTAAACCTCTCAGATCGCTCTTTGAAAAAGGAATTAGAGATATATTACGGGAGAGAATTTAATCAGGATCGGTGGTTCGAAAAAGGTTGATGCTCCCTCCGGTTACCTCGTGATGTAGTTTTCCCCGTCCGTCGATCCGTGCTGCCACCACGAAGACTGAACCGCATCTGACAGTCCGCACCAGAGGTGCGGACCGCCAAACCTCGGTCTTCGCGGTGGCGAGCGCGCGCCCCCAATTGCAATGTTAGTGTTTTGCTGAATGAACACCAACATTGCATCAGGGCCGCGCGCGACACGGCCGTGCGCGACTGCTGACTGCCCTACTCGGATTATTGGGTCGCGCACTCGCGACGCAATTAGCTGACATGACCACGCAGATGAAAAAATTGTGTCCTCACAATTTATGTGAAAACCAATTAGCTGACATGGCCATGCAGCTACCCGAGCAGAGTGACAGCAGTCACGTGGACGAGGGGAAAGGAAAGAAGTGACTCTAGAAGAAGTGAAGGAAGCTAAGTTACAATCAAAATAAATGCAAAAATAGAGAAAGTGGAAGAGAAAGATGACTCTAGTGCTGCTCTGAAAAACGTTAAGTGGGGTGTCCAGTAGAAATAAAAATCCTTAAGGGGCTGCAGCAAAACTAATACACAAAGAGAAAAATTTACGGTTAAAGGGGCAGCAATGGACATCCCCGATAAGCAAAATCCAAACATTGATGAGACTTACGCTGAGAGGCCGGAGGGAGCAAAAAATATAAAAAATGACCAAAAACATAATAAGAATAAATATGTGAAAACCATTAAAAATATCGCTCCCCCGCAAATGACATGAATAAAACCCAAAGAATACAAATTTACCAACCAAAATAATGCCCTCTGAATACCCCCCCAAAAAAAACAAAAAAACCCAATATATGAATAAATAAATAAATAAATAAATAAATAAATAGGGGGAGCATCCCAAATGAACTATTAAAAAAAAGGAAACATCAACAAACCATTAAGATCGAGCAAATGAATAAATAAAGGATAATAATGATAAGCTACCTCCCCGTTGCCGTCCCGACCAGTTAAAAAAAATCTTTATTGGACGGCCCCAGAGAGTTACAAAGGAAAACAAAAAAAGAATGAAAACAAAACAAAAACAAACCCAAAAATTTAAATTTAAAAAAAAATGAGAAATAAAAAAAAATTAATTAAAAAAAAACGAAGAAGGGAGGAAGAAGAAGCGTGCCACCGGTGTCCTGGAGCGGTCGCCGTCGTCCACGTCGTGGTTGGCGAGGGCCTCGCACGGCCCGGTGAGGCGGTCGGGTGTCTCGTCCCCGCCGGGGAAAAATGTCGTAGCGCCCCCACGTCTCGGCGATGGCGACGGCGGAGGGCAGCTCCGACATGACGTTGGAGTAGTCCCTTGCCGTGGAAGGAAGGAAAGGACGTGGAGGCGGCCCTCAGGCAGGCCTCGAGGTGGATGCGGGCACGACAGGGCACGAAGTGGACGGCGGAGACGCCTGGAGGAGTGCGACATGGTGCGATTGCGTCCTTGCGGCGGCGTGGAGGTGGACGGGGGTCAACGTGGCCATCGATGACGACGTCCACCTGCAGTTTGAGCGCTGCCGCAGCCAAGGATGGACGGCTGAGACGGAGCGACAGGGGGAAGCTCCGGCTGGAGAAGGGATGGGCTACCCAGGGACGCCAACCGGGTGACGGGCTGGGGCGCCGTCGTGGTGTCAGCACTGCGATCTTGGGCTAGAACAGGGGAAACTCACACACAAGGACCGGAGGGGAGCCAAGAAAAAAAAAGAGAGAGAGAAAGAAGAAAGAAAAAAAAGGAGGAAAAAAAATGCTACTGGGGGGGGTACGGAAGACAGAGAGAGAGAGAGAGAGAGAGAGAGAGAGAGAGAGAGAGAGAGAGAGAGAGGCGTAGAAAAGAGCGCCTGAGAGTCCTAACCTAACTTTTCTAACCTAACCTTAGAAGTTAATGAGCTCAATAACCTAAGAAGGAGAATTAAATTAAATTTATGAGAGTTAAGGTGGACTAGAATAAGCGTGTTAACCTAAATATTGAATTTAACTAAGTAAACCTACATTACAGCTAAGGATCCATAGAGAAAAGAAAAGTGCGCGCGACTTAAAATCCACAGGGAGGGAGTAGAGATGGCCGATGTAACATCGATATTTCAAAATATCGATATGTTGGCTCCGATGTATCGATATTTTACCATCGATATTTGAGTTTTCGATTTCTAGATATATCGATACACATTTTCCGATATATCAGCCGGAGGGAAAATTTGAAAAAATGACGTGGAAATCCTATAATGTTAAATGCACAGGCCGCCTTGAGGCTGCTTGTGATGTGTGACTAAGCCGAACCGAAGCCAAAAGTCGACTGACGACAACTGACTCGGCTCGGGCTCGGGCGCTCGGTGGCTCGGCTCCTGGAGCAGCCTACAACTTTCCTCGCTGGCTGGCAGCACTGTGGGTATTAATTAAAGTTTCTGTTGCTTTACCACCTGAGAAGCTGAAATTTTTGATTTAAGCGACCCTTTATATATTTTTTCCTCTAAATCTGCCGCTGTTAGCAATTTTTTTCCCCATTTCTATGTGCCGCCTCACATATAACGATATTTTAATCGATATTTTAAAATATCGATACTTTTTGCACGATATTTCGATATTCGATACATCGAAAACTTTTGATATCGATTTATCAAATATCGATAGTTTTCGTTCGATTGGCCATCTCTACTAACTGCAGCGCGGCGGAGCCGGGCGGGGCGCTGCTGCAAAGCTGCGGGTCGGCGCGGGGCGACTCGCTGCTGACGCCTCGCTGCAGCGCGGCGGGGCCGGGCCGGCCGGGCGGGGCGGGGCTGCAGGCGGGCGGCGGCGCGGCGCGCTGGTGGAGTGTGTGGACCTGCTGCTGTCCAGGCGGCGGCGGTTCAGGGGCTCGCTGCAACAAGACCCTGGCGCCGTGCAGACGGACGAGAAGCTTGTCGCAGGTCCAGCAGCTTGTGCATGCGAAATGCCGGGCCCATCCCTTGCCCGCAATCGCGTCGTAAAAAATTGCTGGCGACACGTAAAAGTCATAGTCAGTATTAATGGGGCCGAGCGCGAACCGCGCTCGGGTTATGCCCAGCACGGCAAGCGGTGATGAGTCAGCTTGAGCCGGCTGCTGGGCGATGGGCCTGAGCGGGACCGCGGGGTCGGCGAGGTGGGGCTTGACCAAGTCGAACTCGGACCCGGGGTCAAACAAGGTCGTCGCTGTGCGACCATTGATGATGGTGTCGAAGACGATGGGCTTGGTGTTCGCCAGGTCGAGTTGGGTCGTGGGCGGAGTGTCCAGCTGGTGCAGGGGGCACTGGTGCTCGTGCTGACTCGGCGTTGGCTCGCGGGGCGCGGCAATGCTGCTGACAACGTAGCTGCGAACCTCTTTGTCGGGCTGGCCGCCGTTGCGTTCCTGCATGTGGGGCGCGAGCAAGCCGCGGCGGAGAGTAGCGCGAGTGCTGCGCTGCGTTTGCTGGGCATCCTTTTGGGGGACGGTGATGAGGCTTTTGACATATTTGACGGACGTGTACTTGCCGTTGTCGAGCTGGTTGACGAAGACGACCTCCTTGTCCCCTCCGGCGAATGTCTCGACGTTGCCCTGCGGGTCCTTCAGGTGGATGGTGACCTTGAAGATTTCCGCGATGGCCGATGACAAGGGGCGGGGGGCGGGGTCGGGGCCGGGCTGCGCCTCGCTGCTCGGCTGGTTTTCTTGACAGAGTACCTGCTGCGGGGCGGAGGCGCTGGTGTGGCCGGTCTGCGTCAGCAAGTAGCTGGCACACAGCTCGCGGAGGGCCGGGGCGCCTTTGGGTGAGTGAAATAAGGCCGCTGACAGGGCAGAGTAGTAGTCCGTCGGCTGCGCGCTGCCGTGTCTCTTGGTGACAGGGTGGGCGGGGGCGGGGGCGTCGGGTGCGGGTGCGGGCCGCCGGCCCCGCCCTGAAAATTTTTCTCAGCGAGCACACACGTCGTAATGTCGTGGCCGGTCACTTTACAGTATGAACAGTAAAGCATCAACGGTGCATTCAGGATTGAGTTTACCTGGGGGTGGCGGGCTCGTTGCACTGGCTGGACTGGCTGGCTGTTGCTTCCGTAGGCGGGCTGGGCTCTCATGTTGCTTAGCTCGCGCTGGGTGTGCGTCCAGCGGGGACAGCAACAGTGGCTGCTGGTGCTGGAGCTTCCGCAGCCGTTGTAATTGTTGCTGTGACCGTTGTTGAAGTTGCCGTTGTTCCTGCCGTTGAAGTTATTGTGGTTACCGTTATTGGAGTTGCCGTTGTTGGAGTTCTGCAGGGCGTTCTCGAGGCGGGCGAAGTACGCCTCGACGTCCTCTCCGCTGCGGCCGGCGAACTTGGCCGCGCACATCACGAGGGGAGCCTGGAAGGTGGCCATGTCGTCGTGGTCCGGCGGCGGAGTAGGGCGGGGCCTGTTGCTGACGCTCTCCGAGATGTTCGTGTTCACCCAGAACGCCAGGCAGTGTTTGGTCCTTGACGGCACCGACGTGATTTTGTTGACGATGGCTTGGATTTCGGGTCGTTGTAGGGTGGCGGTGACGTCCATGCGGGCGCTCGGCGACGGGAGATGCGTGGGTAGGGGCCGTCGTCGGCGTCGCGCAGTTGCACAGCAAGCAGAGGGGCGAGGTAACAATTACAAGTTAAAAAAATATAGGGGGGGGGGATCTAACCTATAGTTGGCGGGCTCTTGGAGGGCCGATTCACCATGTTAGATATGGGGGAAGGGGGTATGGTAAACCTCTCAGATCGCTCTTTGAAAAAGGAATTAGAGATATATTACGGGAGAGAATTTAATCAGGATCGGTGGTTCGAAAAAGGTTGATGCTCCCTCCGGTTACCTCGTGATGTAGTTTTCCCCGTCCGTCGATCCGTGCTGCCACCACGAAGACTAAACCGCATCTGCCAGTCCGCACCAGAGGTGCGGACCGCCAAACCTCGGTCTTCGAGGTGGCGAGCGCGCGCCCCCAATTGCAATGTTAGTGTTTTGCTGAATGAACACCAACATTGCATCAGGGCCGCGCGCGACACGGCCGTGCGCGACTGCTGACTGCCCTACTCGGATTATTGGGTCGCGCACTCGCGACGCAATTAGCTGACAATACCATTCCCTGAAAATGATGATATGCAAACTGTCTATGAAAAAGAAATTGACACTCACTCAATGACGTACTTTCGTGGCTACATCTGTCGAAAGGCAAGGAAGATGGAACCTGCCAAGTCTTGCAATAAGTGTTATGTAAGCCTTCATGCTCCAGATGACAGACTGCCCCTAGAACGAGAATTACTGACGGACATAAGAACTTACGGTGGACTCCTCAAACCATCAGACAGTCTGTTTGAGCTCATCATGCAGGTACATAACACAATAATAATTCACTTAAATTCATAAATACACTGACATAACTGTTTTGCTAAAACTTTGCAGTTAGAGCATGCCGTGTTGACTTCCACAGTCAACTCTCAAATACACACAATGCTGCTGTTCGACACTCTGGAACGGCTAACTGGAGTTGAACTGCAAAGGGTTGGCTGTGAGGTCCATGCCAGAACATTGACAGCATCTGTGGTGACATTCTACATGATTTGTAGGATGCACTTCACTTGTGCCGACGCCAACAAAGTTTATGCTGAAACCAAGCGTAGGAAACGAGATCTGGCAAAACAAGCAAAACTTTCATGAAATAATCACCTTTGTCATTTAACCTCCAAACCAAACATGTTTTTGCATCTGGACATTTTTTAACTTACATGACTTTGTCAGATTGTCGTCTCCAAGAAATAAATCGATAAAAAGACCACCACACCACAAACAGCAGAGCTTCTTTTCAAAATAAAGTTTTTTACACGTTATGGGCTAAAAAAAATTCCCACAAAAACAGCCGGATGATTCGAATGTGGTGCACTTTTGACGGGGTGTGGCCTGAAGAGGGGCACAGAAAATGCAGGGGCAGACCGGCTTCGTAGATGCCTACTAGCAGAACGAGTAGGTCTGTGTCCGTGCCAACGACAACACAGTTTTGTCCATTCCTTGCGACATGCATGGCAGAAACAACAACAAGCCTGTCGGCGTCATCTTCCGCCTGGATTACGGCCACTCTCGCATTCTGCAAGGCTGTCGTTAAAGTTTAATTAGGTGCTGCTTGTTTTTGCTATTCGAAAGAAATTTACTTTGATTTTCCAAAACCGTCATTGCAGGACTTAAGGATGTTACCCTTATGATTCCGAGGACACCCGGATCTTGTCCCTGTACTCGGACTAGTCCGACAGCAGCCCTTTGGACTGGTCCGTTTTAGGAACCGAAATGTCCCCAAAACCAAGAAATTCTGGAGTGAGTCCGATGCTGGAGTCGGGTTGGACTGGTCCGAAGCGACGCCCGGATCGGCCCGAAATAACGCTCGGTCTATTCCGGAAACGTGCCTTCTGTATACCCTTCCCCCTTCCCGCCCCTTCTATAGGCAGCCATGGGTGCACTAGCTATGGGTATTCAAATGTTTAAATCGACAAAGCCTTGATAATCAAGACTTAACCGAATGAACGGAACATGTTTGAGGGTGTCGGAATCGAGGCGATGCCAAATCTGTTGTCCGTTTGGAGCTAGCTCAAGCCGTTTTCAAGATACCAAGAAAAAATGCTCCGATTTCAATAAAATTAAAATGGCCCTACTTAATTTCACCATAGATGCTACATACCAAATTTCAGATCGATATTCCAAAAACTACATATTTGACAGAGTCCTGCACGGTCCTGCACTTGGTTGCAGTTGAGAAGTTATTGATAGTATATCATAGAAAAAAATACGATTTCATGAAATCCTGGTAGGCACGAAGTACATTTGAGGTATGTGAAGGTAATTAGGTCGATTTATGGGTCATTTAATTTGAAAGAAACAGTGTTTATTCATTATGCATTAATGATATTTTTTCATTTCTTTTTTAAAACACTTGCATATGATTCAGATTGCACATCAGAAACCTTAACATTTTTCATGACACTTTCGAGTTCGTTTATGTGATTTTCAATGGATTCTTTTTCTTCTGATTTTGGTTTTTCTTTTTCTTCTAAATTTGGTTTTTTTTTTCTTCTTCTTTTTGGTGTGGTTTTTTCTCTGTGCTTTCATCCTCTTGTATTTTGGATTCTTTCATTTTCCTGCGAATAAAGAAATGACTTAATACGACGTTGTAGGAGTTATATGACTTTTTATTGTTGAAAGTTGTAGGCAAATGTGCAACATTGATTGGCATGGTAAAAAGCTGTAATGGATATTTCATACCCTAGATGTTACAGTTAACATACCTTTTATATTCATTCCTTTCGGATCTTTTTTTCCATTGGGGTTTCATGGGCGGCCTTTGATTGTAATTTCCTCTGCCTCTGATATTGCCACCACGTCCTCTTGCAATTCCTCGCTGTCCTCTCCACCCGTGACCTCGTCCTCTTCCTCTGCCTCTGCGAGTATCGAACAAATCTGAAAGAAACATTATAACTTGTCGTATAGCGTAATTACGGCGCGTCGTTTGATATTTATTTCGTTCGCGGGCTTTACATTGTGCTAATGGAGATAGATTAAAGTAAGTTTTGTAGTTATGGTCGTCCCAACGAAAGAATGAACCAAGGCAAATAGGAAATTCGTGCAAGCCTGGGTCAAACTTTCGCTGGAAAGACTATATTGTACATACCGCATGCCATGTGGCAGGCCTTTACTAATGTTTCAATCCGATAATCGTCCATTTAGGCTTCGTTAGAAAGCTTTTAGCAGTTATAAATGTGACGCCAAAACAGTTGTGTCGTGGGGTATTTCCTAAACATGTGAGCGGAGTATATTTGTTGTCTCGTGTTTATAGCTATTTATATTATGTAAGGCATAGTAGGAGACTATTGAAAGGGAATGAGAAATTTGTTATGAGCTGGTAGTAGTAAAAAGAAAACGAGAACAATACTGCCAATACACTATTTCGCTCGTGCGATCGGGGCAGGAAGAAGATGAGAAGAATCACAAAAGCTAGGTGTTGTGGTTGACACGTACTACGACGTTTTTGTGATTCTTGCCATCTTTTCTTGCTCCGATCGCTAGAGCGGAGTGGTTTATTGGCAGTACTGTTGTGGTTTTCTTTTTTACTTTTGAAGTTGGTATATCAACATGAATGTGAATGTGAACGTGGAACACGTTGTTTAGAATGAGATGGTGTACCTAGAGTTATGGTTAGTAAGAAGAAATCTGACATTCATGGTAAGTATTTAGATAAATCAATTCTAAAATTGATTTATCTAATTTGTGTGTAGCCAAAATCTTTAGAATTTTTATTGGAATTGAGAGATTGGTTTGGCGGACGTATTGAGTAGTGAAGTTGCTATGGTGATCTTGTGGCCTATGTGGTTGTTGATTTGTTTGGCTGTCGTTGTAGTTGGCTTGAGATTTGTGCAGTTTTGCTTTTGGGTTCAGAATGGCTAATCTTTTTAAGGTTTGTAAGAAATGAAGTAAGGAAGGGTTTTTTTTAAATCTGAAGTATTTTATGTATGAGTAATGTGTGTAATTTATCTTAGAGAGTTGCCTCAGTTGTGATGAAAGATGAGAGTAGTGAAGTGGTGCAATCTCCATCTTTTAAGAAGTCCAAAGCTGCTGATATGCATGAGGAAAAGACTGGAGCTAGTGAAGTGGTATGTTATTATTGGTTTGATTGTGTTGGACTTGAAATTTGTGTGGATGGTTTTGTGTAATATTGTATTGTAGGACAATATTGATCGTGTGAGACCAGTTGGAAATGCAAACGAAGGATGTCATGGAATTCATGTACCATCACAAGAAGAGCGGAATGGAAACAATGACAAAGAGGAAGATGATGATTTATTTGGGGTTTGTATGGTTGATTTAAACTTGATTTATTGAGTGTAATTAATTTTAATTGAATTGTATTTTAAATTTGTAGGATCTGAACGAACCAACGGAGAGAATCATTCAAAAAGTGTCAGAAATGAAAGTTGGTGAGATATATCAATTAGTGGACATTTACTCGATTCAGGTGGAAGACCGGCTAGCAATTGTTGGTGGTTTTCAATTAGAGAATGAAGGGATTATGTATGTATGGCTGCCTTCATCACTTGTTAAAAACTATGATGCAAAGAAAGTGGTTGAGTTGAAGGACAAAATTAGTAAGGGTAAGAAAGGGTATGCTGTATTTAATGGTATGAAAACTACTAAATATGGTACGTTATCTTATGATATAATGTGGGTTCAGAACCAAAAATATAGTTACAGCATGAATATTGGAATGTGCATGAAAGGATTTAATGTGGTTTTTGTTCACTGGTTTTGTTTTATGGTTCTTTTTCTGTTTAAGTAAATGATTGTTGGCTGCATGTCATCATTATAAATCATTTTAATTTAAAGTCTGTCATGTATTTGTCATAGTTTAGTACCTAAATGGTTTACTTGTGTTATACTGTTTGGAATAAAAAATATGCATGAAAAGTGGAAGTGTTTTAATTGTTGTGGAAGTGTAGTGTAGTTGTGGTATGCATGAACAACTTGTTTCGAATGGTAGAGCGTAGTAAGAACCAAAACAAAGCAGAAAGTTTTGTCTAAATATTTTCCCATCTGGGCGTGAAAAGTGATATTAATGAATGTGCAGTTGTGACAAACACATGTTTTGGATTATAGCTACGATAGAATTCAATGTTAACCAAGATTTAAACCAGTTGTATGTGTAGGTTATGGTGCTTTTGTTTGGTTCTTACTTTGTTTGATTTGAAAAGACATGTATGATGTCACGACATTGCGAGTAGCTGGTTCGCAACCAGCTTCAGTAACAGGAGTCCCAGCAACAGTAGCAACAACAGCAACAGCAGCAGCAAAAACAGTAACAGCACTATTGGCTGGAAGTTCAGCCTTTAGTGCTGTCACTTTTGTTATTACGGTATGGTATTAGACGATATGCAAATGGTAAATGAAACATAACTGATGGTGAGTTAATTTAATAATTTATGACTTTAAGGTGGTACTTTAATGGGACTCAACCCATTATGTGGTTAATTCATCGTTTCAGATTTGTCCTTTACTTGCAAAATTTAAGCATGGGAAATTACATAGTTAGCTGTCATGTTCTTGTGTATGCATGTATAGGTTTTTTTTTATAAAGGTTTTATTTTTTTGCAGCGGAATACCCTATTACCAGAGTACTTACTTTGAACTTGCTTAATTTTTTTTTAATTATTTTTAAAGATTTGAACAACAGGAGATGTGATACAACAGGAGATGATATATGCTGACCAGATGAGGTTGAAATGAGGTTTATTTTCTATGACATAATATAGCCAGATTTATTAGAAATGTACAACTTTTTCAAGATTACAAGGTAAAGTTTTTAAAACAGAATGATGAATGCATTAGTTGGTAAAATTTTCATATTATTCTTCTCCATTTTTTACCAACGGTTTATGAATTATTTCTTCAATAGGTGTCTGAAATGGATGTGAAAATATGTAAATGAAGTTTTCATGAAAGTCTTATGAAATTTTCAAACTTACCGATAGGTAGTTGTTGCAGTTGTGGCAAATGAAGTCTTTATATTGGTCAATGTTAATTTTGCATTTTTTTATTTACTGTCCGTTGAGGGTAATGGGCAGATACTGGTTTGTAGTTGATATTGGAATTTATACCAATTAATGAGTAACAGTTGATGCATAACTGTTTGAAGAAGTATCATTTTAGGTAAGATAAAACTTTGATTTTTAAGAAAATATAAATTTTTAGTGACTTACTGGCCAAATTGTATTTGATGGTTTGTACGTAGCAGAAATGAATGACATGAATACTGTAAATTTTTCCATTGTCAACTTTTGCTTGTATCTATTAATTATATGTTGTTAGTTGGGAATGCCAGGAAGAACTTGACATGATCGGACAGAAGGCAGTGGAATAATTAGGAATGACCGAGTTTGAACTGTAAGTTTTGTAGAGTTTTTCATAATGAAAGCACAGTGATATGTTTTGCCTTTATTATTGAAAGAAATAGCTTTATTAAAGAGTATATTTTATTGCTTGAGTTGCAAATTCTGTTTTCAATCGTGGTATACTTCCTATATTACTTGCATTACATGCAAGGAGAGTGTTCAGTAAGAAGTGACGAGATGGAAATGTATAACTGAAGGTGGGCGTAGCAAGTTTAAAATGTTTTCTGCTTTAATGATAAGTGGCAGTTAGCAGCACAACAAGTGAAATAGCTAAGGACTGAGATTTAACATACTTTAGTACAAAGTTTAATTATTTTTTTTTTGAAGTTTATCATCAAGTAAGAGTAAGACAAGACTGTGGACCTGTTGATTATTATCATGTTGTAGTTGTTGGTTGTTGTTGTTGTGCTACAGGTGTTGGTTTTCTTTTCTGGTTCATCGTGTGTGTTTTTGTAGTGGTTGTGTTACATGACATATGTTGTTTGTCATTTAAGGTGTTTTTGTTTATATTATATTTTTTGTATTTGGTTGTTTTGCAGGGTTGCTTGGAAGGAGTGAGTTTGAAGAAATTGCAGTTGAATGTCAAAGCAGTTAAGATAGTTTTGGTCGTCACATTTTGGAAAGATTACAAGATGTTGGGTGAGTTTCATTGATGATAAGCTGTTACTTTCACTGTAAAAAGTTTATGGTGAATTTCATTGTAAGTTACAGTCAAACCTGCATCACTGTAACTTACGGTAAATCTCATTGCAACTTAGGGTGAGCTCCTCTGTATTCACATAAGAAAAAGTTTCCAGAAACTTTTGTTAAGTGGAGTGATGTGTTTTGATGAGCTGGAAATTTTGTTGATCTGTTTAAATAACTTTTTTTTTCCTTACTCATCTTCTGCATCTTATGAAATTGAAGTATTAAGTCGTTGTACCCCAATCCATTGCAAGCTACTGCGAATCTCAATGTAAACTATAGTGGAGCTCATTGTAAGTTGCAGTGAGATACTTAAGTCTTTCCTACAGCTGCCTTAACAAACTTTTTTCATCTAAGAATTGATGCTTAAAAAACTTTTAAAATCTTACAACGAGTTTCATTGTAAGCTACAGTCAAACCTGCAGCACTGTAACTTATGGTGAAATTCATTGTAAGATTTTAAGAGTGTTGACGAAGTTGTGTCAGCTCTTAGATGAAAAAAGTTTGTTAGGGCAGTTGTAGGAAAGACTTAAGGCGAATAGCTCCTTTTTCTTAAACACAAACAAAATAATGACGTTTGCCAAAAATGTGATCCACAGTAGAGCAATTATTTTCTAACCCAACTAGGGCCAAAACCTTGATGTCACTGATTGTTAGAAGGTTGAATATGGACTCTTCGAACAGTGTTCTCTTGAGCAGCGGTAATTTTGATTGAAAACAAAAAACAACTTGCTTAAGTCACTGACATTATTTCAGCTCCCATAGTAGGTAGGGGCATGAACTTTTTTTTTTGGGAGAGTCATTACTAGTAGACAATTAAAACAAGTGATTTTTAGACAAAACAAAGACATCAAGGTCAAATAATTGCTTATTATTGTAAAGAAAGGGTTTTAAGTCTTTGCTTGTGTTACAGTTGGTGCTTTTGCTGTCTGAGATGAGTTGTTCGTTGAAACCAGCATGTTGTTTTATACAACAAAGGACGGTAGTTGAGTATAGTTTGTGGTATGGGAAATATTGTATAAGGTAAAGGAAATTTGGATATTTTTATGATTTGACTGCACGAGAGGCATACATTATCTCAAAGGAGAGTGAGAGAAGAAGACCGAGGTGTTGAAGTGAGCATAACAGTTGGAGTTCTTAGATGAGAAAGAGAAAAAAGGGACAAACCACAGATATTATTATGAAATAATTTGTATTTTGTGAAGATGACTTGTTATGAAACTGGCTTGTCTATTAATTAATTGAAAAAGCTTTACCTTTTTTTTCATTATTATTATTATTGTTAAATCTCTCTCTGCATTTTATGGGCTTGAGACCATCATGGTTTTTAAAAACCAAGGCTGCATTAAGATTTTTGTGTCCTGTAATAAAAGGTGTTAGTGGGTGACTTATTTTTTTAACTTTTGATGTAAAATGTTTATTGCTTATAAATTTTTATTATTAAAGAAAAAAGAAGATAGGTTTGTGATCACTCATAGGAGATTCATATAACTGTGCTATAGTGTTAGGTTGGTTTGTGTAGAGTAAATCTATGAGAGTATAATAGTCAGTTGAGAAGTCACCAGTTAATTTATAAGATAGATTATATTGGGACATGAATGAATTTATTTTTTCAGGGCACATATTAAAATCTCCAAGTATTGATATTTTTTTGCTGTGGCTTAAAGATTGAAGTAAGGGAGATAATTTTTCTTGAAATTTTGCTAGTGGATAGTTAGGAGATTTGTGAAGAAAGATGATATAATTGTCGTTGTATTTTAGAATAGTTACATCTAAAAATGATTGTAAGGAATTGCTTTTCATAATATTGTCAGCGTGTGAGAAGTGTACTGTCACTAATGTTTCGATTTCTTTTCTCACATAGACTGCGGTGCCATATGGATGTCGTTTGAAGTGAACGCAGTCATTTCTATGAATGCAAACATGGCTTGGAATGTCATAGGTTTCATTCCTTTTGAATCGGGTTTCAGCAAACATTAATATGTCTCCGTTTGTAGACATTGGATGGGATTTAATGTAAGGTAAGTACATGTTTAAAGATCTAATGTTGTGGAACACAGCATATGGTTTTTGGAATTCTTGTGGAAACTTTATTTGAAATAATAGACGATGTTCTTTTCTCATTTTGTCCATTACAGGGATTGACATGTCAAATTTTGAAGGAGGAGTTGGTGTTTTGTACTTTCCATGGATCATGAGTCCTTCTATGTTTCTAGCTCTACTGTAAGTGGTGTAAGCATGTCTTCTGTTCATGCCTTCAGGGAAGACTAAAATTTTGTCATATGTGGAGCTTTGGGACTTGTAAGAAGTGATGGCTTGAGCTGTTACCAAAGGGAATTATTTTCGTGAAATAGTTTTAGTTGAGCCTCGACTTATTGTCATTGTTTTTACAACTCTTTCTAGTAAAGTCCATGATTTGTCAGCACCATCTTTTAATGCTGTCATGTAATGTTCTTTTCTTTTGTTCACTCCGATATTGTTATGTTGAAAATGTAGATATAATCTCAAAGGAGGTAGATCATTTTTTACTGTTTTACCCATTACTATTTTTTTTCAAAATGCCACAAGCTCCATTTGTCATTCCATCTGGAACGTCAATGTTGCATGTAATCATGTATGATGCACCTATTTTGGCCATAAAGTTAAAGGGAAGTCCTTGTGTTTTTTGATATGATTTTAATTGGAAGTACTTTAATTCACTTTTTGTGAGAGGTTTATTGCATGAACTTGTAACAATATCAATAGCGGGTGAATCACATCCTTCACCAAAGTCTTTTGATAAGCATGTTGCATTATAGTTGTCAACTGTGATGTTTTTAAGAGCAATTGCTGTTGCATCAGGAATTGTGATGTTTTCAGGTATTTTTAAGTTACATAATTCACGACTTCTAAACATTTCATCATCTGTTTCTGTGGTAGTTCCTTTAGCAAATCTTAAAAGAGCTTCAGCGAATTTTAAATCATCTTTTTGTCTCATGAACTGTGTTTGTTCATATAATTCAAAGAGACTCCAAAGTTTAGACATGTAAAATGTATGATTTGAACCATTATCAGTATTGATCACAATGATTTCATTATTAGCGTTTGATAAAGTTGACATTGTGTCTTTTGATGGTTGATACACTGGTGTTGAATATATTGGAGGAAGTTGGTTGAGATCTCCTCAGCAAATGAGAGAAACAGAACCGAATGGAAAGTTATTTTCAAATATTTGTTGTAGTCTTAAATTTATAACTTCCATCATGTCATAGGAAACCATTGAAATTTCATCTATGACTAGTATTTTAAGTTAATTTATACATGAGAGTGTTTCTTTTATTAGCCGACATTTTTGTTTTTAATTCTTTTTTCAAATCAAAGTCTAATCCAAAAATGCTGTGAATTGTTTGTCCTTGAATATTAAATGCCGCCTTACCAGTAGGTGCACTTAAAATAATGTGAACATCTGTAGGATCGTTTCCAATTTGATTTGACCAGAATCTTGTTGCTGTGTGTGTTATTGCACTTAAAAGAGTACTTTTTCCAACCCCTCCTGGTCCAGATATGAAATGAAAGAATTGTTCTTTTTTGTCTGATTTTAAGAGACGAATAAAATTGTCATGATATTTAGTTTGTTTCTCGTTCAAAGATTCTAAAAGGTTAATGTATTCTTGATTTGAAATAGATTTTGGAACAGTAAAGGTTCCAAATTTTAATGTATCATCGTCTGTTTTAATTGTTGGTATTTCTAGTGCTATATCTGAATCTACTGCACCTAACTCAAATATTTTGAAGTCATCTGACAGATATACCTCATGCGTTTCATCATCTGAAGTATAATCTGCATTATGATTGTTAATTTCTTTCATTGTTTCATCTAAATTAATGGACATTTGGAAGTTATACTTCTGTCTGTTAACCTCAATCCAACTTAAATTTTTATCATAGATGGTTTTAGCATTATCAATGATATTCTGTTCACTGCGCCAAGGGTGATACAACATGACTTGTTCTCTATAATAGTTGTGTTCATCGTTTATTAGATTATAATTTCTGAATCGTATTGTAGTATTGTCGCTATAACCTAACCAGGTTACACCCAAACAAGCAGAAGGCTCTCCGAAGCACGGCCACCAGTGATCACTGTTGGTAGCGACATCCTCTTATACATGCAGCCAGAACCCAACAATAGTTTTGTTTTACGATCGCCTTTGTTCTTCCTGTTGTTTTGCCAATCACCCAATAAAAGGGGCGCGAGCTTTGAGCTCGTCGCCAGTCTTCCCTCAGGTGAACTACGACTCACACTGATATCGGCTCCCCACAGAACCCACAATACAACATTGGTGGCAGCGGTGGGATAGGAGAAAAGGAAGGGCTTACAAGGGAACGTTTTCCGGTGATACACTTAGAATTGCACGACACTGTGATATTTTGTAGTTGGGACCTATAGACAAGGTTTGGCACTAATTTTAGCTGCCCGTTTGAGGTTTGACAGTCCCTACAGCGAATTGAAAATCCAAAAAAATGCTTAAAAATTTTTTTTTTTCAAGAAAAAACCAAAAATGACTTTTAGGTCATGATTCGTCCAGAAATGATGTCCTTTTGGTGATTTGGACTTTTTCAACAGTTTTATGGTTGCGCCAACTATGAAAACAGCAACCGCAACCATTGCCCTTGTTGGTACAACCATGTGAGTGTTGGCTCAACCATATTTTGTACGGTTGTCCCTGGCCTACCATTCCATTGTAGACATAGGTTTCCATTTTTCTGGGTGAAAGAAGTTCTCCCTTGTAAAACTATGGGAGAAAAGGCGCCAAGTTTTCAAATGTCAGAAGTTCCCGCTGTTTTCTAGACATGACCTAAAGGTAATTTTTGGTTGTGTCAAACAACCACATTTTTTGAAATTTTCATATGAAATCAGAGGGGGAGAAAGTAGCAAGTGCCGAAATCGCGTAATGGGCATCATTATGAGACGAATCAAGTCCTGAAGGTCATTAATGAATTTCCATGGGAAAAAAATAAACTTTTTTTTTTTGTATGAAATCAGAAGGGAAAAAGTAGGAAATGTCCAAAATCGCAAAAAGGTCGTCAATTCTAGACAAATCCTGACGTAAAGATAATTTTTTTTCATGGAATACACGTTTTGTACGTTCTTTTTTTTACGTGAGAAATCAGAAGGATAAAAGTAGAAAGTATCCAAATTGGCAGAAGGATATCCTTTCTAGGCAAAGTCCGACTTAAAGATCATTTTTGTTTTTTGTTTTTTAATAAAAAAAATATTTTTTGACTTTTTTTGTGTGAAATTAGAAGGGAGAAAGTAGGAAAAGTGCCCAAATCGGCCAAAGGACATCATTTCTGGACGAATTGTGACCTTAAGATCATTTTTGGTTTTTTCGTGAAAAACAATTTTTTTTTGACCTAATTTTGTATGTATCAGTGGGGAAAAAGTACAAAGTGTCCAAATCACCAAAAGTTCATCATTTCTGGACGAATCATGACCTAAAAGTCATTTTTGGTTTTTTCTTTAAAAAAAAATTTTAAGCATTTTTTTGGATTTTCAATTCGCTGTAGGGACTGTCAAACCTCAAACGGGCAGCTAAAATTAGTGCCAAACCTTGTCTATAGGTCCCAACTACAAAATATCACTGTGTCGTGCAATTCTAAGTGTATCACCGGAAAACGTTCCCTTGTTAGAACCGGCGAGACCTGCTAGAGTCAAACGCCCGGGATCTGCGAGACCTATTAGTGTCAGACGCAGAAGGTTAGAAAGGGCTAGAGCCTCACGAGACCTATTAGAGTCACACGTGAGACTAGAAAAGGATCGGCGAGACCCTCTGGTGTCACACGCTGAAATTAGTAAAACCGGTGAGACCTTAATAGCGTCACACACTGGTCAGATAAAGCAGATTTTTTTAAGAAAAGCGGTCGACAACATTCATAATTTTTGATTTGGCTGAAATTTTTACCAGAGGTTCCTACCATACCCCGTACTACCCAAAATTTTTTTTAGCGCAATCGGACAACCCTACGGTGATTGGCAATTTTTTCATTTTTGAAGTTTTTTTTTGTTGTTGTTGTTTTGAGGTGAAAATAAAAAATACCCATAAATCTTGGCCCTGCCAAGTTCTGGCGTAAACCAAGGTACGTCCCTATGTAAAATGAGACGGGGAATCCGAATCTGAAGTGCGTTTGACGATTGGATGAAGTTTTGATGCCGATTTTTAATTAATTTCGCAATTTGCAGAGAAATACCCAAATCTTGGGGTTTTGCTGATCGAATCTTTTTTCAGGGGCGTTCACGACGCCAAACGGAAGGGAAAGGACCAAACTAACATATGCTACCCTAATTTTGAGTTTCACGACCCCGGCTCGCCATAAGGTGGCTGTTAGAAAACCCGCAAAATGCGAAAACTCCAAAAATCCGACTTTCCCCTCTCCCACTTCGTTATGGGTCATCGAAATCATATTGGGGGCATAAAAAAAAGACTACACAGCCGTCGGCACTACTGCGGCAAAGTAGTAAACCCTAAAGACAGCGAGCCGCGCGGCCTGGGGCACCTGAACACCTAGCGCCTAGCGAGTAGGCAACCGCTTTCCCGCGCGTGCTCGGCGGATCGGCCCTCTCCTAGGCCGCCAGGGTTTCTGGCACGCTCATGTTGAAGCTCCCCGCCTCCCCCCGCACCGTCTCTCCTCCCTCTCGCCAGCCAGCCAGCCAGCAGAGCAATAGGGTACTCCAGGGCTCGGCCAGCCCGGAAGTAGAAGAACAAAAATCTTCAGACAAGGGGAGGAGAGGGAACGGGTGGGGACACATCCCTCCCAGCCCCGCTCGTGTCCGAAGATTTTTGTTCTTCTATTTCCGGGCTGGCCGAGCCCCGGAGTACCCTATTCCAGTGCACGCACTCCCCGCTCTGTCTCTGTCTCTCCAGGAGTCCTGCTAGGGTACGAGGGCGCTCTGGCTCTCTCGCACTCACTGAGCTGGAGTGGGCCTGCGAGTGCGCGCATCCGCGCATCAGAATCGCTCAGACATAGTTTCTTTGCTACAAGCCATGGAAAAGCACTCTGTGCTGCCATGGCAGGGAACATAAAACGATTGCTGGTAAACAAGAGCCTTCAGAGACCAGATAATGATCCTATGAATTCTGCACAGAAAGTTTATGAATGTTTAAAATCCCACAAAATTTCTGAAAAATACAGTTTTATCTTTGTTACAAAAGAAGAGGCAGAAATTGAGAGGAATGTGCGGCCTCCCAATGATCAACTAGTCACCGTGCCTGGTACTAGAACATTCCACTGTTTTGTACCAATCTCAGGTATGGTATACAAGCATTTTGCTTGATAGCCTTAAAAACTTATATTGAACCTTATTGATTTTTTTTTCTCTGATAGAAAACACTATTGGGTGCAGAAGACTGACCTCGGACGAAGGTTTTTCCCTTAAACATTGTTTGGTGAAATTGCCACAACACCAACCTGCTCTCTCATATGAGCCTGGAAGATATATTGTTGTAAAGGCTGTCGTTGGTCGTCGACATGTGGCTTTTCTTTCTGATGTCAATACTGAAGAGCAAGAGGCGGAGGTTGCTACCTTGCAGCCAAGGATACCAAGCGCCTCTGGAGTGCATCGATGGCGAGAAAATCTGGAGACTTTTATTGTCCCTCTACCCCATATTGTGTGCTCTGTTACACTTTTTGATTTAGGAAATAATTTTTTTTAAATTCACAGACAATGACCGAGAAATCTTGACAGAAAAAGGTGTTCTGAAAAAATAACTATTAAACTTATGTTATCCTGTTTGTGAGTCTGAATGCCACATCATTTAACATTTTCAAAGAATATGCCTTTCTTATAACTTTATTGAGTATAATCTTGCACTTTCAGCTCCACCTCACATGGGTGACTTAAAGACACTATGTGACGATCCGGGGGAGAGGGGGATGCACTCGATTAGAAGATGACACCCCAACCAACCACTGGCGGCCTAGGAGAGGGCCGACCCGCCGAGCACGCGCTGTAAAGCGGTTGCCTACCCGCTAGGCGCTAGGTGTTCCGGTGCGCCAGGCCGCGCGGCTCGCTGTCTTTAGGGTTTACTACTTTGCCGCAGTAGTGCCGA
This sequence comes from Frankliniella fusca, assembly GCA_029379305.1. Lineage (NCBI taxonomy): Eukaryota > Metazoa > Arthropoda > Insecta > Thysanoptera > Thripidae > Frankliniella > Frankliniella fusca. The sequence goes on from JAHWGI010000968.1 coordinate 807,820, forward strand.
CGGCTGTGTAGTCTTTTTTTTTATGCCCCCAATATGATTTCGATGACCCATAACGAAGTAGGAGAGGGGAAAGTCGGATTTTTGGAGTTTTCGCATTTTGTCGGTTTTCTAACAGCCACCTTATGGCGAGCCGGGGTCGTGAAACTCAAAATTAGGGTAGCATATGTTAGTTTGGTCCTTTCCCTTCCGTTTGGCGTCGTGAACGCCCCTGAAAAAAAATTCGATCAGCAAAACCCCAAGATTTGGGTATTTCTCTGCAAATTGTGAAATTAATTAAAAATCGGCATCAAAAATTCATTCAATCGTCAAACGCACTTCAGATTCGGATTCCCCGTCTCATTTTACACAGGGAGGTACCTTGTTTTACGCCAGAACTTGGCAGGGCCAAGATTTATGGGTATTGTTTATTTTCACCTCAAAACAACTTCAAAAATGAAAAAAATTGCCAATCACCGTAGGGTTGTCCGATTGCGCTAAAAATCTTTTTGGGTAGTACGGGGTATGGTAGGAACCTCTGGTAAAAATTTCAGCCAAATCAAAAATTATGAATGTTGTCGACCGCTTTTCTTAAAAAAAAAACTGCTCATAGGGACTCGCTCAGACCTTCTAGTGTCACATAGCGAAGCTAAGAGGTAGACAGAGTCTGGTAGGAGGAGTAGTATGCAAAATAGCACATCTGAGCATTACGATTCTCCTATACAAATAAGTACAGTCAGAGCCGAAAGAAGTTCAGACACAGTAGAATGGACGCTGAAACCGACACAGACGGTCTCAGCATCAACCAGAGCGAGGCGGAGTCCGAGCACGACCAACCTGAGCTCCCACCCGTCCAACCAGAGCTCGCCAACGTCGTCGACGTCGGACAGGCTGCACCCAGCATGCCGCACATCTTCAATAACATACGAGCAAGAGGACGAGGGCGTGGACGTGGCCGAGGACGTGGACGCGGACGAGGACGCGGAGCAGGACGACTCATGGAGTACGTCATACAAGAGCATCCTATGGCTGAGCGTCGAGGCGGCGGACGAGGACGAGGAGCAAGAGGAAGGCCTCAACGAGAAAGAAGACCGCCACGACGTCTTCTGGAAGAAGGACAGGATGAGCAAGCACCACAAGTCCCGAGGCCGCTACAGGCGCCGCTGAACGAGAACCGAGTTCAGCATCCCAGAGTGCAGCATCCTGGAGCCCAGCAGCAACAGCAGCGGCAGCAAGAAGACCTGCAGTATGCAGACCTAGACGAGGAAGATCAATGGGAAGAAATATACCTGGAAGAACCGCCAGAAATTCCAGTTAATCAGCATCCAAATCGAGTATGGATGCGGGAAGGCCGCCAGCCAGGACATAGGAGGCCAGTTCACGACTATGATGGACGCCGCCAAGAGTACTATGACGGAGAGGCAGATGATGAGCAGGAAGAGAGGCAAGATCATCCTGCCACGAACCATTTCTTCATGAAACTGCTAGAAAAGATGAACAAGCCTAAAAAATATAATGAGGCTCCAAAGTATGACGGAGAGGCTGACTACTCCGTGTACCAACTTCAGTTCCAAACAGTAGCAGAGGCAAATGATTGGGACGACAAGGATAAAAAGACGGCGTTGGTACAGGCGTTAACAGGAAACGCCACTGATGTTATAGCAAACCTGCAGCATCAGGAAGTGCCAATAACGTTCAAGAGTCTGGATGAGGCGCTTGTCAAAACGTTCAGTAAGACAGCCTCCATGTGGGAGCGAAAAAAGGATTTTAACACTCTCACACAAGAAAAGATCAGTCCATCAGGCAATTCGCCAGACAAGTGGAACGATTGGGACGGTCCTACCTTCGAAATATGAAGGAAGCGGACATACAGGAAGCCTTGGTGGAAAGGTTCATTAAGGGCCTTGCTGACAAAAAGGCGGCAGCACGTCTAGCCTTTGCTGCCTTACCCACCCTGGATGAGGCCATGAAAACGCTAAACAGAGGGCCTTAGCCTCGAAACAGACGAACCTCCAGCCAAGAGAGTTCGTGTAGCGAGGGCGGAAGAGGACGAAGAAGAGACAGAGGGAAAAACCCGAGGGGTCCTTCACTTAAAAAAATCGGTGTACAGCCTCAAAAAAAAATCAAGAAAAAAATCAAAAAAATCAAAAAAATCAAAAAAAATCAAAAAAATCAAAAAATAAAAAAAATCAAAAAAATAAAAAAAAAAATCAATAAAAATCAGAAAAAATCACGAAAAAATCAGAAAAAATCAGAAAAAATCAAAAAAAAATCAAAAAAATTAAAAAAAAATCAGACAAATAGAAAAAATCAGAAAAAAACATTTAAGTCAAGGAACGAGGCTACACCTCATGGTATGAAAAATTGTGCGTCAGGTGCGTGCAGGTTCCTTGGCTGTGGATGAGAAATCGTCTGGAGCAAACAAAACAAATCAGAGCACTCGTGTAAATCGCGTTTGAATGTGAATCTTTTCTAGTGTTTTCTTCTCGCACAGCAGTGAAACATTTGTGATAGAATTTCTGTGGATATAAAAATTGGGCACCGTCACCTCGGATGTCGTTCATTCATGTCTCGTCACAAGGCCAGCGTTTCGTACAACTCGGGTCCTTTTTTCGCCCAAAGGTGAGGAGGCAAACACAACCGACGCAAGCTCGCACTGTTAAAGCGCGAGAACTCCTCTTGTTTGCACTGTGAATGCTTTACTTTGCGGTGATTACTTGGTGCCGCTCGATTCCTCTGGTTTCCGCACTCCAACATCACTACGCTTGCGATGTACACATTTCACATTCACTTGCGATTTACACGAGTGCGCTGATTTGTTTTGTTTGCTCCGGACGATTTCTCATCCACAGCCAAGGAACCTACACGCACCTGACGCACAATTTCTCATACCATGAGGTGTAGCCTCGCTGAGGCCAAGCCGACGCCAACCGCAAGGCCGACTAACACTGCTTCCACATAGCAGCTAGCCAGCCAGCCAACCATGCGACGAGTCAACTTAATTTTGAATTAATTTTGAATGCAAATGCAAAACAAATGACTCGCGGGGCGAATCGACCAATCAGGGACCTCGGATAGGTTGTAGGTTGTATGTCGCTGGATATACCCTAGGGTGGCGGTGGCGGCGGAAGACAGTTGACAAACGTGGATGTGCCTCAAGGCTGAGATCCGACCAGCGAGAACTCGCCTATCGTTTCCGGTGCTCGCCTTGTCCGGAATACCCTATTAATAATTTAATATTTGGATCAAAATTTCCGTGGATTTTACGACATAATAAATAAAAAAAAATCAAGAAAAATCAAAAAAAAATAAAAAAAATCAAAAAAATAAAAAAAAATCAAAAAAATATAAAAAAATCAGAAAAAATCAATAAAAATCAAAAATTCAAAAAGATTACTTAAATTATAAAAAAAAATCAAAAAATCAGGTTGAATAAAAAAAATTAAATTGATTTTAAATCGGTGTATGCTTGAGTTTGGAGTGAAGAACCCCTCGGAAAAACCAAGCATAAGGACGCCAAGGTCAACATGGTGTTTCCCTCTGAACCTTCCACGAGCGCCCAGCAGGACGCGGACGCCTCCACACAGCGGGGTCGCGGTCGGGGACGTGGCCGCGGCAGAGGAGGCCGAGGTCGGGGCTTCAGCAGGGGCCGAGGTGGCTTCTCGGGAGGCTTCGACAACCCCGATAAAAACATGACATGTCGGTACTATGGCAGGTTAGGTCACAGAATGGCTAATTGTAGAGACATGGCTAGAGACAATCGGCAGTCCACTTGTCATAAGTGTGGAAAAGTAGGACACTTTATGAAGGATTGTAAAAGTAATAAGAATAGAGAGGACTTTGCAATGCCAAATATACCACCAGATTTGTATAAAGCAACCATGCAGTGGTTTATTAAAAATGGCAATTTCGGTTTTAATAACAAAAAGCCACCTCATGTTCCGAAACCAGATGAGGAGCAGGAAAACTAGAGTCAACCTCCAATGGTACGGTGGCAATGGAGGTTGAGAGAGAAAGGACTGATAAGATAAGTACTAGTCTTAATGTAAAACCACCGGTGATGTCTCCAGACAGAAAATTGTTAAAGGAAAAAGAATGTTCCTTTCAGTCTGAGAATCATCGGGAGGTTCCTGAAGTTCCTTGTTTCGTATGCACAACTGTAAATACAGCACCTATGATAGACTGTAAAATCATGAATGTAAATAAAAGTGGATGCATTGACACTGCAGCTGTCATCACAGTTGTTCCAAGGACCAGAGACCTCCCAGTTGCGAAACTTGAATGTAAATAAAAGTGGATGCATTGACACTGCAGCTGTCATCACAGTTATTCCAAGGACCAGAGACCTCCCAGTTGCGAAACTCAAAGGAGTTACATCACACAAAGCCAATCTGTACGGTCCAGCAATGACCGAATTCGAGATTGGAGGAAAAGTATTTAAACATAACACATATAAGGCAGATATTCATGAGAATATCTTGGGGATAGATTTCCTACACAAGTTTGATGCGGTGATAGGCATCAAAAAGCAAGTTCTAGAGATTGGTGAAGGGCTTGACAGGGTACAAGTACCATTCACACTGGGAGAAACAAAAACTGCCAGAATTTATACAACAGACAGGGTTGCCTACACAATAAGAGCTGAAGGCAGCTTTAAATTAAGACCGTTTGTAGAGAGAGATACGAACAAAATTGGTAACAGATGCGGTAACTGATGAGCCAATGGGTGAAGGAATTGGCGCCTTTGAGAGCAGTGGAAGCACTCAGGGTCTTGACTTGGGTGGACAGGGCCACACCCAGAGCAGGGTGGTCTTGGAAACTCAAGTGGCGGACCAAGCAGTGTTGTCAGACTCCAAAGGAACTGAGGAAAAGGGATCCCTAAACAAGCGCGGCCAGTTACCAGGAGAGACTAAGCTGGGATTGTTCATTTCCAATCCAGCATTCGGAAATAAAGTATCTAGGCTACCACTAGGAGTGATGGCACAGTCCGGAGTCATACCCTGTCTTACTGCACCAATCTCTATAACCATGCAAAACTTAGGGGACAAATGCGTTACAATCCCTAAGTATGCAGTGTTAGGAGAAGTTTTTATCCTGCACCCGGATAAGTATGAGCAGGAGTTTAACACAAATTTTCAGGAGGAGGAAGAGGTTGATGAAGGCATTGATGAAGGCATGGACACGGATGAAACAGTCCAAGTCAATGTAATAAACCATGACACAACTCCGTTTTCTGATGCAGAAATTAACACCATTCCGAATCTTCCAGCAATTGGGGAGAATGAGCCACTTCCAAAGGACTTGCAGGATTTGGTAGAAAGGTGTAAACAGCTATCTGAAACAGAAAAGCAGGAGTTAACTAATTTATTGCGGAAGCATCATGACGTTTTCGCAAAAGACAACACAACTTTTGGGAAGTGTCCCTGGATAAAGTTCCGAATAGACACTGGTGATCATCCACCCATAAAGCAGACAGCTAGGCCAATACCACTCCATTATGGACAGGCAGTAATGGAAACTATCAAAAAATATTTGGATCAATGTGCAATAAGGCCTAGCCAGTCAGCTTGGGCTTCACCCATCTTATGTGTTATGAAAAAGACTGGGGAAGTAAGGGTGTGCATTGACTATCGCGCTCTTAATGCAGTCACTAGAGTGCCAGCAATGCCGATACCAAGGGTGCAAGATTTACTACAGCACATGGGCGGAAAAAGGATGTACCATGCTTTTGATCTAGCACATGGATATCACAATCTAGAAATCCATCCAGAGGACCAACCCAAAACAGCTATAATTCTGCCAGAAGGCTTGGGATTGTCACACAGACAATTTGAATTTACGAGACTAAGTTTTGGGCTATCTGCAGCACCAGGCGCCTTCCAGTATATAACAGACAGAGTGATCATGCCCGCAAAAGAGAAAACCCCTGAGAATGACTTAGGAGACACCGTGTCAGTATACCTGGATGACATCTGTATTGGAGGAGACAATTTTCCACAAATGCTTCAGAGGCTTGAGGCCTTATTCAACAGAATAAGAGCAGCAGGATTTCTGTTGAAGGCAAAGAAGTGTGAGCTCTTCCAGTCAGAAGTCACATATCTGGGTCACAGGTTGTCTGAAAAAGGAATAAAAACGGATCAGGATAAAATAAGCAAAATCCTTAGCTGGCCAGCACCCACCAACGTAAAAGAAGTAAGGTCATGGTTAGGACTGGTTCAATACTACTCCAAGTATGTTCCCCATATGGCAACCATAGCAACGCCAATATTTAAGTTGCAGAAGCAAGGGCAAAGCTTTGAGTGGAGCAATGAGTGTCAGGAGGCATTTGACAAAATGAAGAGCTTACTGACTACAGCACCAATATTAGGCACACCAGACATAACAAAAGGACCTTTCACCATCACAACTGATGCTAGTTTAACAGGCCTAGGGTGTGTTCTAAGTCAGGAGCAGGATGGAAAAGATGTTACCATCGCTTACTGGTCAAAGACACTCAATCCAGCTCAACGAAATTACTGCACAACATACAGGGAACTACTGGCAGTAGTAGAGTCTGTAAAAGCATTTCACCATTACCTGGCAGGAGCACCGTTTATGGTGAAGTCTGACCATGCAGCATTACAGTGGTTGAAAAACTTCAAAAACCCCACTGGAAAGCTGGCACGATGGTTGGAAAGACTTGCACCATATAAGTTCCAGGTGGTGCATGTCAAGGGAAACATCATTGGGCATGCAGATGCACTGTCAAGAAGACCTTGTGATAATTGCAAGAAGTGTGATCGTCTTGAAGAAAGAGACAAAACAGTGTTAGTTTGCCACTGCAAAACAGAAGTGCACTGTGAAGAGACATGTCCGGATTGCCTATTTGAGCAAAGAAAAATTACCAGAATGACAAAGGACACCATTGACGTTAACTGGACAAGAGTCATTCCTGATGGGTTGAGTCCAAAGGATGTCAGAAAAGCACAGCTGCTTGATGCTGATATTATGCCCATTATGGTTGCAGTACAGGACCAGAAGAAACCAGAATTCCAGGAAATTGCACAAAGTGGACACAAAACCAGGTCACTTTGGTATCAGTTTAATTCACTGGTAATAGAGGGAGGAATCCTCCATCGCAAGTTTGAGCACCCTAGTGGAATTAAAGAAAAGGAAGAATTACAACTAATTCTACCAGCCAAACTTGTGAAGCCAACGGTAAAAACATACCATGAACAGCTGGGAGCTGGAAATCATTTTGGTGTATCCAAAACCTTGGCATACACTAGGTAGATGTACGCCAGACACCGTCTCCCGTATCAGGCTTCGCTATATCTCGCGAAACACTGTTTCGCTGCGACGGGCCTGCGTACATCTTCCTAGGCCTGCGGCGCTGGCGAGCCTGCATGATTCAAGATTTACTCATTTTAGCCAGGGGGCTGCCGCCCCCTGGACCCCGCTTTTCTTTATTACGAGCCTGCAGGATTTGAGATTTACTCGTTAGTAGTATAGAATACCCCTAGTAGCGGGCAGCCATCTTGAATACCCCTAGTAGCGGGTGACCCCTGAGTAGCGGGTGACCCCTGAGTAGCGGGTGACAGGTCAGGACGTGTAACCCAACCTAAGTTCACGACAGGTCAGGACGTGTAACCCAACCTAAGTCGTCATCTTTGGGGTGGCTAACCTAAACCTAAGTTGGGAGGGCGTAACCCAACCTAAGTTGGGAGGGGGTAACCTAAACCTAAGTGAAAGGTGAGGTGAATGGCGTTAACCTAAGTTAGACAGGTCTGAACACATTGTCCTGGACCCGCCCCTGTTGCGGGGCGCTGCCCTGGACCCGCCCCTGTTGAGGGGCGCAGCCCTGGACCCGCCCCTGCCTTTGGGGGTGGCCGTCGAGGAGGGTGGCCATGGCCTCGGGGGGTGGCCGACGACGAGGGTCGTCTTGGCCTCGGACCCCGAGGTGCCCGTCGTGGAGGACAGGCATGGCCTTGGGGTGGACGTCGAGGAGGGTGGCCATGGCCTCGGGGGGTCGCCGACGACGAGGGTCGTCTTGGCCTCGGACCCCGAGGTGCCCGTCGTGGAGGACAGGCATGGCCTCGGGGTGGTCGATGACGGGTGTGGTCGTGGTCTCGGAGACGCATGTGTCCACCTGTTCGACAGTCAGGGTGTGACTGGACCTGCCCCTGCAGAGGGGGGCGCTGCCCTGGATCCGCCCCTGCCGTGGGGTGGCCCCCGCCCGAGACCGCACACATACATTTATTGCCATAAGGACGTATGCAAACCGCCAGCGCGAGAGATAAGGACCCCAACGCACAATGGACCCTCCCCTACACCTACACGCATCTCCAGAGATTTTGAATTATCGCGCGCGGCGAGCGCGCACCTAGCGGCGGCGACACTAATTAGCCTCCGCCAATCAATTCAAACCTTTTCGGTAACCGTGACCTGAGGGGAGGGGGTGGGCCCGGCGACGAAGCGTGGGAACCGCTGCCGGCCGGCCCGGCCCGGCCGGCCCGCGCAGCGTCCTGGAGCGTCACTCTGAGTTGTGTCGTTGTGCCGTCATGGAGTTCATAGTTGAGTATGGCGATTCTGAATCCTCTGCGTCCTCTACGGGGGACACCCTATCAATTTTTCTCAATAGCTCCTTGGAGGAGGAGCTGAATGGGGTAAGTAGAGTGTCTAAAGTGTCAGTGCAACATGTTATAACTTGTCAGTGAAATATGTTTGCCCGCGTCCTACCGTTGTGAATTTCAATCGGTGAGTCCATTTTACTTTTGAGCACGATTGCTGCACCTTGCATGTGCTCTGCGTTTTTACTGAGCCCGAGCTCTACAGTAAAATTTCTTCACTTTTCTGTGCTAATGCCTGCTGCACTTAATATGAGCCTAGCGTCGGCTCAGCCCGCGTTCACGTGTTTTAACCTCTGTGAGGTTAAGGTACTTGAACACGGCCACTCTGGCGTTAGTCTGATGAGTTTGCGTGTGTGACTTACAATGTATGACTTATTCAAATGTGTGATCTTTGCATGGTTTGTGCTGTAAATATTGCTTCGTCCGACATAGTGTGGGGCGGGGCGGGCAGGGTCTGTTGTCGTAGGTCGTGTGGGGCTGGGCCTCGTAGGGGCGAGCGCTCGAGTCGCGGGGGCGGTTCTCATTTTGTGAATATCGATTAATTGTAACGTGGCTCAGCTGCGCCTGTGGTCGGGGAGTAAGATTTTATTTTATATTTTCATAAAAAGTGATTTTCCCTAGTCTCTGTGGGAGGAGGGGTGAGGGGCACGCTGCCTGTGTATGTGCACGGCTTGCGCCGCGCGCCCTGCGCTGCTTTGGGCGCGCATCTCTCTGTCGGACACATGTAATCTAATAGATGTTTATGACCGTCTTTTCCAGTCCTTCGGAAGCTGCGAGGAGCGGCAGGAGTTCGAGGCGGAGGACGCCCTAGATGGGGTAAGTTCATCCTCAGGTCACGAAGGATTTTGTGTGGATGTCACTCGGTACTGACTTCTTGCATTTCGTTTTCAGTTCCCAGCATCCCCACTCCCACCGCCCCCACCACCCCCGCCCTCGCCTGAGCCGGCCCCCGCGGCCCAGCAGGCCCAGCAGGCCCTTGCACTGGAGCCGACGGTGGAGGTAAGTTGTGAGTGTGTGTGTGTGTGTGTGTGTGTGTGTGTGAGAGAGAGAGAGAGAGAGAGAGAGAGAGAGAGAGAGAGAGAGAGAGAGAGTGCGCGTTCGTAAGAGTGCAATGTTACATGTGTTTGTGTGTATGTTCCAGGCATGCATCAGGGTGCCTACAAGGCCTCTGCCTGTAGGCGTTACTGCCCCGCGCTGCCCTGCCCAAGTCGCGCCCGCCCCAGCAGCCCTCCCCCCGGCGCCCGCCCCTGCCCAGCCCAAGCCCGTGGCGGGCATCTACGCCTTCCTGGGCGATCACCCGCCCGCCCCTGCGCCGCACCCGATCCCGGTTGTGAGTATGAAGGTCATCAAAGGTATCGCCCATGAAAGAAAATTAGTAGTGACTCATAACATGTACAAATGTTCACAGATCCCCGCTCAACCCAGGGGTCGTGGGCGTAGAGGCAGAGGGCGTGGTGCGGCACGGGGCCGTGGCCGCGGCCGTGGCGCCTGCCAGACACCCAGCATTCATTTTTGGGGCACGGGCCCATGCCCCTGGTGAAGTAATCTTTTTTAAAACCAATCAGGTTTTTTTTATTAAAAAAAAAAAGAATTCAGGTTTTTAAATAAACATCTAGATTTGTATACAGTTGTTTCAATTATAATCCCCTTAACCCTGTTCAAACTTGGGTCGACGGAAAAATGTGACATTGTTTGTTGAGCATGGTGTTGACTGAACGCCAAACAGATCTGATGGATTCTTTTTTCCAAATCCTTTTGGAAATCCAAGACTATGTTAAACTGAATCTATTCCAGCAAAATTTTTTTATTTAAGTCAAAAAACTTAGGTTTTATAAGTTGAATTTTTGATAAAGTTCCAAAGACAGGAAAATCAAAGTAAATATTATTTCTCATGGCTATATCCTTTACAATCACAAAGGGAAAGTGAGTCTCCATGATTTAAAGCAAGAATTCATTGTCTGGGACATGTAATTTTATTCAAAAGTAAGTTTCTCGCAGTTGGGTCGACGGAAAATGTGACATTCTATCTTGAGCATGAGGCTGTCTGACGCCAAACAGATCCGGGGGATTCTGACTTGCAAATCCTTTTGGAAATCCAAGACTATGTTAAACTGAATGTATTCCAGCAAAAATTTTTTTATTTAAGTGGAAAAAGTTGGGTTTTACTGGGTAAAACAATTTCAATTATTTTTTTCTAAAAAGAAATTTCACCAATTCCATGCGCGCCCAGGAGGCTTGGTGATACGCTCGTTAGAATTTTTAATGGAAAATCCTATCCCCCCCTAGAGGGAGGCCTATTCAAACCAATATATCAGATCTAAGTATCCTGAAGAAGAGTGTCTCTCAGGAACTCAAGATGGTAAGCTAGCATTTCTTGTTTGATATGCTCAGGAAAGAAAATACTTTGCACATCAAATGCATTGCTGAGAGTTGTGAACAAATCACTCTCGGGCAATTTAGACAGTTTTTTAGAAAGGGGAACACAGAAGTTCTTTGCATGTGTCAGTAGAGGCACAAAATTAGAGGTGCAGTAAAAACACTGTGTCTCACAATGGGAGAGATAATTTTTTAGCATTTGTTTAATGCGTTGAATGAATCTCCAAGATGACATAGCAAAATAAACTTTAATATTCTTTTTTTCAACACAGACATTATTCGTAGTTGAATAAGCTTTGATGCTAACTAGTACATCACCAAGTTCAACTGGTTTTGTCGTTTTGGACTCAAAATTTTCAAGAACCATGTGATATGTCTCTTCAGAAACAAGGTCATGGAGTTCAACCATGGAAAGTTGTATGGTTTTACTTGTGGTTTCTGACACCAGTGAAACAAATGGTGTAAAGGTATTGAGATCCACACCAATTTTAAAATATTTCAACCCATTTTTAATGAGGGGAAAATTCTTGGCATAGACCTCTCTAGGTGGTACGAGAGAGTCTGGCCTGGCCCGACTACTGCTTGGTGGTGCAGCCAACCCCTTTGGATAAAACATCTGGGGTTGAGGGTTTAGTGGTGGAGTCAGATCCAAGCTACTGTCTTCACCCATATCCACTACCAAATCATTGTACCGCAAAGGAAAAGAGAGACGGCGCTTTGCAGCAGGCTCGTCAACTCTGTCACCAACAGGGCGCTTGGCTTCCATGGCTGCGAAGTGAACAGGACTGTCACACACGCTGGAATGATAATCTGTCCGGTTGTGCCACTGAATTTATACGCGTCAAACAGCGACACGAACGCTGCCTATAGTTAAATTAGTGTACTAAAATATCATGACGAAATAATTTAGTGCTATGCGCCCCGCACCTGAATAAAGGTAGGATGTCAGGATGGCCGAGTGGTCCAAGGCAGCAGACTTAAGATCAGCGAATCGCGGGTTCGAATCCCGCTCCTGACATTTTACAGCATTTCCATGCGCGCCCAGGAGGCATGCTGTTACGCTCGTTAGAATTTTTAACGGAAAATCCTATCCCCCCCCCCAGTGGGAGGCCTATACGAAACCGACATCGAACACCCCATCTTAAAAACTTTGGCATGTTTATTTTGTAACGTAAATTTTTTTTGTAACGTAAAATTTTTTTTGTAACGTAATTTTTTTGTAACGTAATTTTTTTTTGTAACAAATTTTTTTTTGTAACGTAAATTTTTTTTTGTAACTTAAAAAAAATTTTTGAAACGTAATTTTTTTTTTGTAATATAAATTTTTTTTTTGTAACAAAATTTTTTTGGTAACAAATTTTTTTTGTAACGTAAAATTTTTTTTTGTAACAAAATTTTTTTGTAACGTACATTTTTTTTTTGTAACGTAAAATGTTTTAATCTTTTAAATTTTTTTTTGTTAACTTTTTTCATCTTTTTAATTTTTTTTAAAACTTTTTTATCTTTTAAATTTTTTTTGTTAACTTTTTTATCTTTTTCTTTCACAACATGTTTGTGTTTTTCTTTGATCAATAACACATGCGCGTTTTTTTCCAAACATACGTTTGAAAAGGGTGCGTACTATTTCATCATTTTTTAGTGGATTAGAAGTGAAGAGTTTATGTACAAAGGAGTGGAGAGTGTAGCCGTGCGCTCTATGAATCAAATAGAGGAGACAATATTCACCACACACTTTAGAGTCAATGGCTTGCAGACTTGTGTGATTGTAAGTCCATTTTTTACAAAGCCTCTTTAGAAAATTTCTATGGTGAGAGACAATAGGGGGCATGCCATAGGAGTCCCAGTATTCACCCACGCCGTGCTTATCAATGAAGAAAGCTACCCAGTGTGTGCCAGGTTTTGAAAGTGGGTCTGTATTGCATATGAGCAGAGCGGGACACTTGTGCAGTCTGCGGGGGAGGGTGTCCGCAGCAAACACACCCTCAAACAAGGGGGCGACATGTTTGTCACGCCTCATGAGTGCATCTAGCGTGAAGCCGTCCATTATACACTGTAGTCAACGATAACGTTCCTATCCTTATCGATTTCAATAAGATTCTGAAACTCGGCGTACACGACGCAATTTATAGGTTGTGGGAAAGGAGCTGCAAATCGAAGATCGAGACGCATTGTGCCTTGCCTCTGCAGATTCCAGTGAGGCTCACTCGCCGACATGTCAGGAGAGAGGTCGAACACAAACAGGGTGTTGCCTTTTGGGTAATCACTCCAACTAATGCCGTTGCCCTCGTCCTTCCAGTGTATACCCGTCCCGGTAAAGAGCGTGTTGTAACACTCCATGTAGAGATCTTTAGAAAAGTCTGGGGTCAGTGGGTGTGATGGAACAGCCTGACCATCGACATGTAGTTGCAGGTAGTTCAGATTAAAGTGTTGGAAATTATAAGGGTTACGAGCGTAATCTCCATTATAGGCGTGATTATCCACAAAACCAATGATAACACGCTGTGGCAACTGATTCATGAATAGATTGTCAATGGTTTTTGAGTGCATGTCCTGGGCTATCGTGACCGTTTTTATGTCTACTCTATTAACAGGATATTTTGCAGGTGATTTTTCTAGAGCTTGGGCATGAGCAAGCAGAACAGAGGGGGAAATGTTTACTCGCCGTACATAGAGTTTAACATCCAAAAATTTAATTTTTTCAGTGCCTTTCGTACTCATGAGGGCAAATGCATCTCGAGATCGAGTGAGTTTTAGACGTAGAGTGCAATTATTGAGTAGGAGCCGATCCGTATTGCAAATATCGAGATGGAGTGGGCCCATCATTTCAAATTCGCGACTCAGCTTGGTGCGTGAACGGCGCCACGCGAGCCCCAGGTTCTGGTTGCTATCCAAGGAGTCATGGTGCCCGGCCGTGTCCTCATGCCACATCCGCTGTTGGAGATGTGTATCTTTTGCAGCCCTATCATAATTAAGAAATGCCTCAATGTATGCTCGCCATGGGTAAGTCATACTCGATTGAGAAATAACTGTACCGTTAATACTAGCATCAATTTGGCAAAATTGCGCGTGCAGACCGTAATTCACTAGTGTAGCGTCACTGTTGTCAGCCGCTGTAATATCTGAACCATCGGCATTCACGATTTTTTGTTTAATGTAGAGTAGCATGTGCGCGGGATCGAGATAGGCATATCCCACCCCAGGGGCTTCTAGCTCTATGGTAGTCGCCGAATCAAAATTAGCCAACGGACTCAGCACAATCCATTGACAACTATCTTCCCCGAGCTGTGTGGCATTAGAGAGCCATAGACTTAGCTCTGTAGGGAGAGCTTCAACGGAGGCACTATGCATGAAAGCCATTACTTCACAAAAAAATCAGGAGAGTAGCTCCTACTTGCTCGAGGTTTAGCTACGGTATGACGTTTAGGTGCAGGGGCATTCCAGCCCATTTTAGCAGGTCCCGAAGGTGACCCTTGACGATTTCGCCTAAATTTTGGTCAAATGTTGTCTATCAATAGTAGAAGTTACCCACAAAATTTCAGCCCTCTGGGTCAATTATTTCCGGAGATATGGATTTTTAAAGTTTTCAGCGTTGTTTTTTGGTTTTTTAGCCCGCCCTTCTGCTTTGAAAAAGCTTCAGAGCGGGCTTATGCAATCGATCTGGTGTCTGTCTGTCTGTTTGTCTGTTTGTCTGTCTGTCTGTCTGTTCCACTCGAAGGAGTTGAGCTAGAGAGTTGAAATTTTTAGGGTATCTTAAGGGTCACTCCTGGACACCGAAACGCCTGGTGCAAATCCTGCCAACCCTCATTAAGGCACTGAAAAAAAATATTAAAGTTTTCAGGAATAAAAAAAATAAAATTTTTCAACTTTTTTCCAACCCCGTCGACCCGTACCTCTCCGGAAGCGTCTTTTCGCGTCTAGTTCAATGGTGCACACCGTTTTACGAAAAAATGGACCCAACTCGCGACTACACTGTAAAAAGCACCCGAAATTGGTCCAGTTTTCAACTTTTCTCAGCCCCATCGAGCTGCACCTCCCCGGAAGCGTCTTTTCGCGTCCAGTTCAATGGCGCCCACCGTTTTTCGATAAAAAGGACCCAACTCGCGACTACACTGTAAAAAGCACCCAAAATTGACCCACTTTTCAACTTTTACGAACCCCATCGACCCGCACCTCTCTAGAACCGTCTTTTCGAGCGCAATTCAGTGGTGCCAACCGTTTTTCAATTTCCAGTGTTGCCAATCGTCAAAACTCAAACATTTCGATTATTTTCGACATTTCTCGATATTTTCCGATATTTTCGATATTTTTCGTTGTTTTTCGATATTTTTTGATATAATTCGACATTTTCGATATTTTTCGACATTTTCGATAATTTTCGATATTTTTCGATAATTTTCGATAATTTTTGATATTTTTTGACATTTTTGATAATTTTCGATGTTTTTTGATATTTTGCGACATTTTTGACATATTCCGACATATTTCGATATTTGTAAACATTTTTGACAATTTTTGATATTCTTCGACATTTTTCGACATTATCCCTCATTTTTCGATGTTTTTCGACATTATCCATATTTTTCGATAGATCTCAACATTTTTGAGATATTTCGAGATTTTGCGACATTTTTTACGAATTTCTACATATTTCGACAATTTTCGACATATCTCGACAATTTTAGAAATTTTCGACACCCCTCGACGCCTATACCATTAAAATTGGTTCGACGAGCGTAATTCAGTGTTGCCAACTGCTGCCAAATAAAGTCCGAGTTCGGCCGTTCCATCTGAGGCCGAACTCACGTATTTCGACATTTTTTCGAGATTTCCGACTCCCCTTTTTTGCCGAGTAACTGACCGTTTAGTCACTATCGGCACGTTTTCAAAGCAGAAGGGAGGGCTGTAGTTTCGGTGGTTCACCGTTACAAACTGCCTCTTTCCGAAGAGAATGCCTTTACGGGCCGCAGGCCCGATCATTTACATGCTAAGAGGACGTTCTGTGTGACTTAGGGGTCGGGCCGAAGGCCCGACCGAACGCCGCCGGCAGGCCAAGCAGGCACGCCCCCTGCCGAACGGAGTTGCCTGCGTAGCAAAGCGGAGCTGGCAACGACGTTTGGCGGAAGGGCGGGCCTGCTTGTTATTACTCATTTCTAAAAATAGGTAGAAAACGCTCTGGGCCTGTACTATGGTGCCCGAAGGAAAAGGTCGTGCTGAATCCGAATCCGCCATCGACAGCTTCCTCAAGACCTTCCATCATGGAGATTTTGGTCAATTTCGGTTTTTGCAGGCTTTACGGACTTTGCAAATCATTCGTACGCCGGGGTCCAAACTTGAATGTCCCACATCGAAAAACTATTCTCCAGACATAGAACTAGAAGTTAGCAGCGGCAGACCTCGGTACTATGGGTCTCGTTTAGGAGCTACAGCGTTAGGGAGATAATTATAGTAGCCAATGTGGTTAGAACTGACCCGGGGAGGGGAGGGGAGGGGAGGAGGCGGTACTGGCTAACACGGGGGCCAGGGGCCTTCAAAGGGACACAGACTTAGACGGAGGAATCAATCTGAGCGCCTGCTCAACGGCAACCCACACTCACGGGCGTACGCCTGGTTGCCTAAGAGTAAATTTATTTAAGAAAAGCAGTCCGTTAGGGTCGACCTCTCCGATTTGGACGAAAATTGGTGGAAAGCTTCCTCACATGAATAGCAAAAAAGAACACGAAGGATTTGGGCGAAAACAATTTTTTCTTGTAACTGTGGCCAAATTAGTGTTTTTTGCAGTTTATTTGGTCTATTTGTCCGGTGGCTAGAGTTTTCGTCTGACTTGGACGCCATTAACAATTCTGACGTAAAATTGTCTAAGGAACACGGTGGTGCCCTCGGAATCGCTCTACGACCCTTAGTTTTGATGACACTGCCAAAAATATGTCAAAAAGTACCCCAAAAAAGAAAATTCTTGGGGAAACAGTGAAAAAAACTTTTTTGGGACCATATCATCGATGTTTCTGGTAGAAAATCATCCGCTGAACCTCATGAGCTTGGTCCCAGATTTTTAGCTCAAACTGTTTAGAAGCTATGAGTCAAAGAAGATTTATAATTTCGTGTAGTTTCCAAAAAAAATCACGATTTTTAGCAAACTATGCCATCTTTTGCCCTTAGGATGAGTTAAGGAGGTTACTCTCGTCAAGGAACCCATATTCGATGTCGTCGTGGACATCCGCAACATCATCCTGGGGGTGTCATCGCTGACTCCTGGAGGTCCTCGATAAAGTCAGTACCCCAAAAAGAAAATTCCTGTGGACACCCCCAGGATGATGTTGCGGATGTCCACGACGACATCGAATATGGGTTCCTTGACGAGAGTAACCTCCTTAACTCATCCTAAGGGCAAAAGATGGCATAGTTTGCTAAAAATCGTGATTTTTTTTGGAAACTACACGAAATTATAAATCTTCTTTGACTCATAGCTTCTAAACAGTTTGAGCTAAAAATCTGGGACCAAGCTCATGAGGTTCAGCGGATGATTTTCTACCAGAAACATCGATGATATGGTCCCAAAAAAGTTTTTTTCACTGTTTCCCCAAGAATTTTCTTTTTTGGGGTACTTTTTGACATATTTTTGGCAGTGTCATCAAAACTAAGGGTCGTAGAGCGATTCCGAGGGCACCACCGTGTTCCTTAGACAATTTTACGTCAGAATTGTTAATGGCGTCCAAGTCAGACGAAAACTCTAGCCACCGGACAAATAGACCAAATAAACTGCAAAAAACACTAATTTGGCCACAGTTACAAGAAAAAATTGTTTTCGCCCAAATCCTTCGTGTTCTTTTTTGCTATTCATGTGAGGAAGCTTTCCACCAATTTTCGTCCAAATCGGAGAGGTCGACCCTAACGGACTGCTTTTCTTAAATAAATTTACTCTTAGGCAACCAGGCGTACGCCCGTGAGTGTGGGTTGCCGTTGAGCAGGCGCTCAGATTGATTCCTCCGTCTAAGTCTGTGTCCCTTTGAAGGCCCCTGGCCCCCGTGTTAGCCAGTACCGCCTCCTCCCCTCCCCTCCCCTCCCCGGGTCAGTTCTAACCACATTGGCTACTATAATTATCTCCCTAACGCTGTAGCTCCTAAACGAGACCCATAGTACCGAGGTCTGCCGCTGCTAACTTCTAGTTCTATGTCTGGAGAATAGTTTTTCGATGTGGGACATTCAAGTTTGGACCCCGGCGTACGAATGATTTGCAAAGTCCGTAAAGCCTGCAAAAACCGAAATTGACCAAAATCTCCATGATGGAAGGTCTTGAGGAAGCTGTCGATGGCGGATTCGGATTCAGCACGACCTTTTCCTTCGGGCACCATAGTACAGGCCCAGAGCGTTTTCTACCTATTTTTAGAAATGAGTAATAAAAAACCAAAAAACAACGCTGAAAACTTTAAAAATCCATATCTCCGGAAATAATTGACCCAGAGGGCTGAAATTTTGTGGGTAACTTCTACTATTGATAGACAACATTTGACCAAAATTTAGGCGAAATCGTCAAGGGTCACCTTCGGGACCTGCTAAAATGGGCTGGAATGCCCCTGCAGGCTTTGGCCTTTTTATAGCTCTACCGGACCCATTCATGGCTGATGCCGCCTTGCGTTTTAGATTCTGAACTGCTTCCCCCGTGTGTCGCTTAGCGCTGTCTGCAAAAGTGTCACCACTGGCTACATCGGCAAGGACGTGTGCGCCGGCCCGGGCAGCCTCCCTCCCCACAGCGGTCGCGCCGCTCTTGAGAAGGGGAAGGACCGTCCGGAACAGACCGCCGAGCCACGAACCAATGCCGTGTCCTTTTTGGTAGCTTGAACCCGCATAATATTGCCTGCCGCCTGCCTGATGCAGGTAAAACTCTGTAATATGATCTTGACGCGTCATGGTTCTTGTTTAAAATGAACCAGCAAGGTTGACGTTCCAAAGTCGAATGGTACATTACGTCCTGCGTGGTCCTTTATATAGATTTCCAGAGTGTCAAATGATTTCGTCCGAAGATCGAAATAAATGGGATGATCGAAGTGCACGACGGTCATGGAGCCGTACTGTGCCTTAGTGTCCACGGGAACCGTGCGGAGCAACGGTGCGCGTGTATGGCCAATGATCTGTTCTTCCAGAACATCCATGTAAATAAACATTTGTGAGGGAACTCCCAAACTTATATCCACAGGTTTTACACCCAAAATTTCCTCATTAGCAGGGTATGGCCCAGGGTGGGCGAGCCCCAGTTGAAGGGCAAGGCGGGGAGAGAAATGAACTTTAGTTTTTTCATCTACATCAAATGGCATAAATTTAATACGCTGATCAGGGAGCAGCGTGAAGGGCTGTGTGTCTACTACATTATTATTTCCAAAGCTTTTCAGAGCATCTCCTATACCTATGAGGAAATCTTTTGTTGAACTAAATGAGCCAGGACGTGCCGAGACCGTATCGATATAGGAGTCCGATACGAGAGTAATGTCATTGTCCCCTTGGACTATGTGTGCTATTGTGTTAGGGTAGTGCAGCTCAATGAGGGCGGCCTGCCAGTGGCCATGGAGTTCCATGCGCTGAGCCAATTCTGTCTTAAAGTGACAGGTTGTGTTGTCAGGATAAACCTTGGGACTGGCGTTACTTGGGAGAAACGCGTAAAAATCCATTTCTAGACAAGATCTTTATCGAAGATCCAGGAGCGACTCTTTTTCGGATAACCTCTCCAATGGACGAGATGTTGTCGTTTGCCCTTTGTTCCTTTAGACCGCACTATATATGCGATTTTGAACGCCTCGGGCTTGGTGACCTTCTGAAGCTCCATTTCATAAAACGTGCCCTCAATTGGATCCTTATCGAGATCTTCCAGCCGGTACACCGGCACCGCATGAGGAATGACCTGAACGATTTTAAATATCTCCTCGCTCCAGTTCCAGGTGTACCCTTTTTCGAAGACTTGTTTTTCTCTACTGATTCTGACATAATCACCCACATTAAACTTTGTTTTCTTACTTGTGTGTTTCATACCGTGGTACAGGTTGTTATATACCTCCAGAACCCTATCGGGTGTCACGTCTACAGGACGCATTTTAATAGATCGGTGGTATGTGTGGTTATATGCATCCACAATATCATCAAGCAGTCCATCTACATATCTGTATTGTTCAGTATGAGTGAATCTTTTAAATAATTTTGATTTAATGGTGCGCTGCCATCTCTCCACAATCGAACATTTAATGTCTGGATTATGGGTGTGAATATAGGTTATGTTATTCTCTTTCAAAAATTTCTGAAATGTTTTGTTGATGTACTCTTTTCCTTTGTCTGAAAACAGGCGTGTAGGTCGCCGATCTGTCGTTTTGAAAATTGTCTGAAACCCCTTAATGATAGAAGGACCAGATTTATCTTTGATGGGGACAGCCCAAGCAAATTTTGAGAAAACATCTATGACACACAAAATATAGCTAAAGCCATCATTATCTTTTTTCAAAGACTGGAAATCAGTCAAGTCTGTCTGCCAGCTCTCGTCAATATTATCTGCATAAGTCACATTACGAGAAAAGCGGCGTCTAGCAGGTTTGTGAAGAGTGTAAGCGTCCTCACCTTGTAGATACTTTGTAATTTTTTTCTTTTTTCTCTCCCGTAGCATCCCAGAGTTTCCAAGCCGTTCCGTAAGACGCAGGGTCAGCGGGCTCGTGATACACGTCCCCAAGATTGCCAGGCATGTTTAGGTTTTGTCAGACGTTTGATTTTAGTCACGCGATTTCTCACGCGACGGATCGGAACGACAGTCCCCCCACCACCCTGGTTTCGCGCTTGAATAATAGCGACTCTACGTTTCTCGTTAGGAATAAGTTCCAACGGAATGTTAAGTGTAGACAGTGTTTTAATAAAGTTTGATACACCCACAGGCTCAAAGTTTTTGCCTGAGCGAGTGAGATCCGAAATTAGATCAATGATGTTGGAGTTTGTGATAGGAGTACCCTCCAGAGATACGAGTCCTGAGGAGTCCCACGTGACTCGTGAGCCAGTCGTACTCAAATAATCGTAAAGCCTCAGTGCAGACGCTTTATATGTCTTTGGCATGGCGGCAGCGAGCTGCTGACGAATCAGAGCAGTGTTCCCGGTATCATCGAGAGAAAAATCTTCCACAGAAATACGTACGGGCCTCTTTCGCTCATTATTTAAGTGTAAGTACCGCTGCAGTGCCTCGTTGTACAATTTCCATTTAAGTGAATCATCAGCGTATTTTTTACGCATGATAAGTTCCATTTCATTGTCAAGGGCACTCAGTTGTGTCTCAGTGGTAGAGGGTGTTGGGTCATGAAGTTTAGCCACACTTTCGTGTGGCACAAGAATCATTTTCTTAACGTGATTCATTGGAATAGTGAGGGAAGCACCGAAGCTACTGCACTAATCAGAAGTGGGAGAAAGGAGCCACCCTCCTTTTCTAGTGTCTTTTTCTTAACTTGCCACCCTTCTCCTCGCTGTGCAAGTTCTCTGATTTTATGCCGATGTCGTTTAAGTTTAGCTTTGTGACTATCACTTATAGGAATATTACCACGCAGCAAATTGTCACAAATCTCACAGATGGCGTAAATAAGAGCTCTATCGGAATTCTCAAGAATCGCTTTACGAAGTTTAGGCTTAGCTGACTGAAGAACCTGCAGCACAGCTTTGTGCGTCTTTGCGGCAGGAGCCATTGTCATCAAATGATTCAGAGTACGGTCATCATCTCCCTTTTATACTTTGCGCGCGGAATGTAAACCACTGTAGATTCACCCGGAAAAATAAGTGTGCGCATGCGCAGGTGATCTGTCTGATTGGGTTTAAAATCGAACAAGATGTACGTGTAACCTGCCCGTGTTGCGTCCTCATAGGCCTCCAGAAGTGCACGGAAATGCTGGGGATCGACTTGCATACAGAAGGTGCGTATTTGAGCCAAGTCCCTACTTGTTTTAAACAGCACAATGTAGTGAGTGTTGAGACTTATTTGCCGCAGCCCATCAGGGAACAGACATTGACTTAGGAAGAAAATGCTGAGATTTCTGTGATGTGACCCCTTTATGAAAAATTTAAGGATTTCTTTGTGGTGAGACTTAATCTCGTGCATCATATCATCAATAACAATGAGTTTAGGACCCTGCCCAGCCGGGTGGTCATCAAGCAGAGGGAGTTCTTCCCTAAAATCAACCCCGTGATTCGACTTTAGGGTATCGTACAGAGGCTGCCACTCGGAATAATAGAAAATAATGTGTTCAAATGTAGTGCTGAACATCTCATTCCTATTTTCAATAAGACGATTCATAAAGAAAGTTTTGCCACTTCCTGTGCCACCTACCACAAGGGCAGTGCATGGATGTTGGAACCTGAGATCCATCTTTATGACTGATAGTCAACCTCTATGTTTCTGTGCTTTTATAGCAATGGGGCCTAACCAGCCTCTCCCCTGCGCCGGTGGGGCCAGCTTGCTCCTCCCCTGCGCATTGCCTACCACCTAGGCGTCACCTAGGAGTTCCATGACCTCAAGGAGGTCCTGGTCCTCTTCGGGAGCCATAGTCCAGGCATTGTAGCCGTGGGGGACAGTGTTGGCTACATCCACCCGACGGCGCTTGGTGTTGAGCGCCTGCCAGTTTTTGGTGGAGTGGCGCGTCACAATTCTCCATCCTGGGAGACGGGCGATTTGGTGAGGGATGGGTACCGTGATTTTATCACGGCTTCCCATCACCATCACCTTGAGATTGTCAAATGTGACAAGGTCATCGCATGAGGTGTTAATGCTGATGCCTCGCACCTTAATGCACACCTTGATTTTACTGAGGTCCCCACCCACTGCCACCTTGTAGGCATAATTTTTAGGGCCTCCCGCCACTAGCTCCGTGATGAAAGAGCCTGGCCCGTAGTCTTCCTCTATCTGATCAGTCAAATCTCCCAAGTGAGTGCCGAGGGGCAAATCTGGCTCGCCAGGGCGGCTGATGAATGCCACAGAGTCCGTGTCATGGTAGAGAGCCCTCTCCTTGACCACGTCAAGGTACTTGTATAGCTGCATGCGGCCGTGGCAGGTGGTGTATGCCGCATGGAGGAGGGATGAGGTAGGGAGGCTGACCTCAGAGTCATCTACAGGCTTCCAAGTTATTTGGAGGCAGTCCTCTCCTATGGGCAAGAGCCCTGTGACCTCCTTGGAGGGATCAGTAACTAGAGCAATGAGCTTGGCATAGTCATAGATGAGCTCTGTTTTGGGACGCAGAGTTTTCTCGCCGAATTTGCCCCAGAAAGAATTGAGCATAGGGATGGCCAGCTAAAGGAAAACAATCGATAACTGGGATATCGATATTTGCAAATTTCGATAAAATTTCTATCGATAGATCGAATAAAATAAATCGATAATTCGAAATATCGAATAAAATATCGATCGTTAATGGGGCGGTACTAGAAGTCGCGTTTAAAAGTTGCCAGTAGGGTATTTCTTTGAAGGAAAAAGAAAAAAAAACAGTTTTATCAAAATAAGAGACATATAATGAACACATCACATTAAATAGTTAAAATTAAACATTAGCAGTCAGGTTTTCAAAATTACATAACAAGTAATCAGCTCGGATGTTAAAATTAATTACTATTTAGGATGGCGAGCAGCATCCCACTATGCTGCCAGTGCTGCCACCTACGGACAACACTGCAGGGCAGAGCTGCGGCGGCGGCGGGCGGAGCGAGCCGAGAGAGCAGCCGAGCGGCGGCATCAGTGTGCTTGTGGCTGTGGCGTGGCGCTGTCCGTAGCGTGTTCTAGCGATAACGTTTGTTGTAATGTAGAGGCTGAACCCGAGTAAATCTGTGTTTAAGTTCTCTCAAATCTGGGATTGATATATCGTCTAAATATATCGATATATCTACATACCGAAATTTTGTACTATCGAATAAGGAATATCGATATATCGCGCACAACCTATCGATATCTTGGCATATCGATACCATATCGGCCATCCCTAATTGAGCATAAGTTTGCTCAGGGCTCGGAGAGCGGGATTTTTCTCCATTTTAGTGGGATCAAGAACTACCCCGTCATGTTTGAGGGTGTCCTCCACGAATTGAGCCTTTTTTTCCTCCGTGTCGCAGTCGGCTGGCCAGCCACTGGCTTGTATTTTTAGGGCCATGAACCGACGGACATAGGCAGAGAGGAGCCCGTCTTCTCGTGTGTCTGGGTTGTATTTAGAGGTGTTAGGATACTGGTACACCTCATGTACAGCAACAAGCTTGTAACCCTTCTCCCTAAGGGCGAGCAGAAGCTCAGGGGCACACCAACTATCGGTGAGTTGCCGTTGTTTGGGATCATTATGATGACACATATCTGTGCTTTCCTCTTCCACACATGTCCTACAGAGCGGGAACATGAGTTTTCCCTTGGCTTTGTAGGGAAGGACGGGAAGGTAGAGGTCCCGTGGAGGCAAGACTGTGCATTTTATTACACCATTCCATGTGTCAGGGGGTGGCATGTCGGGGTCTCCCTCAAGATAGATGGCGGGGTGGCCATAGGGATACTCGCCCCGCAGATTAGCGTTGGGGTACTCGGACACTACGTCCACCATTTTTATTTTTTAGCCCGCCCTTCTGCTTTGAAAAAGCTTCAGAGCGGGCTTATGCAATCGATCTGGTGTCTGTCTGTTTGTCTGTTTGTCTGTCTGTCTGTTCCACTCGAAGGAGTTGAGCTAGAGAGTTGAAATTTTTAGGGTATCTTAAGTGTCACTCCTGGACACCGAAACGCCTGGTGCAAATCCTGCCAACCCTCATTAAGGCACTGAAAAAAATTATTAAAGTTTTCAGGAATAAAAAACAATAAAATTTTTCAACTTTCTTCCAACCCCGTCGACCCGTACCTCTCCGGAAGCGTCTTTTCGCGTCTAGTTCAATGGTGCACACCGTTTTACGAAAAAATGGACCCAACTCGCGACTACACTGTAAAAAGCACCCGAAATTGGTCCAGTTTTCAACTTTTCTCAACCCCATCGAGCTGCACCTCCCCGGAAGCGTCTTTTCGCGTCCAGTTCAATGGCGCCCACCGTTTTTCGATAAACAGGACCCAACTCGCGACTACACTGTAAAAAGCACCCAAAATTGACCCACTTTTCAACTTTTACGAACCCCATCGACCCGCACCTCTCTAGAACCGTCTTTTCGAGCGCAATTCATTGGAGCCAACCGTTTTTCAATTTCCAGTGTTGCCAATCGTCAAAACTCAAACATTTCGATTATTTCCGACATTTTCGACATTTCTCGATATTTTCCGATATTTTCGACATTTTTCGTTGTTTTTCGATATCTTTTGATATTGTTCGACATTTGCGATATTTTTCGATATTTTTCGACATTTTCGATAATTTTCGATATTTTCGATAATTTTCGATATTTTTCGATAATTTTCGATAATTTTCGATAATTTTCGAAATTTTTTGACATTTTTGATAAATTTTGATGTTTTTCGATATTTTTCGACAATGTTGACATATTCCGACATATTTCGATATTTGTAAACATTTTTGACAATTTTTGATATTCTTCGACATTTTTCGACATTATCCCTCATTTTTCGATATTTTTCGACGTTTTTCGACATTTTCCATATTTTTCGATATATCTCAACATTTTAAAGATATTTCGATATTTTTCGACATTTTTGACGTATTTCTACATATTTCGACAATTTTCGACATTTCGACAATTAATGAAATTTTCGACACCCCTCGACGCCTATACCGTTAAAATCGTTTCGACGAACGTAATTCAGTGTTGCCAACTGCCGCCAAATAAAGTCCGAGTTTGACCGTTTCATCTGAGGCCGAACTCACGTAATTCGACATTTTTCGAGATTTCCGACTCCCCTTTTTTGCCGAATAACTGACCGTTTAGTCACTTTTAGCACGTTTTCAAAGCAGAAGGGAGGGCTGTAGTTCCGGTGGTTCACCGTTACAAACTGCCTCTTTCCGAAGAGAATGCCTTTACGGGCCGCAGGCCCGATCATTTACAAGCTAAGAGGACGTTCTGTGTGACTTAGGGGTCGGGCCGAAGGCCCGACCGAACGCCGCCGGCAGGCCAAGCAGGCACGCCCCCTGCCGAACGGAGTTGCCAGCGTAGCAAAGCGGAGCTGGCAACGAAGTTTGGCGGAAGGGCGGGCCTGCTTGTTTCCCCTTTGGCCAAATCGGCCTTGTAGTACCACTGTAGGGCACTCGTGCGCCCGCCTGCCAGAGCGTCACGGAGCCCAAGGGGAGTTGTGCGTGTGGTGGGGTGTGCCTCGAAGTAGGCTTTTGTGTCAGGGTCTGAGGCAAGGTCGGACATGAACTCACACTCCCATTTCTCCACCACTGTGAATCCATTGCGGCGGAAGAGTGAGGTGAGCTGTTGTGTCTTTTCAAAGCGGTTTTCCCCGGAATCCTCATTGGCAGGGAAGTGTATGGGACAATGGTGCCAATAACACCCGTGAAACTGGTAGATTATTTTTTCTACAGTGCCATCAAGCTGGGGGATCTCCACGTAGCCGTCGACGCGGCGGCCCAGGACAGAGATTTCTCTGTCGGTGTAAATAGTGCTTATGTTTTTTCCAAGCTTGTGGGATTCGTAGTCCAGCCACTTCAGGGCAATGTGACTCTGTTTCCCCCTGCCGTGGTAGCCTCCAGGGGGCACAATACCAATTGTGTTGGGCTTGAGGAAATTTCGGCGGAAGGCCGCCATGCATGCGCTGCTTAGCGTCATACAGTTAAACATGGGGTCAAACCCGGCTGTCTGCTCGAAGAGTGAGCGGAATGCATGACAAGCCTGTCTCAAAATGGTTACATCGGAGATGCAGTACTCTATGAGCTCGCGTCTGAAATTGAACACGATCCCACTAGCAGTCTGCTCGTCGTGCCAAGCACTGAAGTCAGCCGCAGCCTTTTGCTTCATGCTGGAGATGCAGTAGAAGTGTTTGTCTAGGAGGGGGCCGTCATAAGTGTAGTACTCGGGCTTGTTGGCCATAAAAGGCCAGTAGCCTTTTTTGAGTTCGGTGAGGCCGAACGACTTGGGCATGGCACTCAAGGGCATGGGCAAAAACATGAGACTGTCGATAAATTTCCAATTACCAACTTCCATGCAAAGGATTTTAGCTCCCTGAAGTGTGATCTCACATTTGAGTTTCCGATTTACTACCTCCTGAACCATAAACACTCCATCAAATGAGCGGGAGTTGTGAGCGACAAGCAAAATTTTAGTCTTGCCTCTAAACGACTGAAGATAGTCAAAGAACTGCCCAATGACATTGAGGTTAGGGTCGTCCAGACTGTGGAAGATGTGTTGTCGGGTTTGGCAGACAGTGCAGAAAGAGTCATTGTGAGGGATGTGTGCGCACTCCTCACACACGGCCTGAGACACGAGCAAGTTGGGAATGTGCTCGTAAGTGTCCGGCTTACCCTCCACAGGGGTGTGTTGTGTGGTTTCAATGTCGTAGTACACCGTGATGTACTTCCAGCCTCTTTTCTTTTCCCTCTCCGCCCAGGGCTGCATGTAGCATAGGTGGTTTTCTGCTACATTATTTTTGCAGTAGGAGCAATATACAAAGCCACACACATGTCTCTGACCCCTCATGACAGAGTAACTTTTCTCACACCCCTGGCAGAATTTAAATGTTTGGCACTTGGTGCGATCTGTGTGGGGAATATTGACTGTTTTGTGAGTGTTGAAGCACTCATCCCCAGCAAACTGGTGACCGCAGTCACCGCAGCGTCTCAGGGGACCGTCATGGTGACCTTGAGCGAAGCAGAGCCAGCAAGTGCCTTCACACCGGTGTTCACCCGCATTACAATAGAAAACAACACACCGATCGCAAGTGAAATTGCGATCAAATGCGGCACCAGGATAAAGGAGGGCATAAAAATGGTTGTTGTGTAGCAGGAGACACAAATTTTTGCGCCCTGCACCGTACGGACCTTTGAAAACACACTCCTTTCCTTCTTTGTCGATAAAGACGCACAAGCGGTAATCTGGGAGCGAGTCCTGAAGTTTCCTAACCTCATCTAGGCCGCAGGGTTGAGCAGGATCAATATGTGCGTTTTCGCACAATTTTCTGGCATTGTCTCTCTGAATTATAGAGTCGGGTTTTTTGAGCCGCATGAAGGCGAACTTTGACATACCCCCGTGAGCCATGAGCACAGTGACGCATCGCGTCAGACACATGTTATCATTGTTTTCCGGGGAGTAAATAGAGCCTTTAGCCCCGGTTTTCCGCTCAATCCACTGCTCCATGGTCTCATTGGCCACTCTGTTAGTGCGGCGCCCGCCCGCCTCGGGTGTAGGTATGTGGATGTAACTCACTTTGAGTTGTCCCTGGGCCATGAAGGCTTGGTTTGAGTTTAAAACTCGCGCCAGTTTGTCCAAAACGACGCGCCCGTTAATCTGATCGGCACGCCGCATACTAAACCACAGCGGGTTATCCACATTCTCGGCGTTCTGAATTTCGACAATGACGCGGTCATCATCCTTAGCACTGACAGCCTCCCGCTGTCGCTGCAGTACTGTGTCAAACAGCCCCTCCATAACCTCTTCTGAGGGCAAAGTGTCGCCCAGACCACTAATTTGCATCGTTTCTTCTCTAAACTTGGTTTTGAAACGTTTGAGTTCCCGCTCACGAGTTTGGAGCACCTCAATGGTTGGTGTGACCACCTCCTCCTCCTCCTCTTCCCGGGGACGCTGGGTGGCACCCTCGGCCGGTCGAGGAGAACAAGAGGAAGGGCCAGGTTGGGGTGAGGCGGGGCGTGGCGGGGGTGTAGCAGGGCGGGGTGGGGCGTTGGAGCCTGCACCACACATAGCCAACGCCATCCTGAATGTCAGGAGTGCCTGGGGGTCTGCGTTTTGCTGCTCTCGCAGGTAGGCGAGATACCCGGCAAGCAGGAAGGGCACGATACGAGGATCGGACCTATCACGGGGTGAAGCCTCCATGAGCGCATTCAACAGCGCAGTGTACGCTTCTGAGAGGAGGGCATCGTTGTAAAAACAACCGCCCTCCCACTCATCGAGGATATCTCTCACTAGAGAAGACATAGCTGAAGCACGAAGGCTTAGGAAGGTCACGAAGGACCAGAGCTGAAGCACGAAGGCTTAGGAAGGTCACGAAGGACCAGAGCTGAAGCACGAAGGCTTAGGAAGGTCACGAAGGACCAGAGCTGAAGCACGAAGGCTTAGGAAGGTCACGAAGGACCAGAGCTGAAGCACGAAGGCTTAGGAAGGTCACGAAGGACCAGAGCTGAAGCACGAAGGCTTAGGAAGGTCACGAAGGACCAGAGCTGAAGCACGAAGGCTTAGGAAGGTCACGAAGGACCAGAGCTGAAGCACGAAGGCTTAGGAAGGTCACGAAGGACCAGAGCTGAAGCACGAAGGCTTAGGAAGGTCACGAAGGACCACAAAACTGGCTCAGCACAAAGGCTAGAGCTTTCAAAAGCTCAAGGCACGAAGACCGGAGCTGAAGCACGAAGACTTGGGAAGGCTGATGAGGGAGTCTTGATAAAGGACAAGGAAAAGCCAGCAAAGGCTAAGAGAGCTGCGAGAGCGTCGAAGTACACAGGGCGAAGCGAGTGACTCGAGTGGTGACGAGGGAGAGCGGCTGGCTCCTTAAGTACGCGTAGCACCGCGACTGGAACGCCGCCTTTCGGCGAGTACTGCAACTACAGTTTAGCACTGCGCTTATGGGAGTGCGCAGTTGGCGCGCACCCTGCATGTTGAGACTTGTCGAACGCTATTGTGATTGGCTAAAATAAGCTGCTCTCTGATTGGTTATAATAAGCTGCGCTGTGATTGGCTATGACTCTTGTCATATACATGTATCGCTCTACACAACGTAGTGCGGCGAGTACTACATTTTGAAACACCAAGTCATAGTACTACCCACCAACAGATGGCGCTTCAGCCAACGTTAGCTCTCGCTGGCGGTTTGCATACGTCCCTATGGCTATAAATGTATGTGTGCGGTCTCGGGCGGGGGCCACCCCACGGCAGGGGCGGATCCAGGGCAGCGCCCCCCTCTGCAGGGGCAGGTCCAGTCACACGCTGACTGTCGAACAGGTGGACACATGCGTCTCCGAGACCACGACCACACCCGTCATCGGCCACCCCGAGGCCATGCCTGTCCTCCACGACGGGCACCTCGGGGTCCGAGGCCAAGACGACCCTCGTCGTCGGCGACCCCCCGAGGCCATGGCCACCCTCCTCGACGTCCACCCCAAGGCCATGCCTGTCCTCCACGACGGGCACCTCGGGGTCCGAGGCCAAGACGACCCTCGTCGTCGGCCACCCCCCCGAGGCCATGGCCACCCTCCTCGACGGCCACCCCCAAAGGCAGGGGCGGGTCCAGGGCTGCGCCCCTCAACAGGGGCGGGTCCAGGGCAGCGCCCCGCAACAGGGGCGGGTCCAGGACAATGTGTTCAGACCTGTCTAACTTAGGTTAACGCCATTCACCTCACCTTTCACTTAGGTTTAGGTTACCCCCTCCCAACTTAGGTTGGGTTACGCCCTCCCAACTTAGGTTTAGGTTAGCCACCCCAAAGATGACGACTTAGGTTGGGTAACACGTCCTGACCTGTCGTGAACTTAGGTTGGGTTACACGTCCTGACCTGTCACCCGCTACTCAGGGGTCACCCGCTACTAGGGGTATTCAAGATGGCTGCCCGCTACTAGGGGTATTCTATACTACTCTCGTTGAAGCCAGGGGGCTGCCGCCCCCTGGACCCCCGCTTTTCTTTTTTTTTAAAAAAAAGATAGGCGAGGGGGCTGCCGCCCCCTGGACCCCCGCTTTTCTAAAGATAGGCGAGGGGGCTGCCGCCCCCTGGACCCCCGCTCGCCTCTTTTCATTATGTTACCAATTTTCCAATTTTTACAATAACGGGTCGAGTGTCCAACGCCCAAACCGTTCTCCGTAGAGCCAAACGGACAAAATTTTCGCCCAGAGGGTCGCATCTCGACAAATTAACCTGCAAACGACACCCAACATGCATTTTGACGACTTTTCGTCCACATTTACCGCTGTACCGGCTAAACAGTAAGAGATAGAGCAAAACGGACGAAATTTTCGGCGAAAAGAGCGCAGCTCGCCGAGATACCCCATAGGACACCATAAAATTTTGTAATTTTTAAAATCTAATTTTACAAAAAAAATATAAATCAATTTCTAGCAGGGTCAATTTTTGAGCTAGAGTGTTCATATTTGAACTCGTCCGAGCTTTTTAGGCCAAGAACCACAGTAAAAATTTCAGGTCGATATCTGAACTCGTTCTCGAGTTATCGTGCGAACAGACACCGAACAGACAGACACACAGACAGACACACGGACATTGAACTTTTTTAGCACTCCAGTGGCGTAATAGGCTTCGCTATCGCTCAGCCAATAAAGAGATTCTTCTGGTGGCCTGGAATGTTTGAGGATACTTATGAAGTGATTTCCCAATGTGGAATTTGTGCCAAGGTCAAAGGGCCAACTCATCAGACGAAGGTGCCACTGAAGTTGTTCCAAGAAGGAGTTCTGCACGGACGCTGGCATGTGGATATCTGTGGACCTATAAATCCGACCCAGTGGGGAACGAAACGTTTCGGATCTAACCAGGATTAATTCAAGATAAGTTTCAGTTCGACTATCTGGTTTATTCGTACCAGAAACCTTTCTTTAACGTCTCGCTGAAATTAATCTCGATCGGACGGATCGCAAATTATTCTTTAGTCGGTGCCCGCGAAACGTTCTACCGCGATCGATTTCGAAATGATTGCGAAATGTTTTTCATTCATTAATCATAGTAGGACGTATAATGTTTTAATCGTTTCGAACCATATCCGAAAGGAATTTGGGAGACATTTTATGAGCTCTCCCGAATCTACGTAGGTACTTCTGACATATAGATGAAGTTAACATGAACAGGACATTTGTTAAGTCCAGTTTGAAAATGTCCGTTTGGAAGTGTTCAAACAACATAACACATCAAGAACATATTAAAAATTTATACTAGTGAATCAATTTTAATTGGAAGGGACCAGTGGTGGGCGTTATTTTATCTTGAGCATGTTGGACCAGCGAAAACCGAACATCCTTCGTAAGAGATTATCTTTATATAATCTTTAGAAAACGTTTCCGGAACATATCACGAGGAGTGCTCTGGCCACAAGGGTTGTAGAATGGGGAACGCAACGTGACAGACTTCTACCAGAGCTCCTCCGTGGGTAAGTGGGAAGCGCAGCCGCCGTGTAACCCAAAGGCTGAGGGTTCGAATCCGACTGGAGTCGGGCATTGGTGAGTGTAAAATTCTGTGAAAATTGAAACTACTCTAATTTGAACACCTTGTACTGTGGAGGAAAGCCAAAGCGCATGGTAAACTTCACCAGATGTTCAAAATTAAATTTTAACGCTTTTGAGAGAACATATAAATACGTTTCTAAGACTATCCCACGAAACGTTTTCAAGACTATCTCATATACGTTCTCAAGACTATCTTTTGAAACGTTTTCAGACCGAACTATGTGCACTCAAAAGACATATCTGATACGTTTTAGTGGTTCGTTCTCAGGACTAATATTAGTTCATGCTAAACGTTTTCAAGACATTATTACAATTAAAAATTCCTTACTGGGGAAAAGTAAAGAAGGATTTGAGTACATACTGGTCGCAGTTGAAGCCTTCTCTGGATGGCCAGTGGTGGTGCCGTTGTATAAGCAGACAGCGGATGAAGTGGCACAGGCACTTATCACTCATGTGTTTTCCATCTTTGGTGCGCCTCAATCCTTGTTGACAGATCAGGGAAAAGCTTTTGATTCCACACTGTTCCAGGAAATAATGGAACTTTACCAGATCAAAAAGCTTAGAACAACAGCGTTTCACCCTGCAACAAACGGAAAAGCAGAGAGATGGATTAAGACACTAAAACAACATCTCATGATCTTGGTGGAGCAAGACCGAGAAAATTGGCCAAAGTATTTGCCATTTTTAGCACAGGCATACAGAAACCTGCCTCATTCTTCACATAAGTTCTCACCATATGCGGTTATGTTCGGGGCAGCCATGAGAAGCCCTTTGGATCTGGACAGAGGATCACCACCTCAAAATGAAGAGATGCATAAAATGTATCCCTTCTGGGTGAGAAGAACAATGCAGGACATCCATGAAGCAGTCGCACACATGAGCAAAAAGGCTGCAAAAATAATGAAAGCCTGTTATGATAGGAATGCAACACTATCACCATTCCTAGAGGGAGATTTGGTTTACCTGTACTATCCCAGAAGAGTGAAAGGAATCTCTGCTAAACTCATAACCAGATGGGAAGGACCTTACAGAATCATAAACCTGATTAATGACTGTAATGCAAGAATTGAAAGGGTTGATAATCCCAGTAAAAAGCTGATAGTGCACATAGATCGGCTAGCGAGCGCGGGGGGGAACACAATGCTATAGTCTGACGTGCTGAGAGTGCTGCTTGGTTGCCTACGTTTAGGAGTAGGACATGCCAATTCCAGCGCTGCCAACATTGCCATCCGGAAACAAGGCAAAGATAGACATAAAATTGTTCCCGCCTGGATTCGAACCCCGGTCATCCGCACCGGAGGCCACGACTTTGTCCACTGCGCTATCGATACGCAGGAGAGAGAAGCGGGCCCGGCGACCTCTTGTCGGTGACTAGGGTAGTGAGTGACGGCGCTGTGTTTTGATGCGCTAAGGTTGGCACTACCGGCCGTGGCCGGTCCCTCTCTGTCTCTCTCGCACAGCGTCGCCAGGCGGCCCATTGCAGATCCCCCCCGCGCTAGCGAGATGCCCGGCACCAGACACGGCTGTAAACAAACAAGATGATATGAGAAATGCATGGCTACTTTTCATTGAATGAACAGCTGTGGGTGAAAGTGAAAGGCCGCGAGATTTAAATAATGAGTAACTATGATACCGACAATAAGGGCCTAACGGGTTGCTAGAGACGCTAGGGAATGCCAAACAAAATCGAGCTGGAAGCATCAGTTCAGCCCAACCCTTTGAGGAAGACAGACGCAAGTGAAGCAAAGCGAGGAATAAAAAAAAAATTATCATGGAACCCTTGGAACTGGAGGACATCCCAACAGTACCGGTGAGAAAAGTTTCTTTTGAGAAGATACCTTCAAGAATGCAAGAGCAAGGAAGGAAAATAATCAGTGCCAAAAGAACATGCAAACTAACGGCTACTCAACTAGCAGACCAAGAAAGACTTCAAAGTGTGGTAGAAAAGATGAAGAGGAAAATGAACCGAGGAAAAGCACTAATGGAAAGCAAGAGAGCCAAAATAGTGAGCGGACAGCTGGAGCTGAAGCCGGGAAGAGGAAAGCAGCCGCGGTTGGTGGTTCTGCCCAGCCCGACTCGTCCGGTCCAGCCCAGCACATCATCGGAGTTGTAGTGGGAACTCCCAATCTTGGAAGCAGACAAGAGTTTGCGTGCATCGCTGCGGGAGGCAGAAGAGTCTGCAACATTATCCTTTCCTCCTCCCGTCAAGTTACCAAGAACTCCTGAGATGAGTAATTTGCATGATATCCTGTGTAAAGATTTAGAACTAAGTGATTCTGAGTCAGAAAGTGAACTAATAGAGGTAAATGAGAAAAGGTATGTGTCTGAGTTGTCTGAAGAAATTGAAATGTTAGAAGTAAAAATTAATTAAGTGGATGTGAGTAGTGATTTGGAAGAAGAAATGAGTGAGATTGATAAAAAGATGGAATTGGAAATTAAAGCAATCAGAGAAATTGAGAGCAAATTGGAGTCTGTTAAAGTTCAAAGTCAAGAAAGTTGCGGAGGAGTGAAGTTATTGTGGAAATTGTACCCAGTTACTGGTATTCAGTCAGCAAATGGTCGAAAAGAGTGGTTAGAAAACTTGTACGAACAAAGGGAGCAACAAAAGGGTAATTTTAAGTTTCATCCAGACGATCCAAAGCAAAAGTTGCGATGCAGAAAATGCAGGCAACGCTTTCATTCGGCAAAACAGTGTCCCAATGCAAAGCTCATTAGAAATAAGAGGAAACTTGTTAGCCAGTAAGTGAGCTGTTAAATTATTGTCAAGTTGCTAAATTGTTGCTAAAGAGTGAATAAATAAATGAAACGATTGACCCTTTATTGAATTATTTCACCCGAAAAATAAAAAGGGAGAGGGAGTCGCCAAATTAAACATACAAGGTAAAATTTCATGCATATAATTGCATAAGACCAAAATGGAAAAAAAAACAGGAAAACAAATACATGCAAAAATAGCACGGAAACAAATACATGCAAAAAAAGAAAACAGGAATTGAAACTTAAGGCATGCTAAAGACAAACAGAGGCATGCAAAGGAAAGAATATAAAAATGGAAAGAACGGGAGCAGAGGAGGATTGGTCTTGGGGAGAGTGGAAGGAAACCAAGGAGGGCCACACAGAAGAAACAACTGAAATGGTTAAACAAGCAACAAATAAGTTATAAGCTTAAAAAAAAAAAAGAAGAGAAGAAAAGAAAAAGAAGGGATATTTACCTAATCCTCCATGGTCAAATCTACATATTCGGGTTCCGCCACCAGTCCTCCGGGATAGACGATCCCAGGTGGAGGGATTTGCGGAACCAGTGGAGTATTGTAAAAGTCCTCGGCGCGATAGAGGCCGTTTGAGAACACATCGTTCTGAAGAACGAGCTAGAAAAGAAAGGAAAAGTTGTAAAAAATAAATTGAAAAAAAAAAAGAACAGGTGAAACAGGTGAAAAAAAAAACCAGAGGAGAACTTACGTAGCATGGCTCCAAGCAGCATTGGCAACAGTAGAACCAGTCCTCCCCTAGTAACACTGAACCGTCGAGCGAGACTCGCCTCCTTCTCGCCGCTCGGGAGCCCAATAGTCGCCCGCGCGTCGACCGCCTGACTCTTGCCCGACTCATGCCTTAGCAACTATCAGGTGTCGTCAATGGAACGTTAATGCCCAGTTAAATGTCGAGCGTTCACAAGAACGAATCCGACGCCACTCTAAC
This sequence comes from Frankliniella fusca, assembly GCA_029379305.1. Classification (NCBI taxonomy): domain Eukaryota; kingdom Metazoa; phylum Arthropoda; class Insecta; order Thysanoptera; family Thripidae; genus Frankliniella; species Frankliniella fusca. The sequence continues at coordinate 843,761 of JAHWGI010000968.1, forward strand.
GCCGTGGCGGTTCCCGATTCGCGGTTGATGCGGCGAGAACGTTTCAATACTGTTCCTCAGTGAGCTGTTCGTTCCCGATTCGAGTTAATGCCTCGGCAATGCTAAAGCGGGTCTCGCTGCGGCGGGAGCGAGGCGGGTGTTGGTCGGTTAAGAGTTTCGTCAGCCGTAAGATTCACGCCACTTGTCAACCCCGCGTTGACGCCCAGGCGATTGTCGCGCATACGTCAACGCAGGGTGAATTTGGCGACAAATGTCGTGTATCGATTTTTTAGCACCGCCGCTTGTTGACTTCTCGTTATTGCTTCCCCGATTCTCTTACGAACTGCAGCGCGGCGATTTCGTGGCGTTTACGTATCAACGCCCCCGAAAGCCTCTTGCCTGCGAAGATCGCTGCTGTAGTGTTCGGGCAACTCCTGAAAGCGCGGGAGCAGGGGGTGAACGGTGCGTTGTACGCAGGGCAGGCCTCGCCGCTCCGTTAATGCGGCGCGATTGGGCTGGCGCCACGCGCCCCGCTGATATCTTTTGGTCAACCGCGTGAGACCTCCGTCTCCACACCTGATCACGAGGGGACTGCACCGAGATCGCCGACATGCAATTTGGCGATCGCTAGCTGGTTTCGACGCCACAATGTCGCCCGGGCGGCAATTGCCGGGGCGTTAACCACACGACGGAGTAGAGGTGGATCGGGCCGAGAAACTTTGGGACTTAGAATATTTCTGGCTCTCGCTGATTGGCAAAGTGGAAGTGGTGAGCTGCCGTGCGCTGCAGCGCGGCGATCGTGGGGCGTTAAACCGGCCGCGACAACGAGTGACTCTCTGTCCCGAGTCAGATTAGGAACCGTACCGAACACCATGATTCCCATGAAAAGCGCTTAGCTCAGGCGGCAAGGGCGTGGAGTTGTACCACGAGTTGTCCGGGTTCTAATCCTACATCTTTTCAATTTTTTTCGGTTTTAGTCTGTTGCCTAACGGTTGACGCCTCATTCTCGTCCCGCTAACGCCTGAACAACAGCCGCCCGGTCGACAATGTCAAAAGAGTTGTCCAGGTCCTTTGCTAGTCGCCTCACTATTGCCGACAGTGCCACTCCGCATGTCGCCGCGTTACCGCCCGGCGTAACAGTATCAATGACGCATGGCGTTACTGTAGCGATAATGTTTGGCGTTGAATCCGCGCTGAAGTAAGGCGAGCCCGTGGCGGTAACGCCATTAGTGCCATTTCGTACAACGTCAGATCATCGCCGGCGTTAACGCCGCGTTAAATGTTAGTCGCCCGGCGGTAGTCAGGCGAGAGCCGCCCGATACATTTGTGTTACTAGGGTCGTGAGTAGAGTTGCCGGCACAAATTGCTCAAACTGGATAAATGAAGGGTTGAGCACGGCCCAAAATAAGCTACTTGTCGCCGCTTGGATACATTGGAGACAGATCTAAAAAGGAAAGCACGAGACTCAGGAAGGAAAAGACAGGACGCAGGACAGGGAAGCCCAAAAGGGGCAGCGACGCCAGCACGAAGTGAGGGAATTCACAGAATACTCACTCGACGGAAGGTCGGGTCGCCAATCTGGAGGCCGACGAAGTGCTGGACGAGGATGCGATGGATTTCCATGGTCAAGCAGGGGCGGGTTCCGTGGACGGGTAGCGGTGTTATGCGACACAACCGAGCAGTTTGGGGGCTGGCGGCAGACTGACGCCAAGCGGCGCGGACCGACGCGTTCGTCCGGGGCGTAACAATACCGCGAAGTTTGACCGATCCCGGGGCTAGAGCAGTGTTGCGTGCGCGATCACGTGATCAAAAAGGGGTGGGGGAGAACGTGTTCGGGGAACGACCGGAAGGAACGAAAAGGGGTCCTCAGCAAGGACTAGCGGAAATAAAACCGCGAGTTCGAGTAATCGACTAAGCGAGTCGAGAAGTAAAGACAAACAAAAAAACAAACAACTGTGCTGCTGAAAGTAAACAAATAGCATACTCACAGTGGAAAAGAGAGTAATGAATTAAAATTGCAACATTCAAAAACGTCAAGACGAAGGAGAGACCACAGCAACGCAGACAAAGGAGACTCAACGCAGAAACGAGGAAAACGACGCTGGATCAGATACGCGCTCCGTCAAAAGTCCAAAGGCACGTATGCATAACCTTCAAAAGGGTTAAGGGTTATGAGAGGTTTAGATTTTTAAGGTGTCACGTAGATAGGATTAGTTAACCGAGTAGGAGACACCAAGGGCTAACAATCTTACGCCCTAGGCAGCTGCGCAAATGTCAAACTCGTACTGTTCCCAGTGTTTTTGTGTGTTACAGGTTCTCTGTCACACTACAGGACATCAAGATGTCAAGATCTAATCACAAATTAAACTGGAACGGATCCCCGTGGTTGACGTCCTTGAAGGATTGAACTACTATTAAACAGGCTTAATAGTGGTCCGGAGAAGGAGTCATACTAGTGCATTGCTACATGCTAGGGGAGAAGTCAATTTCTTTTTGTTTGCACACTGAGTCAAGCTAGTAGGGTTGCGACCCGTAGGCTTGTACAAGGTGGAAGTCTACAGGATTTTAGTTAAGGATTTTAGTAAAGTTTGCAAATTAATTTATTGGAATTGTATAACGTTAACGTTAGAGCATTGAATTTTGAATTGTAAAACTAAAATATGTAACGAAGACAAAGGCGTGAAAGTTAGGGCAGCGGTTCCCAACCCCGGGGTCGCGACCCCATTTGGGGTCGCGGAAAAAATTTGTGGGGTCGCGGCGAGCTACCTGGGGTCGCGTGGGGTCGCGAGCCAGCACCTGGGGCCAGCCGCGGTCGGGGAAATTTGGGGGAAACGGTCGGCACCGGCACAGAGCAAGACTTGATGTTCGGAACGATCTGCGCGTTGCCGCCACAAGGACCACCTCTGCACGAGTAAAAACACTTGTTGAAGCTGAACAAGCTCAAGGCAGCTACTAAAATAAAATGTATAAAAATTAGCAACTTGTTATTAAACATTGAAGTTTCCACCTTTTTTTAATGGTGACAGGCGTGGGGTAAAGTGGGGTCGCGTGGGGTCGCGTGGGGTCGCGGCGACGGGTCTGTGGGGTCGCGAAAATTTTGAAGGGTCATTTTGGGGTCGCGACCCGAAAAAGGTTGGGAACCGCTGAGTTAGGGAGTGACAAAACGAGGATTTTGTCAAGGAGAGGGGTTCTAAAAAGAGGGAATAATGTAGTATTGTCGCTATAACCTAACCAGGTTACACCCAAACAAGCAGAAGGCTCTCCGAAGCACGGCCACCAGTGATCACTGTTGGTAGCGACATCCTCTTATACATGCAGCCAGAACCCAACAATAGTTTCGTTTTACGATCGCCTTTTTTCTTCCTGTTGTTTTGCCAATCACCCAATAAAAGGGGCGCGAGCTTTGAGCTCGTCGCCAGTCTTCCCTCAGGTGAACTACGACTCACACTGATATCGGCTCCCCACAGAACCCACAATACAACAGTATGGTTTTTGGTTTAGACCTTAATTTAATGTAACCAGCATTGTTTTGCAAAGGAATCCATTTTGTATTTTCTTCAAGAGGTTCATTTTCTTCATCATGAGAAAGAGAATTTTCTATTTCTTGTTCAACTTCAGTGAAATTTTTTTCTTGTATTGATAGCACGCTGTAAAATCAGCAAGACATGTCGAATTTAGTTTTTGTGGTCGGTCAATGTAATGTTCTATAAGGCCATCGTACATAATATTGTTACTGTTTCCCTGAAGTTCTTCTAGTTCCTTTTTGGATTTAAGCATTTTTGTTCTTTCATTAGGTGGTGCTGTATTGATATATTGCACAATTTCAGATTTACGGGATAAAGGAATACTCATGAGATGACATACAGCTTCTTGTGCTGAAATTTCTGATTTATTTGTAAATGTATTGACGTATTTTCTTAGCTTTTGTTTTAGTGGAATATTTTCTCTTTTAAGATTTTCTGCTACTTCTCGTAAAATCTTTCATATTCCTTTCTGACTTTTATTAATATAGTTGAGAATGTATTTGACTGTTGCATAAGGGTCTAAAATGAACTGGATGTCCATGTTTGCTTGCCAAAGAACGAGGATAGTTCTATTATAACTATTAATTTTACGTTCATTTAGGTTTCTTTTGAGAAATACAGTGGGTCTATTGAGACTTGATCGAATTGCTAAGATGTACGTTTCTTCATCTAATTCAAGAAAATTTAAAAATTAATCAAAAGTACAATCTTCATTTTTCTTTGCTATTTTTTCCATGTCTAATTTAACTTTATTGAAGATTTCTTTGAGATGTTTTCTTTCATGATTATCTAATTCGTCTAGGGGGAAAAGAATTTTGGTCTCTTTCATTGGTGGAATCGGGTAATTGAATCGACATTTCTGTTTGCCTCGTTTGCAAGTGAATGTGTGTTTATGATATTGCCTTTTCATCAAATCTCCAAGACTGTCATCTTTTTTTGCATGTGATAAATTCATCTATAAATGTCTGACATGTTTTGATACTTACTGTATCATCGGGATTGAAAATTGGGCAGTCTTTCAACCAAAACATGGCATGTGCATGCAAACTACCTCTCTTTTGAGCTTCATATCTAGTAACAAAATGGCAAACCTCAAAGTTTTTAAATGGACCCAAAGGAGTATTCTGAATCAACTTCATAATGGACTGAAATTTGTGATGGAAATACCATGCACAAGTAACTGGGTCTTGTTTCACCAAATTAATCTTTTCAAGTTTTGGTAGTAGTTTTATTTCTTCCTCTGTTAATTCTTGATCATTATTTATTTTAATTATAATAGTTATTAGTTCCTGCCAGTATACTTCAGCAGATGTTAGAGTTGCAAATATATGAGCTGGACCGTATTGTCGAATCATAGCCATGGCTTCTTTGGTCTTTTGAGCCCAGTAAGCTGGGCTTGATCGGTCTTCGTCTAAAACTTTATATCCTTCATCCTCTTGAGTGAGTTGATCAACTCCATGTAGTTGTAAAATATCCGCAGCTGTTAAGTTTTTTCCATTCTTTTTTTTTCTCATAGCTATGCTTATTCGATTTACAAATCTACGTAACCGTGATTCGCAAAAACTCATAAACAGTTTAGGTACATGCTTTGCAGCTCTACGATCAGAACTTTTTAGTTCAAATTTCCTTAATTGTGTGTCTGTAAGTTTATGACGGATGTGTCTTGCTCTTCCGCAATAGATCGAAGGATAAGTTAAAATGTCTACATCCTCATCTTGAAGTAATGAAATGGGTGTTTGTCCTTGAGCAGGAGCTATTTTCAAGCCTAAATCATTAGTTATATGGTCTGGCAAGATATCTGGCATAACCATAGTTTCGTGATTTCCTGTTTCTGTTTCTGAATCTGATGATTCACTTGATGAAGAACATTCATTTGAGTCATTTGAGTCAGTATCAAAGAAGATTTCTTCAAATTTATTAGGTTTTTGTTTTTTAGATGTTTTAATGTTTGTAGAATTTTGATCTGTGTTATTATTGTTTATATTTTTGTCTCTAAATTGATTAAGATCATTTTCTGTATTGTTTGTATGTAAAATATTTTCATCATCAACAGTTATAACTTCAATTGGTTTTGCAGCATTATCTAACCAATCAGTGTTAAGTGTAATATTATGTTTTTTATATATTTCTGTTTGTACAAGAAATTCTGCTGCTTTATATACTCGTTCAGGCCGAATAAGGTCATAGCTGTATGGTACTTTATCCTCCATTCTTCTTTGAAGTTTAATGGTTTCGGATTCTGTTAAATTACGTGGTAGTATACTAACTGTAGGGTTCCAGGAAGAAATTGCCGGTACAAAATGTCCTTCACATATTTGTCCAAGTTTTTTTTGTCACATGCTAGAATGGCCCATACAAAATGTCCCAGCAATCATAGGCCTCCCATTTAGATGGCCTGCCATTTAGATGGCCTCATTACCAGATGGTAACAGCACTACTTGCTGGCATTGTTGGGCCTGCGCGTTCACCCGGCGGCAGGGGCAGGGGCGGCAGTCTGGCAGTGCTTGGCAGGCCACCGTCGGGGCCAGGCGGCATGTCCGACAACATAGAGCTGGTGCGCTCCAATAAGGGGAAGTTGACCTTATGCCATGGGGGCTTCACTTACACGGAGCACTCCAGAAACCTGCGGCTACTGAAGATATACTGGCGGTGCACGGAGCGCTCCGTCTGCAATGCGCGGATCCACACGAACCTCGACGAGGCACATCTTCGGGTCCTGAGGGAGGCCAAGCACATAGGCCATCTGCCTGATCACCGCGCCATTGAAGCAAAGAAGGTGGTGCAAGGGATCAAACGACATGCGGCGGAGCACCCCAACGAGCCACCACAACAAGTAAGGGAAGCACTAAGTGCCTCGACAGCGATGCGCAGCGGCACGGCGCTATAGCGTAATGCACAGGTGATGCGCCGTGCCATCGGCAACGTGGAGGATCCTGAGGTTTTGGCGCGACTTCCCGAGAGGCAGACCATCAGGTGCGTGGTTCATCTGCATCAGAGTCGCGGGAGGCCTCGCATCCCCGCTGGGCTCGCCGACATTGTGTTGGAGGCTCCATACACCACCAGCAAGAGAGGCACGCGCTTCCTCGTATTTGATTCAGGTGCGCCCAAAATAGCGATATTTTTTTCCCCTTTTTTTGTTGGAAATCAAACAAAACCTGTATGTGTGTGTATGTTTGTGTTTCAGACGACGCTGATCGTATCGTGGTGTTCGTCACGGACGAGGCACTTCGTATCCTCTGGGCCAGCGAGCAGCGTTGCCAGATTGGGCGATTTATCGCAATTTGGGCTACTTCAGTCGGTAAAATGCGACCAAAAATAGGACTTTTGCGATGGTCGCAAATTGGGCGATTTGTCGGCTGGTTTTGCGATTTCTTGTGCGATTTGCGTTTTTCTTGGGCGATTTGAGCCAGACTTTCGCGTAATCACCTGTATTTTAGGCGTAATAACCTATTCAAGGCTTATTTTCGATAAAATCTTAATTGTAATAACCTTATTATGTATGTAAAGCAGTAAAATAACTTAAATAACAAAAAACAAATTACAAAATGGTGCAAACATGCATATTACCCGGCATAATCGCGTAATCACTCGTACACCATTTTCAGGAGTGCTTTCCCCCTCGTTTGGAGACCATTTTTTGAAAATCTGTCGCAGTATTGGGCGAGTTTGTGAAAAAATCGCGCGACTTTGGGCGATTTAAGCTTCCCGCGACATTGGGCGACTTGAGCGCGCTGTAGGGGCGACTTGGGGAGTTAGGGTTCTGGCAACGCTGCCAGCGAGATCATCTTTGCAGACGGTACATTCAAGACAGTTCCAGTGCAGTTCTCGCAGCTCTACACCATACACGGCATTGTCGTGGACACGGCGGGGAGGAAGAACGAGTACCCGCTGGTCTTCTGTCTCTGCGTCCGGAAGACAGAAGACACGTACAGGAAGATTTGGTAGGTGCTGACGGACGAGGCGGACCGACAACGGCTTCGCTTCAGAGTGAAGCTCATCATGACCGACTTCGAGATTGCAGCCATGAACGTCAGCCAGCATTTCTTCCCAGCTGCCGAGCGCAAGGGTTGTCTCTTTCATTTTAATCAGTCTCTGTGGCGTAAGGCCGTAGATGAGGGCCTGCGTGTCCCTTACATCAATGCTGAGAATGAGGAGCACACTGTCCGTTGCGATATTCAGCGCCTCATGGCGATTCCTTTTGTTCCTGTAAACGAGGTGGAAGAAGTCTTTGATATGGTTTACGATGAGGTCGACGACAGGGTTTTGAACTTAGCCACTCATTTAGACAATAACTACATAAGGGGCCACCGGGCACTTCGCCGCCGTCGCGCAGTTCCGCCAATGTTTCCTCTTGCTTTGTGGAACGTGCACGAGCAGGCCGTTGAGAACACGCACAGGACGAACAATGTTGTTGAGGCGTACCATTCTAAGTTTCAGAAGCTCCTGGTCGTTCATCATGCAAATGTGTGGAAATTTCTGGATGAAATTCGTTCTGAGGAACACGATTTTCTCCAGATACTCGCTCAAATTCGTGCCGGGCACATTAATGTAAAACAGCCTGTCAACAAAAAATATAAAATGTGTCAGCGTAGGCTTCATCGCCTTGCAGAGACGTATGAGGAATACAAGGAGAGGGGGGAAATATTCACATACTTAGAAGCAGTAGCATACAACTTAAAAATTCAGCCTGAGTAAATCCTTAGAAAAGCCTGAGTAAATGTGCATGTACAAGTACAACATGAGAAATAAACCAGTGAAATCACCTTCCAATTTATTTATTTTTTTCAAAATGGAGTTGTAGGGGCCTTAGAATATATTGGACCATAAAAATAAAGGACTTAGAATATATCGGACCATAAAAAAAAAGGACTCAAAAAACGAAGGACAATCCCACCTTCGGGCCGTTACTTGCTGGGACATTTTCGTACCGGCCATTTCTTCACTGCACCAACTGTAGAGTTCAAATCAGTTGGTACATTAACACAACTACCTTTTAGTCCATACTGTGGACCTGCATATTTGGAAAGTTCTATAATTTTCATAAATGGCTGTCGAACAGCAAGCAGTCTTTCTTCTAACTGTGTTAAGCCTTGTAAAACTTGAGGAATAGGAGGAAATGAAAGTCCGTTTACTACAGCATTGTTTGGTATAGTTTGAGAAAGAAGATTTCTTTTACATATATGACAAACAATATATTTACCATCTGTTTGTAAATTAGCAGTGCAAATAGATTTCAGTTGAAAAATGGAATCTTCAGGAAAATCACTTAGTTCTGAGATTGATTTTCTAAAATTTAGGTGACCACAACAAGAGCAAATCCAAGTAGGCCCTTCTTTGATTTCTGCCATGTACTGATCAATGACTTTTTGCCTGCTATTTTCAATTGGATCATTTTCTTTGTTTTCTTTGTGTTTTTTGTTGTCATCAAGTTTTTTGTTATATTTTTTTTTATTGCTTTTTAATCTTTCCTCGTGATATTTTTTCTTTGCTATAGAAGTGGTTTGTTGGTAGTTTATATCTACTTGAAGCCTGGTTTTGACATTTGCAAGATTTCTCAATCTATAATTTTCATCATTTTCTAGTCTCGTCTTAACATTTTTAAGATTTCTTAATTTATAGCCCTCATCATTTTGAAGTCCTTTCTTAACATTTTCAAGGTTTCGTAACCTATATCTTTCATCAGTGAGTCTAGTTTTAACATTTTCAAGATTTTTTATTTTGTAATCTTCGTCATTTGCAAGTTTTAATTTCACTTTGTTTAAATTATTTTTTTTAAACTCTTGATCATTTTTTAACTTTTCAGTGTAATACTTTTTGTTAGTTTTTTGGTTTTTACTTAATGGCTGCAGTTCTGTGCTTTCCTTTGATATTTGTACTGTATTATTTGCAGCACTTTCATCTATAGTCAGTTTTGTACGCTTCGCTTTTTCTATTCGAGATTTTTCTAACTTGTTCTGCAACTTTCTTTTTTTACTCATAACTTGTGAAATTTGTATGGTTCTCAAGTCTGTTGTTTTTTCAGGCTGCATATTATAATTTATTAACTCTATTTTACTATTTGGTTTGGTTTGCTTAGACTTGTTTGTTTTGCATGGTGATGGTTTATTTTGGGAAAAATTTGTTATGTGATGTGTGAGATGGTGAGGTTCTGTTGTAGGAAATGTAGCTTGACTAAATAGATTGTCTTGACCAGGTTGATTCTGAGAAGAATCGCCTACTGGACAAGTTAAGAAAATAGGTAGATTCATATTTGAATCTGTTTTATAATCTGCTCCAGAATGATTTTGAGAAAAATCGCCTATTGAACAGGTAAGTAAATGTGGTTGATTCTTTAAAGAATCTCTTTTAACATCTGAACCAGGTTGATTCTGAAATGAATCGCCTATTGGCCAGGTAAAACCAGGTTGATTCTGAAAAGAATCGCCTAAATGGTTTGAAACGAGATAACCAGGTTGATTCTGATTTGAATCACCTATGAGGTTTGAAACAGGTAAACCAGGGTGATTCTTACAAGAATCGCCTATTTGGTTAGAGACAGAAATTAGCATTTCAAATTTTATTTCTGTAATGCTGTAAGTTGAAAGATTATTAAAATTTTGTCGCAAATACAGGACTAATTCATTAATACAACTAAAACTTATCAGCACAGCAAAACCTTCATCATTACATTTTCCGTTGACATCTTTTGCATGTGAATCAAAAATCCAAAACTTTTTGTCAGCAGACATGACAGCAAAGGAATACTCATTACAGGTTAATATGCCATATCTGGAAGTTTGAAAGTACGTTGTTAGGGCACACATAATTTCATCACCAAAACCTTCAATGTTGTGTATAGGTCCAATATACTTAGCTTGCTTAGATGCTTGCAAAAACACTTCTACATTATTAGGCAACGTAAAGGTTTTAATAATTTCATGGGGAAATAAAAATCCCTTGTAATTTGGTAGACAAGACTTGGCATGGACATTGGTTCCAACCTGAAAACAGATACTCAATTGAAAATTCATATGCAATGATAATAAACCAAATAAAAATGTCTTTCAAGTAAAAACTTACACATGTACACAAGCATCAATATCTTTAGCTGTCCATAAACTAGGGTCATGAAATAATCCAAAAGCACATGCGACAATACTAGCTGAACAGCATTGTACTCCATAATAAACAGGAAATAGTAAATTATTTCCTTAGTGTATAGTACCTTGTAATACTTTCATGTTTGTATTATTAAGGCACTAAATAAAACCGTTCTTAATCACCACTATAAAATGCAAATGCAAATATTGATGGAGATCTGGAACGTTTGAAAAAAACAGACTAGGCTGTTAGGCTGTTGTTTGGATTTGCCTTGTTGTCCATTCAAGCCAACTCAAAACAAAACAATTTATTTTCTTAAAGGTAGATAAAAGTAATGAAACTATGGCAGACTGTGCAACGAGCAGTCATCAAGATCTTTAGGCTATGCAACATAAAACATTTCACAGTAACATTGCAGTTTTCACTCATAACATGTTTTTGTAAATAATTATGAAGCTGGCAACACTTTTGGAAGGCGGAACCACAGTCCCAGCCAGGAGTTGACGACTGCAGCAAGAAGCTACTGGTCGCGTTCGAAATCAATTTCGTGGTGCATCATTTAATACGGCGCTACATGACCTCGATTCTTACGTGACCACCCTGTGTTACAAAACTTTTGGGCATCGAGGTACAAACCAAGAGGCGATCATTTTCATTGGTCAGAGCCGACTCGGCTCCCCTCTCCACGCCGATTTCCCGGGACAAGTCGAGTATTACTATAGAAACAGAGATTTTAGATCGAAAATTCTCAAAATTGGTCACCAACTTTGGCCTGGCATTTCAGCAGTGAACTAAGCAGATTGAGTTCTACCTCTCTGCCAAGTCTTATCAAAATCGTATAGAAAAATCAGGATTTAGGTAAGGGGCCGTGCTAATAAAAAAAAAAATCGGATCCTGTGACAAAACCATAAGGCTACTTCCGTGCCTAAAAATGTTGGACAAGCGAGAAATCCGAAATGAGCCCTCCGCGGGCAAACCCGAATTGAGTCCGCTGTGCTGTACAGGACTCCAATCGGACTAACGGGTTAGTGCCGGACTAGCCCCTGACCCAAGGATGCGATCGCGGACTACCCGAACCCGGAGATGGACTCCAAGTGGAACAGTCCGGTCGTGAAAAAGGACAGTCCGGTCGTGAAAAAGGACAGTCCGTGGGCAGAAGGGGCTTTTACGGGCAGCCCTGGATGCAATTGCGGAACTCTTTCGAATCATAGGGGTACATCGGCGCTGGTTCCTGCTGATGCTCTGTGTGCGTGTCCCTGGTCCTTTGTAGTCGGCCCCTCGGGATAGCCATCAAAGATTACTGTCGCGTTATCTCCATAATGGTTTGTCACATAATTTGAGTACAGTGTGACGACATCGCCGTACGTTGCGGGTCGTGGCCACACCACTTTGCGCAAGCAAGTAGCCTCCATCTAGCACGTCCTTGGGATCAGCGGGAATAACATCATCACCAGCAACAGACATACTCTCGACCAGCTTTGATTTTGCAGTTTTCCGCATGCCATTCTCGTCAAAAAGCGAGGTAGGAAAGGGTGCCAATTCTTACGCGAAGTGCTGCTCTAGATCGCTGACATCTTTCTGCGCAATAATTATTCTGTGGAAGAGCTGGGTTGGATTAACTTGCACTGCTGCACCTTGTACAGAAATTGACCGGTTCATAGCGGAAAGGGGTACAGCCTTCTCCTTCCTGTGTAGGGTAATGTCAGAAAATGCTCTGCCAACGTATTTCGCCATGGACTGACAGCCGATATCATAAAAGCTTTGTCACAGCTGACAGTGATGTCTGCAACCAGACCAGAGGAGAGGCAGACGAGCTGGTCCGCAGGTTTGTCGAATGGATTGTGCTGTGCTAACCAGTTCTTGAATTTTTCTTTGTGGTCTGCGTTCAGGTTGATTCTTGCATCTCTTATGTCGGTGTGCTGATAGGAAGAGATTACAGAGATGCCGCAGAAATTTTCAAGGGCACGAATCACCTCTACGGTACGGTATATGGCATACTTTTCACCCAAACTGCAATAGTACTCCTTATACCTCTGCCCTGCATGGTTATTCCCCCTATAACCCTTCGGAAGACGCATGTAGTCCATTCCGATGGTCTGGTCTGAAAAGTTTCCGGACCACAGCTTGTCTTGCTTCCGCACACAGAACCCTCCCCCAAAGAGCGCGTCACGCTCTGCAGGCGGCAGCCTTGAGGCAGATGATGTCATAAGCTGTAGGTACAGTTGGGCTGATTTATTAAGGTGGCCTGCTGCGTGGAAATAAGGCAGCATTTCCCTGACAGCGTGCAGGTGAAGGTCCCAGTCACCCACCCTTTCCGCACGAAGGAAAAGGCGAATAAGTTCAACCTGACGTATAAACTGAAACCAAAGTCTCGCTGTTCGGCCACGTTCTTGAATGGCGAGCAGGATAACGTCTGCTTCGCGCAAAACTCGGGCCGAACTGCTAGTGTCGACATCAGCCTGTTTTTACCCACGGTACACCTTACGGCACATATCCAACAGCTTTCTTCTCATCGGACTGATTTCCGGGCTGTCAAACACTAGCTGCAGGACAAAACTTAGAAGAGCAGTTTGCGTCAAAAAATGTGCACGGAGAGCCCGAGAATATGCTTTACCGTACCGTACACATGTGTTGTACTGAGTTTTTGGCATACACTGTAGCTCACGGATCCTCGAGGCCACTGCCTGACATAAGGTGGCCTATAGAGCCCATGAAGGACAGAAGAAGATGGAAACCACAGAGCCGGACAATAATATTACGCAGCTGACTGTTTGCAGGTGATGCCAGGACAATCTCAGTGGCTTTCCAGTACAATGGCTGGTCGAAGGTGACGGAGAAAAACTTCTGGCCCTGTTCCGCGGCAAAAAGAAGGCAGGTGAAAATTATTGTCGACGGGTCTGATGGACTCAGGTTAACAAACGGAAGAGGAAGAGTAGCCGTCTGGAGGTACGACCTCGTGCCCTCCATGACCGTGTAGCGGAAATGAGAGAATGTGCCAGTACTTCACAAAATCTCTCTGTCTTCTCAACGCCTTCACCCCTTTTCCGCGGCATTGCAACAGCGTGCAAAAAAACTCTTCAGTGAAACAGTAGCAAAGTGTGGCATTATGGAAAGAGGGTACGGAACTGGATGTACGGAGACACCGTAATCTAAATAAACCGTATATTTCCGTATGGGCGACCGTGATTTTTTTACAGTGTGGTCGAAACGCTTTCCAAGTAAACAAAGTATGGATGTTTTACCTGGTCTTTCCACGATCACAACTCTGTCCTTGTATTTGTCCTTCAGCAGCATTCCCAAATATTTTTCCGAGTAGGTTTCCTCCTCTGGCATCATCGCGACGAGGTCAGCCATAGTGAACTGGCACTCGTCCTTACTCTCAAGCTGCTGGCACAGCTTCTCGAACGTCGCCATTTTAACAACATGTACGGGACGACCTGCACGACCCCTGCCACGACCGAGCTATGCAACAAATAAAATGCAAACTTATGCACTTGGATTGTAAGCGCGCTTTTGTAGAAATGTGATTTTCGTATGCACAAGTTGAAATTCACACCCCTACAAATGTGCGATACTCACACACGTTAGTTCTTCTACTTTACTATGTGTTTACCCTCGGTACTGGTATGCGGGAGGGAGTTCCCTCGGCAGGTGACGTGGCAGGGCGCTTAGCTGGATGGTTTTGCGGGGGTCTTGAAGTCAAGATCGGGTGTACTGTGTCTGCTCGCAGCCGGCGACAAATTGGGGAAGGGGGAGGTTAACGAGCTTCTCCTAACAGTCAAATAATGAACATTTATCAGCAATCAGCATTGCGGCGCGGGCATTCTCTTCTTTTTAGAAAACTTAAAATTCGGTTTACGAAATAAAAAACGTTAACGCTAACGTGAGAGCAGATGACTTACACTGTTAAAAGCTTACAGTGAATTTGACTGTAAGTTACAGTGAAACCTGCACCACTGTAAGTTACGGTGCATATTCGCCGTAACTTACAGTGAATATGCACCGTAAGCTACGGTGAGCAGCCTGCACCACTGTAAGTTACGGTGCATTTTCACCGTAAGCTACGGCGAATAGCCTGCACCACTGTAAGTTACGGTGCATATTCACTGTAAGTTACGGTGAATATGCACCGTAACTTACAGTGGTGCAGGTTTCACCGTAAGCTTTTAACGGTGTAAACTTATTGCTTTGAAATTCAGAACTCTGTTTTCAACTTTAACTTTTCAACGATCAAACTTTGGACAACTTTAACTGACGACGTGTCAATGTTTACTTTTAACTTTACGACAGTTAAGCGTTGCTGTTTCTGATTCATCATATGCTAAATAAACTTTTACTGTTAAAGCTTTTACAAACACTAACGAGTGCGATAGAGACAGACGATATCAGAGGCACGCCAGGCTGACGCCCACAACTTTGGCACAACCTTTCTCGCCTCAAATTTTTGAACTATTAAGCTAGCACAGGCTTGGATTAAAGCTCGAACTAACAAAAGAACTTTTGACGCTTTTGACCGCCAACAGTCAAAATTGCCCTGCGAATTTCATCATTTTTTAAATGGGCACCGCGAGAGTGCGATAGACCTCGACTTGTGCGTATTTTGCACCACGGACCAATTCTTGAACCAGTTAAGAAAGCATTGGTTGCTTTGCCGTTGAGGGGCATTACACGGAGCATAGTGGCCCAATTGTGCGGCTCGGGTTCGGGCGTGGCGACGCGCGCGAGGGGGCCCTAGCTTTATGAGTCGTAAACCAGCCATTGGAGCAAAGGGCTATAGGGCTGCGCATGGTGCGGCTGGAGCCGGCAGCCGAGTACTGTAGCGTCCATGCTTTACTAATGATCTAAGATCTACGAGTTGCCGAAAGCCTGAATATGGACAACGCTAGTCGGAACGGGGCGCGGACCACGGACGCCGGACGCCGGACGCTAAAGCCCGCAGCAGCCGCGCTCCTATATAGATAGACCTTTAGGAAACAACTTTAACTTTTCAACGCTTATCACTGCACAACTTTCACTTTGACAACTTAAACGTTTTACTTTTGACGCTGATCACGCTAACTTTACTTCAGTACAAGCTGCTGATACTACACTGTAAACTGGTTGGCGTCTTTAGACGCCAAAATATTGGCGTCCTCTGAGAACGCCAAATCTTGGCGTTCAAAGACGCCAATATTTGGCGTTCTGAGAAGAAGAACGCCAAATATTGGCGTCTTTCAACGCCAAAATTTGGCGTTCTCAGAGGACGCCAAAATTTTGGCGTCTAAAGACGCCAACCAATTTACAGTGTACGTATCATCTGCTAAAAACCTCGGGAGATCTAGGAGCCCCGACAAACAGGCCTGATGGTAGCATGCCTGCTCCCCAGAGGTAAGAAAAGTCATCCGCTCCGGACCCGCCTGACCCGCCACTCGGCTGCCGGGCTGCCTCCACAGTGAGACGCACACTTCGCACGTAGCCGAGCGGTGCGGATCGAGACGGATGCCTCGGGTCAGTCTTTTCCGCCCGATCCGCCCGGGCCCGCACGACGACACACCGCCGGCTGGCGACAACCGAGGCTGTGGCGGCGCCCGTATGGCCTGTTGGAGCAATAGTTCGTCATAAAATGGTCTTCTGGGGTAGAACGAGTAAACGACTAAAAGAAGACTCGAGAAACGCGAAAAAATGACCAAATTAATTACGCAAATATGTCGAACGCACGACGATTCGATTCGTCTTCGTTTCGCGTTGATTTGGTCATTAATTTGTCCTGAAAGTGGTCAGTCACAGGACCAAATAATGACGAAATCAACTCGAAATAATGACAACTTCCAGAGTTCTGCTCGAGGGTGGAGAGCGGCGTTGCCCGATTGCACTCTCCTCACCTGTGACGTCACCGAATCACGTGAGTAACCCCGGCTACTGGGGAATTACGCGCGCATGCGCGATTCGTGGCTGTGTAGGACTCCCTTCGGGACCACATCTTGCTTTTCTCAAATATACATGTGTTGTGATTCGAGGAGGAAAGAGCACACGATAATTGCGCAGATGAGAATTTTAATTTATTCTCTAATTAGTACCTTAACAGGGCATGTATTGGGAAAATACCATCATCAACAACTAATATCAAGCAAACATATGGGACTAGATACAGGAAACTGTATTACTCACTTTTTAATAAACTTTAAAAATATATAACAAAACTTGCCATTTGTATGACAATGTCACAAAACAATACACCGCAGAAATATATATTAACAAAACATAAACATTTTACATAACATTAACTAGTATGTAACTAGGTCAAGACAGGGACAGCAGTCTTTACAAATATATAAAGAAAAAGTAAACATTCGATATATAGAAAACCTACACCCAAAACAAGAAAAAACAAATTTTAAATTGAATAGCACAAACATTTTACATGTAACAGACTGCAAGTATTTGATAGGGGATGGAATGAGCATTCTACACACCATTGTCAATTGCTTTGATATGGTACCTCTACAATACCATTTTCACCATTGCCATCAAGTAGGTCTCTATAGAATTGGGCATTGCTGAGGGCATGATAGGAGTGTTCGCTGTGCTGTTGGTTATCAGTAAAGATGGAGTTACTTTGAGTTTGATAGTTGGGATCCATGGGGCCAGGACGGTTGATGTCTATGGGAGCATGGTTGATGGGATGAGCATTTGATTCAGGGTGAGGGTGCGGATGAAGAAAGGGATGAACCAGGTTGGGTGTCCCCTGGGGCACATAATTTAAATTAGATGGATAGAGTTGAGGTTGGGCAGAACCATTAAAAGTAGTTACCTGCTTTTTAACTTTTGCCTTGGCATCAGTCTCCTTATTTGTGTAATGGGGTCAAAGGTGATGTCCTCGACCTTTCCTCCTGCTGCTGTGTAAATTCCTTTCACGTATACTATACAAAACCACACAAGCAAGAATAAATAAATGTTGTATTGGTCAAAGATCAAAAGGTTTCAAAAATAGACTTGAATTGCGAACAATTTTCTTTGCAGCTTAAAATATTTTTTCATGATTCCTGTAATTATTTTGTGATGCCTGCTTCTATACCTTGACCATTTAAGCTTGAATCTGAACTGTTTCTGATTTCTCACTCTACCTGCATGATGATGTGGCTGCGAGAGAAGTGGGGTGGGAGCAAGGGTCTACCACTTCCATACCATAATCCTCGTACACCCCTTTAGGTGGGATGATTGATAATCACGTTATCATAATCATGTAAAATTTCCAAATATTGACAAATGTGGAGGTATATTATCAAATTTCACCTAAAGTTTCGTGATTATTGGCCAATAATCAGTAAGTATGTTAAATAACTCAAATAATCACTGATAATCACCATAGTCGAGACTGATTATAATCCTCATTCGCGATTTCTTAAAGTGGTCGACCCTTGGGTGGGAGAGTTAGTTCCTTCTCGGCTCGTGTTTGCCCTTTACGCAACACTCACGCGCCCGGCCCAGGCCGGGCTGAGGCCAGTCAAAACACAGTTCACCGCGTCTGATGGGTTGCCTACTCGCCGGGCGTGCGCCTTGATTTCGTGGGAGCGTTAGTGGTCTCTTGTCCCTTGCTTGTCGAGTCGAACGAGGCAAGAGCTCCTGCACATTGCATCGAATGGTGACGAAAGTGTATGACACCAAGCTGAAATCTGTTATTGCTGGCTTCGCTCGGAGAGTCCGATGGCTGCTTGATGTGTTGCCTATCTTCAAGGGGCGCTCCTCTATCGCATACGTGCCAGTGTGATGTGCCGTCCCTGCAGGCAGGGGCGTGTAAAAGTTTTTAGGCCCGGGGGGGGGGGGGGACTCTTACCGGCGCCACCCCTACCGCAACTGCCCCACCCCCACCCCCCCCACCCCCCAAAAAAGTGCTTCGCTTTGCCAACAATGCCTGACATACGGATGTGGTATGGTGTCGGATGGAGAGATAGAAGAGGTAATAAGACCGTTTAAAATACATCAAAATTTACGAAATAAGCACATATCATGCGTGAAGTGTCACGACTTGCTCACAGCGCTCAGCCTCAGACGACTGCACTGCCCGTTTCGTCGTGTACACCAACAACAAAGACCCTACAGTCAGTTTAGAGGCGCATCTCATGGCGAACCTGCATACATTGCGCTCGCTAGCAGTGCCTTGTAAGCTTGATAGTCCGTTTTAGAACCCACAAGGATGTGAAAGGTATAGTTAAGGGAATCACCCTCTCAGATCTGGTACGGCAGTTGTGTGACATTTCACCGGTAGGTTTCGTGGAACGGATGTGGATCAGCAGGATGAGAAAGCCTGTGGTCATTCCCCTTCCTCCGGCTTTTCGCCGCGCGATCGAGACTTGCCTCTCTCCCACCCGAACTGGAGTCGAGGGGTCCACCACTCTGGTAATCTTGTGTTCACTTTGTCCGATAGTTGCTGGTAGTCACATCCTAAAAGTTCCTCTACTTACGTAGTTTTTATGCTGTTTAGGGGTCTCACTCATTAAAATGTGCAAAATAATTACACGAATTTCTGAGTATTTCGAAAATGTTACTGAAAACTGTTGTTACACTGGAAAAACAAAGGTGCGAATCCCTGCCTTTAAAAGGCACTAACAAAGTTTAGTGTCTTTGGAAAGGCACTAAATGTGACCTTTCACACACTGTAAAAAATACTGTTGTAAATTAACAGCAATTTTGCTGTTAAGTTTTTCACTGACTCCTGTTGTTGTACAACAACATCGACTGTTACGTAACAACGTCTGTTGTCCAATAACAACAATAGTTGTTCAATAACAACAAAAGTCGTCCAGTTACAACAAAAGTTGTCCTATAACAACAAAAGATGTCCTATAACAACAAAAGTTGTCTAGGAACAACAAATTTCTTGTTTAGGATTGAAAACAGTCATAGTTGTTTTTAAACAACTATTGTTGTTCTCAAACAACATGGCTGTTGGTCAACAACACAGTCATCACTAAAAGGGTTGTTTTTCAACAACCATTTTTTACAGTGCACCTTTAGCTCGCTAGCTTCATAAGAGTTCCATGCAAGTTTGGTGCCTTTGGAAAGGCACTAAACTTTAGTGCCCCAGGAAAGGTACGAAACTGCACTCTTGACTTTAATGCCCCAGGAAAGGTGTTGTTGAGTGCCTTTGTTTTTCCAGTGTAATTAACCACTGGTAATCGGTTATCGTGTGCGCGCTCCTGAACCGAGTGACGGACCCCTCGAGTGGAGTCGGGCGCTCTTTGCTTCGCCCAGTTGGGCGCTCTGCTCCGTCCACCTGCAGGGAAGTCCAGCGCGCACTGCGGAAGCTTCGACCTGGTCTGCTGCTGTCCCCCCCCCCCCCCCCCCCACCCCAGGCTGTTTCTCTAAGGATAAGTGACATCTTCAACATGCCCTTTTAGTCGGTTTATAGTATAGGAGCTGGCTACCTACATGTCAGACAACAGGTGCGCTGATTTCCGACACCAACCCCGATCTGTCTGTCTGTCTCTCTCTCTCTCTCTCTCTCTCTCTCTCTCTCTCTCTCTCTCTCTCTCTCTCTCGAATCTTTAACAAATTTCAATCTGATAAGGAGTTATCTTCGAAGGCACGGCTGTATTTTTGAGAAACGGTGAACTCCTGCACGGTCACCTGCAACCTGTGAAAGCTTCCAAGACCGGCTCGCTGCGATTAGTCGGTTACCCGCACTTGAAGGGAAAATACCTCCCGTTGCACTTCTAAATAATGCCTCTGATAGCATGGTGGGGGGAAAGCTGTGTCACGTTTAAGAGACTCTACTCGAGTGCTGTGGCACTGGCACCCGAGGGAGAAAGCACTCGCGTAATCACTCGTACACCCTGGCCCGTAATCAATGCGTAATCACTTGTAATCTAGGCGTAATAACCTATTATTAAGGGTTATTATCGATAAAATATCAATTGAAATAACCTTATTATGTATGTTACCCAGTACAATAACCAAAATAACAGAAAATAAGGAGTAAACATGTGTAATAACGGGCGTAATCGCGTAATCACTCGTACACCATTTTCGAGACTGCTTTCCCCCTGCGTGGCACCCGCCAGGCCAGAGATAGGCAGCGCCGCTTGACACGCTCGTGCAGCATGCGTGCCCTGTAAAATGCTTGCAAAGAATTGGTTCGTATTGCAAACTTTATTTTTTACAAGCTGCAAAGAATTTGAAAGCATTTCATTTCGAACTAATTCTTTGTAAGCTTACGAACTATTTATTTGCATTACAAACAAATAGTTTGTAAGGCTCTATTAGCGTGCAAAGAATTTCTTTTTAATACGAACAAATTCTTTGGTAATACACTGGTAAAACTAATGTGCATAGCTTTGCACTCTTAACGTGTGCTTTTTACAACTTTGCACATTACATGGTGTCGATTTTTACTAGACATTACAATAACGTCTAAACTTTAAACATCTCTCAAGTGTCGAATGTTTGCACACTTGGACACACGCACCAGCTATTGGGAAGCCATAACAGACGTCGAGTAACTGCACACTTATTGTGTGCAGTTTGTTAAACGTTTCGGAAGTGTCGAAACATTGCACACCAAATGACGTTTAGTTAAGCTCGACACCTTGAAGTGTGCAATCTTTGCACATTTGGAACTAAACACCATTGATGTATTTAAACTAAACATTTGTTTTACCAGTGTAAGAATATCTAAAATTCTTCGCAACGCTGCCAAGACTTTAGTTTGCAAGCATTTTACAGTGTGCCTACCTACGTACCCGGCACTCCTGCCTGCCAAAAGTACGAAGGGGTATGCGTTTCGGGACAATTTTCACCGCGCGGGTGGTGACGGGAACTGCGGAAACAGCAGAGCTGATTTTGATTCCCCCCCCCCCCCCCACACACACACACTCTCACTTGAGTACATTGAGCCGCGTAAAAGACGGGTGCACAACGAGTTTCGCGAATATGTGCGGGTATCCGCATCTGCGAGTTCGCGCGAGCAATAGCCACTATCCGTTAGTATTGTACAGCAACCGCGAGTAAATGTCATTTTCTTGGTGTTTTTTTTTTTTTTTTTACCCCTTGGACAGTTTATTACGAGTCTTTGCGAGTATTTGACAGTATCTGACGGGTATTTTTCATCATGTGTGACGAATTATTGAGTGGTGCACCCCTCGAAACACCCTGCTTACCTGCTTCATAACAGATGTCTGCCACTGCTGCCACGATCACGAACTGGGGTGAGGGAAGAAATTTGACTCAGTAATTTTCTTATGACATAAAATGCAAGCTTTTATTTGGAAGTGCGAAAATGCGAAGCGAAAGGTGAGAGCTTCCTTCAAACTGCAAAAATGGAGAGGCAGGCAGGGATGCAAAGACTGAATCAGCCTATCGTTCAGTGCAAGCCGAGCACAGCGTGCACACTCTTCTCCGAGCACTAGCAGCGATCTCACACCACTCACAGATACATGCAAACAGAAAAGAAAAAGACAATGTCAGTATTTACATAAAGCATAGGGACAAAATCTTCTCGATGCGCATTTCTCCCCCATTTTCGCTAGCTGCTCGAGTACTTAATCAATAAGAAAATTAGGTGCACATAAAACTCATAAGCACTCGCACTTCAAGTATGAATCAGCGGGTGTACAGCTGTGTAGATCACGCACCAATCAGTTTAGCTGTGTTCTTATGTGCAGAGGTTACGCGAGTCAACGCTGTTTCAATACACGCTAACTGTACTTGTACGTTTTTGTGCAACTCTTTGTGCAAAGTTAAACCTGCGTTTCGTTTTGCACAAATTTTTCAGACATCTCATGATTTTGTATACAATTACTCTATCAACTCAAATGTGTGCAATGTATGCATATCGTTTCGTGTGTACATGCATGCATTATTAAATATATACTTGCTCATCTATGCATTTATAAATGTGTACATTCTTGGTAAGCACTTATAAAAGTGTACATGCCAAGAACACTAACTGAAATGAATGTACTCTTTACAATGTGCTCATGGTCACGTACATATTAACAAACGCGTACATGAGCACGTATACATTTGCCAATGCATGGCATGTACACATTTGCATACAACTCACACGTTTGTGTGAATAGGATATGTACAAAAGTATTCAATTGAACGCACAATTCCGAGCAAAAGATTTCATTGATGAACTTTGTACAACCAAAACATACAAATCTAGTAAGTGTGAACGAAAAGGGAATACACTGTTAGAAAATCTCTCTGAAATCGCGCAAGAGTCCCTCCGGACAGGTCCGAACCGTTATATTTGCTTACTGCCTGTCTGTTTTTTTCACAAAATACACCGTAATTTTGCGAACATATTGGGAGTCATTTATAGCCTGAAACTGTGCAGTGGCATTTACAGTGCTAGTCCAGGCCGCAGATAAGGTGCCTAATAAAGGACGGGTTTGACATGCTCGTGGGTACTCGCGGGGACCTGGGCCGCGGCCACGGAGAGGTAGGGCCGGTCACCTCACCTCGCGGGTGCTCTCGCGGAGTACTGGCCTGGGCCGCGGCTGCGCAGAGGTAGGGCCGTTCTCCTCACCTCGCGGGTACTCGCGGAGTACTGGCCGAGGCCGTGGCCACGCAGAGGTAGGGCCGGTCACCTCACCTCGCGGGTACTCTCGCGGAGTACTGGCCGAGGCCGCGGCCGCGCAGAGGTAGGGCCGGTCACCTCACCTCGCGGGTACTCGCGGAGTACTGGCCGAGGCCGCGGCCGCGCAGAGGTAGGGCCGTTCTCCTCACCTCGCGGGTACTCGCGGAGTACTGGCCGAGGCCGCGGCCGCGCAGAGGTAGGGCCGTTCTCCTCACCTCGCGGGTACTCTCGCGGAGTACTGGCCGAGGCCGCGGCCGCGCAGAGGTAGGGCCGGTCACCTCACCTCGCGGGTGCTCTCGCGGAGTACTGGCCGAGGCCGCGGCTGCGCAGAGGTAGGGCCGTTCTCCTCACCTCGCGGGTACTCGCGGAGTACTGGCCGAGGCCGCGGCCGCGCAGAGGTAGGGCCGTTCTCCTCACCTCGCGGGTACTCTCGCGGAGTACTGGCCGAGGCCGCGGCCGCGCAGAGGTAGGGCCGTTCTCCTCACCTCGCGGGTACTCGCGGAGTACTGGCCGAGGCCGCGGCCGCGCAGAGGTAGGGCCGTTCTCCTCACCTCGCGGGTACTCGCGGAGTACTGGCCGAGGCCGCGGCCACGCAGAGGTAGGGCCGGTCACCTCACCTCGCGGGTACTCGCGGTGTACACCTGTGGAAAACTCTTGCCGCCTGCAGCACGCGAGCTAGGCAAACCCGCTCAGCACCTCTGTGGAGCGGGTTGCCTACCTCGAGCGCAGGGGGCGTTTCGCATTCCATTCGCGATGTACTTTCGTGTACTCGGTGGTCGCAACACGCCCAGCTTGGACCACGTGTGAAGCGCTGAGCCTCGACACGAGCAGCAGCCATTTGATAATTTGGAGGACAATTCTTTGGAGGTATTTAAGAAGGTGCCAGGTTTGTCCTCTCTGACTTTACAACTTCTGAAAGTACCTCCAAATTTGGAGGCCTTTTGATTGGAGGTGTTTGCACAGCTCGAAAATTGGAGGGCTTGCATCTGTTTTAGTTTGGAGGTGGTTTTTCAATCACGGCAACTTTTTTAAACACCTCCAAACTTTGGAGGTAAAACCAAAAGCACGGAAAAATCCATCCAATTTCGTGGAGGTGAAAACATTGGATGTAAAATTGTTTCCTACGTAAAATTGGAGGTATCCTGATTGGATGTAATGGGCCCCACCCCAGATTTTTCCTGTAGTTTGATGAAACATGTTGTGAATTAACAAGAACAATCGCGAAACAACAGATAAAATTTGTTAACTTACGGAATTCTTTTGTAAAGTTACGGAATATTTTTGTAAAGTTACAGAGTTTTTTTGTAAATGAACACGAATAAAAAGTAAATTCACTGTCAGTTCGTTTAACAAAATTCACAGATATTACCTGTTAATTTATGACATGTTTTTTTTTACAGTGATTGCGTCCTTGAAATTGCCTTGCACTTCAATAATTTCTCATGTCAATTTGACGACGTGGCTTCTTTGGAGTTGCTTTTCTTGGTACAGGCTTTATGCCGGTATCCGGACAAGTGACCACATAAAAACTGCCCCGAACCCTGATTGACCCCAGAATTACATTGACCACACATACAGGGTGACCACATTTTACAATGACACCTGTTTCCGAAATTTTTCACAAGCGCTTCCCTGGCAACAATAGGCAAGCCCTACTAACCCACTCCGCCACCCACCCACGCCGCCCACGCCAACATGAGTGAGGTGCGGTTTACAAAAACGCAGCGGGGGAAGGACAAGCTTGTCCTCCACGGCTACATGTATGTGCATCACCGGGACCTCAAGTCAGGGGAAAGCGAATGGCGCTGTGACAAGCGTCGCTCGGACAAGTGCAACGCCACCGTCACCCTGGCAGAGGACCGACGGACCGTGGTGAAGGAGCGGGAGCACCCGAACCACCAGGCCGACTGGGGGCGCGTGAAGGCGAAGGAGACCGTCGAGCAGATGCGGGATGACGCCCAAGGTTAGTTACTTTTTCTCTGCCGTTGGGTCGGTGTCAGTGTGGGCGGTTCGTTCATGCTGCCCTCGGTGCAGGCTCTCGGGAGACCACCGCCTCCATCGTGCAGCGCCACGTCGCCGGCACGTCCCGGGAGGCCGCCGTCAAGCTGCCCAACAAAGCTTCGCTCGCCCGTGCCGTCCGTCGTGTCAAGCGGTCATCCCTGCCCGAGGACCCCAAGGACATCGAGGACCTGGTCGTCATCGCTGAGCAGTATCAGAAGCTGGACGGGCAGAGGTGGCTTCTCTTCTTCGATCCAGACGCTGAGGACAAGATGATCGTGCTGGCCACCAACAGGCACCTACGCTACTTAGCCAAGGCTAAGTACTGGATAATGGACGGTACGTTTAAGTCTGCACCCGGCGTGTTCTACCAACTTTATACACTGCATGGCCAAGTACACGGCCAGTGGTTTCCGCTTGTGATGGTGCTGATGGTCAAGAAGAGCAAAGACATGTACATCGAGCTCTTCGAGCTGCTTAAGCATGAAGTGAGCACGCGCCTCCACAAAAGGCTCGACCCCGAGTATGTGTTGACCGACTACGAAGAGGGCGCCATCAGGGCGATCCTGCATGTTTTCCCAGATGTGCAGATTGCAGGCTGCCTCTTCCACCTCGGGCAGTCGTTTTGGAGGAAGCTCCAGGACGCAGGACTGGCGGTGGAGTACCGTGAGGAGGACAACGAGGACATGCGGACCAGCTTCCACTCCCTGATAGCTGTGGCCTTCTGCCACCTGGAGGACGTGAAGGCCGTCTTCGACGAGCTGCGGAGGGATTCGCCGGCTGCCCTGCGCCCCGTGTTCAAGCACGTCGACGAGGTCTACATCAGGGGCTGCCGGAGGGGTCAAGGACGTCGGACTCCAGTCTTCCCACCAGAGTGGTGGAACTGTCACGCCAGGGCCCTTGGTGACCTTCCGAGGACCACCAACAGCGTGGAGGCGTGGCACAGGAGGCTCAACACCATCATGGGCAAGTCGCACCCCACCCTGTACTTTGCTCTCGATCAGCTCCAGATGGAGGCGATGGAGATGGAGCGTGATATAGAGCGGCTGTCCAGCGGGCGTTCGCCAGAGAAGAAAAAGAAGAACCAGTACGTCATCATGGACCAGCGCATCTCCCGCATCATGGCGCGCTACGAGGAGTACAAGGAAGAAGACAACATGGTGGAATTCTTGCGTGCGATTGGCCACAACATTGCCGGAAACTTGTAATTTGTAACCATACTTGTGTTTTGTTCTTTGTGAACCGTGAACAACTGTGAACTGAAAAAAGTAATGAAAATATTATGTGGCAAGTTTTTTAGGGGTCAGATTGGGGTCATTATGGATTCGGGTCAATATGAATGGTGGTCACCTGTCAGTGGTAACAGTATAACGTGGTCAGTCAGACTGTGGTCAGTTGTCCTAGACCCTTTATGCCACCCATAACGTCGTAGGCAACCATGATAAATGCCGTGTCCGCCGCTCGCGGCACGGCTCCCTTGAGCACGGCGACAAGCTTCCGCCAGCACCCACGAGAGGGCGCGCACGCGCCGGACGGCCGGAGCCGGAGCGGCCCCCGGCCCCGTCTGGGCGCTCTCCGTTCACTCTCCGTTCCATCCCTGACTCCGCTCCTCTCAGCTGAGCCAGGGCCTTCGGAGTATCGCTTGTGTATTGTTTCAGTGTATTGTCAGTGTTTGTATTGTGTATGTGTATCTGTCCCAGCGTGCAATAAACCTGTGCTTCCCGACCCACATCGTTCTTCCTTCCTACGGGACACGAAAGTGACGACGAGGTGAGTTTAATTTGTTTTTAACCATCCATTCGCCGAACGAAGTGCTCAACGCCGCGTGCGGCGAATGGATAGGAGACCGCGGGCGGTCTCCAGTTTTACCCTGTGACTTGTGGACATTTGTCGGTTTTATCCCTGACCATCACGGCACAGGCCGTGGTTTGTTTTTATTATCCACGACAAACTCACGCGGCGGGATCACCCCGCGTGCCGGTCCACGCCCGACCCGAATGTCAACAACACGGAGAGTGTATACCACGTGTAGACGACAGGGGAGTGAATAGTCAAATCCACAACACGGTCGCGGTGTGCTCACGCCATGAGACTAGAGAGTCTGGACACGAAAGTCTTCCCTGCCAGACCCCTACACTCGCCTACTTTGCGCCACTTATCGACACTTCGCATGCATCTCTTGAGAAAAACCAAGTTATTTTCTGAGACTAGAGGGTCAAAGCTAACTAACGGACACGAACTCTTTATCAGAAGCCACCCGGTAATTTAAATAAAAATTCCCAAAGAAACCAACAAGCTTCTCGCGCGGGTGCCGCTCTGGAGAGGCGGCGCCTTCTCCGAGTATTTTCAGCGTTCCGAGATTCTTCTTGTTCTTTTTGCCTCGTCTTTTCAGCCTGTCATGGCAGCCGACAGCCGAATGTTTTGAATCATATATCATTCCGAGCTTGCGTTTTGCGTTGTTTTCGTGAAAAATAGGTGCGTCTTCCCTGGAGATCGTTAAAACGTTGTCATGTAAATTCAGAAGGTGTCGTTTTCGTGTCGTGATACCACGTAACGGCTGTAGAAATAAGGAAGGTGCTGTTCCCTAACCTGGTCCATGTGTTTACAGGCAATAAAATATGCACGGCGATCTTGCCATATTGTTGAGTTTACACGTAAAAGGTTTAAGGAAGAATCATTTCTGTATAATTTAAGGTTTTGTTTCAGCACAAACATGAGCATAAGCCCATCTCTCCTAACCTCCTCCGTAAGAAAGCAAAACATTCGGCTGCCATGACAGGCTGAGAACACAGGAAAAACAAAGGTAGGACTCGAAGGGGTTTAATGCCTTTACAAAGGCATTAAAAATTAGCACCCCTGCAAAGGCATTAAAACTGCACCTAAGGTGTTGAATTTTAATGCCTTTGGACAATTTCGTGCCTTTGCAAAGGCATTAAAATTTCATGCCCCTAGAAAGGCATTAAGTCCTACCTTTGTTTTTCCAGTGAAGACGAGGCAAAAAGAACAAGAAGAATCTCGGAACGCTGAAAATACTCGGAGAAGGCGCCGCCTCTCCAGAGCGGCACCCGCGCGAGAAGCTTGTTGGTTTCTTTGGGAATTTTTATTTAAATTACCGGGTGGCTTTTGATAAAGAGTTCGTATCCGTTAGTTAGCTTGAACCTTCTAGTCTCAGAAAATAACTTGGTTTTTCTCAAGAGATGCATGCGAAGTGCCGATAAGTGGCGCAAAGTAGGCGAGTGTAGGGGTCTGGCAGGGAAGACTTTCGTGTCCAGACTCTCTAGTCTCATGCTCACGCCACGCGACTCGGGCCGTCAGCCAAGTGGATCGGTAAAGTCGGAGTGTCTTGTACCACGACCGCCGTCAACTATGGCTCGTTTTCGTTTTGACTCGTACCAGCCGGGCCACGAACGATGGTCAAACTACGAATCCCGGTTGCGTTACTCGCTGGATGCGCAGGGTTTCGTGACTCAGGAAGAGAAAAAGAAGGCCTTCATACCATTGCGGGTCATATAAACCCCAGCGCCATCACAAACCCGCTCGTATCTTTTGAGGAAGTGCAGGGCCGTCGGAAGTGGTTTTGGCTGGGGCGAAACTCAGGCTTGGAGATTTTTTTTCTCGATGTTCAAACATTCAATTTTTTATTAGTAAAAAAAAATTCTTTAGCACTCTTTGGCACAGATATCAAATTACATAATTTAGAGATACTTTTATACTTTTATAGTATAGTTCTCACAAAAGTGTATCAGAGTTAACTAGTTAACACATCCAAAAACCCTTCGTCGTTCGCTTGTTTTAGAAACAAATTCTTTCAAAACAGACTTTCTTGACAGTTTCAGAGCACGTTTTTTGTGTACATGTAGGAGCATAAAGTGTGTACGACGTTTCTGTTACATTGTTGACCGCAACCACGTTTTGATGCGTCTCAACACACTAAATGTTCTCTCACACGCGCCTTAGGCCTGAGGCTGTGGCCTGCCCCCGACGCCGCGTTGCTTTCCCTGTCTAAAATTCTGGGGCACCGCGCCCCCCCTGCACCCCACTTCCGACGGCCCTGAGGAAGTGCTGTCAGCGCTGCGCTCACGCTACGGGACGGCCGAACCGTCGCCTGCAGCCGCAGAAAACGCCTTCCTCAGCCGGGTGCAGCGCCCTGGGGAGAGTGTTAACGAGTGGATTGCGGATTTGCGCCGGCTGGCCGCGTACTGTGATTTCGATGTCACCTTGGCGGGTCGCCTAAAGCTGCAACTCACTAGGGGCGCCCTCGATCCAGAGGCGAGGGCCAAGCTGAACCGAAAGGTGAAAACCTACACCCTGGCAAGGTGCATTGAGGTGCTGCAGTCATACGAACGCGGCCATACGGGGGGACAAGGGCCGCACGGCGCGTACCAACAAAACCCAAAACCCATAGCTCACGATTTACCCGCCGGGCCCACCAGGCCAGTTTCCCCAGCAGTACGCCCCACCCGTGGCCGCAGTGGCGTGCAATTCACTGCAGCAGCCGCACGCCGAGGGGGAATTCACTTCCGTAATACACTGTACACCTGATCCATGTATTACGGTGTAATACCGAAATACACAAAAATATGCCCTTCATTGATCAAATGTTCTGCGTAATACAGCTGTAATACCGTGTAATACCGAGTAGTCTGTACAAGATTTTTCAATGTGCATTCCCCCTCGCCGCACGCCGGCCAGCAAAACCCCTGGCTGGTCATCCACCCCCCCACCCTAGGCTACGAGGGGCAGCTAGCGCTCCCACCGCCGCAGCCGTACAACCAGCTGCACTACCCCCCGGCGTTAGGCCCTACGCTCACCCCTACCGACGGGTACGAGCTCGCTGAGTGCACCACGTCATGCGACTCGCCGCCGGACCCGTCCGGTCTTGACGACACGGACGTTGATGTTTTTGCTTTTCAGTGGGGACAGAGCCGACGCCCGCCAACCGCGCTGTGCGCGGGGTGCGGGGGTAAGCACGAGCGCTCGCGCTGCCCGTTTGCCAGGACGGTTTGCAGGGCCTGCAACAAGACAGGGCACCTGGCCCGGGTCTATAGATCGGGAGGGGGGCGTCCGAATCAGCGGGACCAGCGCGACGCAGGCTGCGCGCGAGGCGCGGCCGTGCCCCACAATTATGTTGGGCACGCGCCCCAAGCCGACTGGGAGATGCTAAGGGACCCGTATCAGGCAGCCGGTGTGCACAATGCCACGGCCGCCGGGTACCAGTACTACCCAAAGGGCCGAGGGATTACACGGGATTGGCTGGCACACACCAGGTCTCAGCTGACCCGTGGTACTCCGCCCCGAGGCCGGGTCCATACAACCCGGTCGCCGACGGGCAGGTCGGCGCCGCGCGGTGTCCACCACCGCCGGGATTTGGTGGCCACGGGCCAGATACGGGAGTGCCGCGGGCCTCCGTCCCCATGAACCACCTCCAGGAGAAGGACGAGGACGAGCCTCTCTTCCTTTTCCATGCAGAGGCGGTTGACGCGGTGGAGAGCGAAGTAGGGATTGAGGGAGTATGCGCGGAGGGCCCGACAGCACTTGGGGTGCCCCCGCCCCCACCCCACTTGGAATGCAGCTGGGTGAGCACAACGCCACCAGCGGCAAAGGGCGGGACGGAGCGGAAGGCACTGGAGGCACAGGACCACACCGGGATACGGGAGAGCCAGAGGCCACCGACCCGGAGGGGCTCCTGTACCACAGGGCCGAACGGGCCACCGGCGCCACTCCCCGCCACCCCCGCGAGCCTATCCGCGTCACCATTGTGATAAATAGGGTACCCGTTGTCATGGAAATTGACACGGGGGCAGGAGCAACGATTGTGGATGAGGTCACTTTTCACCGCCTTTGGCCGGACCTAAACATTAAACCCAGTAAGCCCCGCCTCCGTACGTGGAACGGGACAGCGGTCGTAGTGCTTGGGCAAGCGACAATACAGGCCACATACAACCAGGAGACAATAACAACCACGCTCTACGTAGGCAAAGGCGAGGGACCTATCCTGTTAGGTCGCGACTGGTTTTGGGCGCTCGGGTTCCGAGTCGCGCACGGGGAGGGGCCCACCAAAGTAAACATCATGCACACTTCGGAGGCAAACCGGGGTGGCGCGGCCGTGCCCGCGCAGGCAAACCCTTTGCCTCCCCCACCCCCGGATCCGCTCACAGGGATCCGCAGCGCGTACAGGGCGAGATATTCCTGCTTCAAGCCAGGCCTCGGGCGGTACACGGGCCCGAAGGTGCACTTACAGTTGGATAAGAGCGTTACGCCGATGCACCTCAAGGCACGGACGGTGCCGTTCGCTCGCAGGAAGCCCCTGGAGAAACAGCTGACACACCAGGAAGCAAGTGGCGTAATAAGCCCGGCTCCAGCCGCCCCCTGGGCGACGCCACTCGTGATTGTCAATAAAGTGGATGGGTCGCTCCGCATTTGCGGAGATTACCGTTTGACGGTCAACAAAGCCCTCCATCCAGACCCATACCCACTGACAACCTTAGATGAGGCGTTCGCCCAGCTGGCAGGTGGCACAACATTCACCAAACTGGACTTGGAGTCAGCCTATGCCCATGCCCAACTTCCGGTCACGGCGGAGACGGCAGAGGCTCTCACTATAGCAACTCATAGGGGTTTATTCAATGTAAACCGCCTAGTGTTTGGGGTATCGACGGCGCCCGCCATTTTCGTGATAAATAACCTCTTGGCAGGGATTGACAACATCGTCGTCCTTCTGGACGACGTCCTGCTGGCTGGCGCCAACACCCCCGAGTTGCTAAAGCTAGAGAGCCAGTTCCTGACCAAGCTCAGTGAGGCCGGGCTGCGACTCAAGTTCGCCAAATCGCTTGTCCCTAATGCAAAGCACGCACGAAGCTCAGCCGCTGGCGAAAGCACGCACAGCGGAGCGCCGCTGGCGAAACCACGCACAGCGCAGCGCCGCTGGTGAAACCACGCACAGCGCAGAGCCACTGGCGAAACCACGCAAGTGCATTTTTTGGTGATTTTTGGAGACATATACCGTTGGAAAGAGGAAATCATGCTTTTTCAGAATGTATAGATATCTCAATTTTTTTGAAAAATGCACTTGCGTGGTTTCGCCAGTGGCTCTGCGCTGTGCGTGGTTTCACCAGCGGCGCTGCGCTGTGCGTGGTTTCGCCAGCGGCGCTCCGCTGTGCGTGATTTCGCCAGCGGCTGAGCTTCGTGCGTGCTTTGCATTAGGGACAAGCGAAATGCGAGTTTGGTGTGCCAGCTGTCAGATACTTGGGGCACGAGGTGTCCGCCGCGGGCCTTAAGGCGCTGCCGGAGAGGGTCCAGGACCTTCGCGACGCCCCGGCTCCAACATCGGTGGCGGAACTCTTGAGTCTGTTGGGAAAGATCGCTTTCTATGACCGATTTTTCCCGAATAGAGCGACGATTTTTGCGCCTCTCTATTCCCTGCTGAAAAAGGACACGCCGTGGATATGGAAGGATGAGCACAATGCCGCCTTCCAGACGGCTAAGGACACACTTTGCAGTGATGTGGTC
Source organism: Frankliniella fusca (assembly GCA_029379305.1). Classification (NCBI taxonomy): domain Eukaryota; kingdom Metazoa; phylum Arthropoda; class Insecta; order Thysanoptera; family Thripidae; genus Frankliniella; species Frankliniella fusca. Next base: position 876,413 of record JAHWGI010000968.1, read on the forward strand.
CTGTGCCATTATTCCCTGGACCTCCCCCTTGTCCTGTGTGTGGACAGCTCCTCGTACGGGCTTGGGGCGGTCCTGGCACATGTCCTGGGGGACGGCTCAGAACGACTGATCGCTTATGCGTCCCGCACGCTCACCCCGGCTCAGAAAAACTATAGCCACTTAGACAAGGAATTCCAGGCAGTCCTTTTCGGTGTAAGACGTTTCCACCAATACGTCAGTGGGCGAAAATTTACCATCTACACCGACCACAAGCCCCTGGTCGAGCTGGTACAGAACACCGCCTCCCCGGTGCTCAGCCCCCGCGTCCTGCGGGGCCTCCTGACACTGGGGGCGTTCCACTGCTCGGTTGTATATCGCCCTGGAAAGGAGCTGGCTAATGCAGACGCGCTGAGCCACCTGCCTGCCCCGCGCACCGAGCAGGACGAGACCGTCACCACGGCGTACTTCACTCAGGTCGAGAAAACAAAATCAAACACCCTCTCCGCCGCGGCGGTGGCGGAAGAGACCCAAGCGGACCCGCTTCTGGCCGAGGTGTGGAAGTACACCGTGAACGGTTGGCCGGACTCCTGCCCGGACCCCAGCTTGGCAGAATTTTTCCGCCGCCGGGAGGAATTGTCCACACTGCACGGCTGTTTGTTGTGGGGGGCGAGAGTAATCATACCAGCCTCCCTACAGCCAACAGTGTTAGGTAGGCTTAGGGATGGTAAATTACCGGTATTTTATTTTTCGGTTTAAAACACCGGTTTAATACGGTTTAATACGGTATTTTTCGGTATTTTTTGGTATTTTATGTGGTGGTTACTGTATCTTAATTTAAGGACGAAAAATGAGTTATAACTCCAAAAATCTGGTTGTTTGGATTTTAGGTAGCTCTTTGCACATGGAATTGATAATATCTGTGATTGGTAAGGTATTTAAGTGAGATAAAGGGTCCAAAAGATAGAGAAAAACATGGAAATACATCACAAAATGTACAAAAACCTAACCCGAACCTCGGATCCAAAACGCCCACACACAACACCAGACCAGGGAGTACGTTCGGGAAGCTAGGAGAGAGAAGCGGGCGACTAACGGCCACAATAGCAACGGATCCACCACCCACCATCCCACCCTGAGACGATAGGTGTTATGCTTCGGTATTAAAATCGACGCCAAACTCCTTTACTTAGCAAGTAAAGCCAAGGAGGGTCTATCACTTTAAAAAATCGCGTATCGCGTGCGAGGATTATGATCAGTCACGATCATGGTGATTATCAATGATTATTTGAGTTTATTTTTAACATATTATTTACTGATTATTGGCCAGTAATCACGCAACTTTTGGTCAAATTTGATAATATTTCTCCATATATGTCAAAATTTGTCAATATTTAGAAATTTTACATGATAGTGTTATCAGTAATCATCTAGAGGGGTGTACCGGGATGATGGAAGTGGTAGACCCTTGAGTAAAGCCGCCCTGAAGCCGCTCAATGGCGAAATGTTTTTGGTGAAAAACTGTTCATTGAGTAAAATAACGTATTATTGGAAATTGGCCCCGGTATAATACCGGTATAAAACCAGTATAAAACCGAAAAATACCGAGGAGTAAAATACCGGTGCCATCCCTAGGTAGGCTACACGTGGGACACCCCGGGATGGTGCGGGAGAAGCGGCTGGCTAGGACCACTCTGTGGTGGCCCGGGATCTCGCGGGACATCGAGTGGCAGGTGGCCGCGTGCCAGCTGTGTCACGAACACCGGCCCGACGCACCAGCCCCTGTGCCGTGGCCCCGCAGCCGCCCCTGGGGCCGGGTCCACTTGGACTTCGCAGAGCCTACCAACAAACATTACTCGTTCGTAGCGGTCGACGCCGCGTCCAACTGGATCGAGGCGTTCTGGGCGAAGGGCCCAACGGCCGCGGAAGTGATCCGCTGCCTGGTACGAGCGTTCGCGTCGCATGGGGTGTGCGATACGATCGTGTCAGACAACGCAACATGTTTTCATGCGGGGGAATACTGTACTTTCCTCGATGGGCTCGGGGTGCAGCGAGCGTACGCACCCCACAAGCACCCCGCTAGCAAATGGGCCGGCCGAGAGAGCGGTGCAGACGATGAAAGACTTGCTCCGCAAGCACTCAACAGGCACGCCAGAGATGCGCCTGATAGTACAAGCGGTAGCCAAAAGTATCCTGCATTTTGTGAAGAAAGCAAGCCGTTTGGCACAGTGGTACTATAGACCCATACGAACATTTTCAGATGCAGTACCGGAAGTTGGGACGCAGAGGAGCGGCTGGGCGGGAAATTCAAATTTGAAAAGTAGAAATACCGAAAAATACGCTTGCTACGAGTACGCAGCCCGTTCTTATCGAGAGGCAGGTCATAAAACGACGAGTTAGTGTTGCAGGACACTGGCGAATGACACCCTGACCACTTACGACCGCTTCCGGTCGTCACCAGGCCGGGAAACGCGCGAAATTTGAATTATTTCTACTGAAACGTTAAGTTATTCGCTTGGCCGTATTGTATGCGCATTAAGGGTGAGCGATAGGACAACTTTTTCGGTACCGAAGTTCATTATATGTGGAAAATGTGCTACTAGTAAAGGTTATTAACTGTGCAAAATCGCAATTCGGTGCGACTTCATCTTCAGCCCCCAATAACGCCGTGAAAATTGGAACAAGCAGGCCCGCCCTTCCGCCAAACGTCGTTGCCAGCTCCGCTTTGCTACGCAGGCAACTCCGTTCGGCAGGGGGCGTGCCTGCTTGGCCTGCCGGCGGCGTTCGGTCGGGCCTTCGGCCCGACCCCTAAGTCACACAGAACGTCCTCTTAGCATGTAAATGATCGGGCCTGCGGCCCGTAAAGGCATTATCTTCGGAAAGAGGCAGTTTGTAACGGTGAACCACCGAAACTACAGCCCTCCCTTCTGCTTTGAAAACGTGCCGATAGTGACTAAACGGTCAGTTACTCGGCAAAAAAGAGGAGTCGGAAATCTCGAAAAAATGTCGAAATACGTGAGTTCGGCCTCAGATGGAACGGCCGAACTCGGACTTTATTTGGCAGCAGTTGGCAACACTGAATTACGCTCGTCGAACCAATTTTAATGGTATAGGCGTCGAGGGGTGTCGAAAATTTCAAAAATTGTGGAGATATGTCGAAAATTGTCGAAATATGTAGAAATTCGTAAAAAATGTCGCAAAATCTCGAAATATCTCAAAAATGTTGAGATATATCGAAAAATATGGATAATGTCGAAAAACATCGAAAAATGAGGGATAATGTCGAAAAATGTCGAAGAATATCAAAAATTGTCAAAAATGTTTACAAATATCGAAATATGTCGGAATATGTCAAAAATGTCGCAAAATATCAAAAAACATCGAAAATTATCAAAAATGTCAAAAAATATCAAAAATTATCGAAAATTATCGAAAAATATCGAAAATTATCGAAAATGTCGAAAAATATCGAAAATGTCGAATTATATCAAAAAATATCGAAAAACAACGAAAAATGTCGAAAATATCGGAAAATATCGAGAAATGTCGAAAATAATCGAAATGTTTGAGTTTTGACGATTGGCAACACTGGAAATTGAAAAACGGTTGGCACCACTGAATTGCGCTCGAAAAGACGGTTCTAGAGAGGTGCGGGTCGATGGGGTTCGTAAAAGTTAAAAAGTGGGTCAATTTTGGGTGCTTTTTACAGTGTAGTCGCGAGTTGGGTCCTTTTTATCGAAAAACGGTGGGCGCCATCGAACTGGACGCGAAAAGACGCTTCCGGGAAGGTGCAGCTCGATGGAGTTGAGAAAAGTTGAAAACTGGAACCAATTACGGGTGCTTTTTACAGTGTAGTCGCGAGATGGGTCCATTTTTTCGTAAAACGGCGTGCACCATTGAACTAGACGCGAAAAGACGCTTCCGGAGAGATACGGGTCGACGGGGTTGGAAAAAGTTGAATTTTTTTTTTTTTTAATTCCATGAAAACTTTTATAATTTTTTTCAGTGCCTTAATGAGGGTTGGCAGGATTTGCCGTGGCCGTTTCGTTGTCTAGGAGTAAAACTGTAGACACCCTGAAAATTTCAAGTCTCTAGCTCATCTCCTTCTAGTGGAACAGACAGACAGACACACAGACAGACAGACAGACACGAGGTCGTTTGCATAAGCCCGCTTTTATGCTTTTTCAAAGCAGAAGGGCGGGCTAAAAACAACGAAAAATGTCGAAAATATCGAAAAATATCGAGAAATGTCGAAAATGTCGGAAATAATCGAAATGTTTGAGTTTTGACGATTGGCAACACTGGAATTTGAAAAACGGTTGGCTCCAATGAATTGCGCTCGAAAAGACGGTTCTAGAGAGGTGCGGGTCGATGGGGTTCGTAAAAGTTGAAAAGTGGGTCAATTTTGGGTGCTTTTTACAGTGTAGTCGCGAGTTGGGTCCTTTTTATTGAAAAACGGTGGGCGCCATTGAACTGGACGCGAAAAGACGCTTCCGGGGAGGTGCAGCTCGATGGGGCTGAGAAAAGTTGAAAACTGGACCAATTTCGGGTGCTTTTTACAGTGTAGTCGCGAGTTGGGTCCATTTTTTCGTTAAACGGTGTGCACCATTGAACTAGACGCGAAAAGACGCTTCCGGAGAGGTACGGGTCGACGGGTTTGGAAAAAAGTTGAAAAATTTTATTTTTTTTATTCCTGAAAACTTTAATAATTTTTTTCAGTGCCTTAATGAGGGTTGGCAGGATTTGCACCAGGCGTTTCGGTGTCCAGGAGTGACCCTTAAGATACCCTAAAAATTTCAACTCTCTAGCTCAACTCCTTCGAGTGGAACAGACAGACAGACAGACAAACAGACAAACAGACAAACAGACAGACACCAGATCGATTGCATAAGCCCGCTCTGAAGCTTTTTCAAAGCAGAAGGGCGGGCTAAAAAACAGCTAAAATAGTGAAACGTAGGCAACCCGCAATGCGCCGACCGAGGCACTCTGGGAGGATCGCAGTGGCACTAAATGTAAGTCAATACATCGTATTTCGTCACCTGACTGCCAGAATGCCTCCAAAAGGTCAGTATCGTACTCTAATTAAACGTCATATTGTACCAAAATACGTCGTATTTAGCTAAAGTGTTGCTCCTGCACACTAAATGGAAAGGGACAATTTTGTCCCAAGAAATGTTGCGTTTTTGTGCACACCAATCCCTTTTGACAAATTTGTGTAATAATTTGGAAAGATTTGTAATATTTCGGACGCAAATTGTCTCAATTTAGTGGGACAATTTGTCCCCAGTGTACAAAGACGCAACATTTTCTGGGACAAAATTGTCCTTTTTCATTTAGAGTGTGGGTTTTTCTCCCTTTGGGGAAAAAACTCAGGACCCACCACTTGAAGGTGGCCACACATCGGGTCCCGCCCTATCCCTACCCAACCAACCAACCATAAGGGACATGACTCTTTAAGAAGAGCACTTACATTCTGATTTTGTTTTAAATTTTGGCATTACTTTCCTAGACTTAATTGTATTTCTATAATAAAACCATCTCTCCTTTCAGGTCCTGTCACAGCTTTGGAAATCTGTGATACAAGCTGAACCGTCCTTTTTACTGCCTGAGTGTGGCATGGGAACGCAGGCAAGTTATCTTCCACAAAGAACGAGTCGCTTTTCGGAGAGTGATTTGGAAATGGCGAAAGACGACCCGTTCTTTGTAGATGATAACTTGCCTGCGTTCCCATGTTAGAGTTTGCAATCGGTCGGGCAGACCCTAGCGCGCTTGCCCGACCACCGGATGTGTGAGAGAGACAGCACTAGCAGTCTCTGTCGCACGCATGGTGATCGTCACCTCAGTTCGGGTCGGGTCGGGCCGGGCAAGAGCAGCCAGCGTGCGTCGGGCAAGCTCACCGGGGTTTGGCCGACCGATTGCAAACTCTATCCCATGTCGCACTCAGGCAGTAGAAAGGACGGTTCAGCTTGTATCACAGGTGTCCAAAGCTGTGACAGGACCTGAAAGGAGAGATGGTTTTATTAGAAGTACAAGTAAGTCTGCCAAAATTTAAAACAAAATCAGAATATAAGTGCTCTTCTTAAAGAGTCATGTCCCTTATGGTTGGTTGGTTGGGTAGGGATAGGGCGGGACCCGATGTGTGGCCACCTTCAAGTGGTGGGTCCTGAGTTTTTTCCCCAAAGGGAGAAAAACCCACACTCTAAATGAAAAAGGACAATTTTGTCCCAGAAAATGTTGCGTTTTTGTACACATCATTTTCTTGGGACAAATTGTCCCACTAAATTGAGACAATTTGCGTCCGAAATATTACAAATCTTCCCAAATTATTACACAAATTTGTCAAAAGGGATTGGTGTGCACAAAAACGCAACATTTCTTGGGACAAAATTGTCCCTTTCCATTTAGTGTGCAGGAGCAACACTTTAGCTAAATACGACGTATTTTGGTACAATATGACGTTTAATTAGAGTACGATACTGACCTTTTGGAGGCATTCTGGCAGTCAGGTGACGAAATACGATGTATTGACTTACATTTAGTGCCACTGCGATCCTCCCAGAGTGCCTCGGTCGGCGCATTGCGGGTTGCCTACGTTTCACTATTTTAGCTGTTTTTTCCAATTTTCACGGCGTTATTGGGGGCTGAAGATGAAGTCGCTCCGAATTGCGATTTTGCACAGTTAATAACCTTTACTAGTAGCACATTTTCCACATATAATGAACTTCGGTACCGAAAAAATTGTCCTATCGCTCACCCTTAATGCGCATCCCTGGGCAAAATCATTTTTTTTTATCATCTGAGAATGTCAGAAGACACCATGTTGACGTGCGGTGTGCCACTTCCGGCCGCCCGCATACCGGAAGTAAGCGCGAAATTTGAATTTTTTTTTAAAAAAAAACTAAAGTATTGCGCTGGACTGAATTGGGAGTGCATCCCTCGGCCCGAAACAATTTTTGTGAATCTTAGGATGTCAGTGAGCATAATTCTGTCGTGCGGGGTGTCACTTCCGGTCACCCGCAGACCGGAAGTAAGAGTGTAATAAGTATTTCTTTCCAAATTTAGTAAAATGCTTGCTTTTATATTTTGGGGACAAGGGTTTTGAGGAAACGTAGCTGACGACGTCCGGTTTTATGAACCCAATTCAGGCACGATACTCGAAAATTGCAGGTAAGTTATCAACATGTGAATATTTTAAAAATGTTAATTGTTTAATTTTTTAAAAAGCAACGTTAAAAGGTAAAAACGTTCCAAGACACTAAGTCAAGCTTTCTTCGCAGCGAAGAAAAATCTGTAAAAAAATCAGTTTCACCAAAATGTTAGTAACATAATAATACGTTCAGTTAAGTGTTAAAAATATCGTGTATATACCCTTAGGCATCTCCAAGTAGGTCCTCATCATCTTGGGTCCAGAGAGGAGCCTCAGCACCAGACGAAGAACTGTAAGTAGAAGTTAGAAAACTAATTTGTATGTGTTCCATGAAATATAATGAATATAATTTATATGTGCATTTACGTAGTTCATCTGTACCTTTTGTTGTTTTCGCAGTCACCTTTGCAGCCTGAACACTGCAGAGTGCACCGAACGCCGCTCTTCTTACAAGTGCATCGGTAAGTCCCACATTTTGTTTTGCAGCCACATCGATCCAAAAAGGACAGTTCTTCCCAGATGTAACTGTCTAGACTCCAAATGGGCTCCCAGCCTTTGCTTGATGATTTCCAGCCCCACGAAGAGGGAAGTGGAGGAGAGAGGTCGCAATGAAGGGAATTCCCCCATATGTGTCCAGCTTGGTAAAGTGACCTCAATGCTTTCTGTTTCAGAACTGGAGCTGTTGGTGGGATGAATTGGACAAGCTTATTTTTTGTCGCAAACATGTCACTGCGAACCTTGACGGCAGCTATCTCGTCACTTGCCGGGTCGTACAAACGACAAACAAATTTTTCAAGCTGCTGAATGGTGCTTTCATGTAGGACCTCAGATGGCTTAGACAGAGCAGCAAAAGCTGCAGTAAACTCTTCATGCTCTGTCCAAGTTTTAAAACATGTTTTTTTCCCTTTTCCAGCGAAGTAAGCCGTCGTATCGCAGCCCGTGTAGGCATGAAAGCCACGCAGGGCAACTGACTTTTCTTCGCCTAGTACTTCAGCGATTTTGTGAACAGCAATGTACCGGCGTTTCGTTCCAACACCAGAAAGTATCCACAGTTCATGCAGACCGCTCAACTTAAGTTCGTGGTAAAATGAAATACTGATCACCAAAACGTCAGTATCTGACGATCGTATGACAATTATTTTTGCGCCATGTTCTGCGCTGTCTTTCACATGCCATAGAATGCGGCCATCAGCTTCCTCCATAAAAATTGTCTTACCACACAGTGAAGTGCACTCTGGTTCAGAAGTACAGACGGTGTCTCCCACATTAGTTACAACTTTAGCTTCTGAAAAATCAGAAACGAATCTGCTTCCTAGAAATTGAAAGAGTTCTGATTTGTTCTGGGCGTTACGCAAGAAATCTGCCCAATTCTTTGGTAGAACTCCGTTGGGAACAACACTGCGACGTACACCCAGGCCCCTACTGTCACGCTCCTGAGTTTTGAGACTACCTGGTAGGTACATATCCCAAACAAAATCAACTCTAGAACTGTTTGAACTATGAGCATTACTTGAAACATACGCCTTAAGTTCTGCAGAATAATAATCTTCGAATGTGTTTGATTTTGTTGGGCGCACCATCTGAACAAGCGCAGCACCATCATAGATTATTGCATCGCAAGAGTTGTTGAATACTTGTTCTGTTGTCACTAGAGATTCTAGTTTTTCTACCAGATCGGCTTTAGTACCAGTCCGTAACTTTCCAGAAAGGGAAATTGCAGGGGGATATATTTGATTTTCATGAGCAAAAAAATTGTCAAGGTCCATTTCACGCTCTCTTGCAACGATGAAAAGGCGAGAAAAGAGTTGAACTTCACTTTTCAGGTTGCTGACCTCCGTCGTTTTCTTCTCCTTGGCATCAAAAATCTTGATATTTGACTTCTTGATAGGACTGTGAACTGATACTGTACCCTCAACAAATCTTTCCTTAATGAATAAATTGTACATTTCCTGTCCCAGGTTTTCCAGCGTGTATAAAGTTGAAACAGATTTCTGGATGGTGGCAACACGCGTATCTAAAGCCAACAGCTCGGCACCTTGTTCAAGAAAGGGATTTCCAAAGTAGTTAAAGCTGTCTCGCATAGCAACACAATTCTCTAAAAATCTCTTTTGAAAAGATGGAAACGATTCGTGATGTTTCATGAGCTGAGACAGTGTTTCTGAAGCCTCAAATCGAGAGAGGATAGAGCTCACTTCTGGACCTGCCACTGTGAACCTACGTAAGGAGGATGGGTCCTGGGTAAGGCCTATGATACCAGCTGGGCCTTTCGCCATTGCATTATGCTGCTCATGTGCCTGATCAATTGCAAGCCCAGAAAACGCGTTTGCCGTTTTGTGAACAACAAAATTTCCTGTAAAAGAAAAGGTATTTATTTATTTATTTATTTGTTTATTTATTTATTTATTTATTTATTTATTTATTTATTTATTTGTTTATTTATTTATTTATTTATTTGTTTATTTATTTATTTATTTACTCATTTATTTATTTATTTATTTATTTATTTATTTATTTATAAATGTGTACTTCACTTGTTTTTCCCACAGAAACAAAACAAACACTTACCGGAGCAGAATTCTTGGTGTACAGAAGGTGCTTTGTCTGGAAGTTCTTCAAGATCTTTAATGTGCACTGCAACCCAGCGAGCATAATTTGTGTGGTCAAATGTAAAAAACCAGGGCATCATTTGCTTCAGTGCAGTTTTGAACAATTTGTAGTCTCCAGAACGTATTGACCGCACAAAATTTAGCAATATAATTTCAAGTTTAAATGTTGTCAGCCAGTACTTGAAAGTAGGACATTTCGCTGCCATGTCTTCCAAAAACGTGTCAAAAGACATGTTCTGATCAGGTTGCAAAAATTCATATGCCTCATGCATGAGAGTAAAAAGAACAGCACACGTGACTTCGTGCATCAGGCGCGATTTAGTCACATGTTTTACCTGTAAAATAATATTTGGTTAGACAGAGCTGATTCGCAGTGTTGCCAGAAAAGGTTACTAGGCAAAAAGTAGCCCAAACACAGCGGAGTAAAGCGGGCTGCATCGACTCCTGCCTACTAGGCAACGTAAACGCTCTTGTGCGAAGGTGTTGCCTAGTAGGCAGGCGCAGATGCAGCCTACTTTACTCCGCTGTGTTTGGGCTACTTTTTGCCTAGTTTTCTGGCAACACTGCTGATTCGTTAACTGTTTGTTTGCAAGGGTATAAGTTACCGTCAATATCGCCTCCGCAGATCCAACATCGATGATTCCTGAGTTAACAGCAACTCCAACCCAGCCACCAGATTTCATGAACTTTCCCATAAGCTGCAGAAAGTTCTGTTCAATATGAAAGTGGCCGAAGAGAACAACAAACTTGTCCTCCGAAAATTCTTGCGGACAATTCCATTGAAGTAATTTTGCAAGGGCAAATAATGGTTGATCTCCTATCATTATCGGAATTTGTGCTGGATTCAGGTAGGAGGTAGTATTTTTGACAATTTTCATGCCATGGTAAATCATAGGAGCAGTTGAAGCTGATTCATAGAAAAGTGGCAGAAGGGCGTTTATGCTTGGAGCATGGGGAATAAATTCTCTCGAAGCGTGAAAAGCTGACCATGAAATGTTTCCAATTCCGCCTCCGTCTTCGTTTGTGATCAAATTTTTCAAGTGCTGTAACCATGCTTCCTCTCTTTGAATTGTGTCTAACATTGTGCCTGAAAAATAAAAAAATAAATAAATATGGACACTCCTCGTATTAACCCTCTAAGTCACGAGCCGGTCCAAATGGATTAAAATTGAATATTTGACTTCAGCCAACCTAGAGAGTGTCTAAGAAGCATTTTAAGCCCTCGTGGGGTGTTGTACCTCCTCTGGTTTGGGAACGGTGAACGTGGTATACATACCACGTTATGACTTAAAGGGAAGTCAATGTCGAAAAATTGAACTTTTTTGTTTCAATTCCGAAGTGGATGAAATTTTGAGGGTATGTTACAATGGTATAGACAAGCTTATGCCACGACAAACATTCCATAATATCCAAAACCATCTGGCCAATATGCCCTAAAAACATAGGTTTTTTAGCCAAATTTTCTGCCTTTTCCTGGATACTCTGATATAGATAGCAAACTGCCAAGAAATATCGAGTTCCCTCCAGTGATTTCTATGCAAAAAGGTTCAAGGGACAACATCCCGGTCTCAGAACATCATTTTTCTCGAAGATGGCGAAACGACAGCGCTTCAAACCGAATGTAGTTTCCATACCACGTCGTGACCTAAAGGGTAGTCGATTTTCTCGTTTCTCAAATATTGCGAAATATTGAGATTTAAGAGGTTCCTTGTGGTTTATCGATCGACTAAACTGAGAAGAAGGGAGTACAGTTATAATTAAATATGCAAAATATTTTTTTAAAGCAAAATCCAGGCACGACACGAGTTTATTCAGTCGCGGCATCGCTAGCTCGATACGGCCACTTTGGAGCGCCTGAGAGGGCTACTGGCCCGCAACACACCTACGCAATGCGGGTCGGCCTACCCTAAGTGGGCCCAGGCACCACGTCACGGAGTGCCTGAACCGTAACCGTGCTGAGGAAAGGAGAAAAAGGCACGTGAAAACGCGCATTTGCCAACCTATGTTGTACTCAAACAACATATGTGGTATATGTACAACATACGTCGTACAGGTAGACGTTTTCGCAGGACCTTAAAGCTTCCAGACCCTGGGTCCAAAAGTCACAGGTTGATGCACAAAGCATCTCCGAGACACTTCCTCGCGGTGTATGAAGAGTGGAAACTGTACAATGTACGCATCATAGAGAAATATGCGTCCAAAAACGGGAGTTCGCACGATCACGCGGTTTGCTTCGCGGCTTATCTGAGTCAGAATTCGGTCTAAATTTTATATTGTCTCCTCTCTCTGACCACTTGAATGGCTTCAGTACTCATAAATATACCACAAGGAACCCCTAAATATTGATATTTCACAATTTTGAAAATCGAGAAAATCGACTACCCTTTAGGTCACAACGTGGTATGGAAACTACATTCGTCCTTTTCGTGCTGTCAGAGCTTCATTGTGCCCCGAATCGAAAATTTAGGCATCAGATCTTGTTCAGCTGACTTTTTTACATATGGTTTGACCTACATTTTCTCCCTCCTTACTTTCACAATGCTGGAATAAGAGGATTTTTACGCGGTTGCAGAAAAAAATGAAACTGGCCACTTTTGGGCCTGTACTGACTCGACTGTGTGCGTCGGAGAGGTCGGGCGCTTGGCTTGAAATGAAGATAGGTCCTTGCACAACATGTTACGATCATAGTAAGTCAACCATAATCGAGATTAGCCTCTGTGGGGGCGTTTTTATTGAATGTAGTTTCCATACCACGTTGTGACTTAGAGGGTTAATAGCGAAACTTAAAACCTCCCTACACTTACCATGGTAAATCATATTACTCCCTAAATCCTCTGAACATGTCCCTGGAGTTGCATCTTTTTTAGGTAAGACAAAGTCAGGTACCGTTGCATAGCTGTCAGGTAACATAGGGACACCTCGATAACCAGAAGTGTCCACATCGTTGTAATTTTTCTGGAATGTCCTAGTAACCCCGTCAGCATCAGATGCAACCAATTGAAAAAGAGAGATACTCGTTCCATGGAAAGAGCCTCTGGATGTTGTGCTACTAGGGTTGTAATCTACGTTGTCAATAGCAGCAACTGTGAAAACATTTTTCTTCAAGTTTGAGGGGCAAACAACATTCTCTTCTTTTGACCGTTCCACTACTAATTTGCATAAAGAAGAAGTAATTTCCATCACTCTATTGTTAGATATAGAAAGTCCTTCCTTATGTAAAATGTCTATTATCCTCTTGTTTCTAGAATCTCCGTACAACAGAAGGCCTAGGCGCAATGGGAGTGTTGGTTCAAATGCTTTACTGTGTCTGAAATTATCAGTTCCAGATGAGGATTTAGGTTTAACTTTATGAAAATTGAAGAGAATAATTTGGGAAATTGTGAGAGCAGGCTTCGTTACTTTAGTCATTGCACTTCCATACAGTAGTGTCTCCACAACAGCAATGAGTGGGGGAGGAATAGCTTCAGCAGCATCCTCAAGAGTCCCATTAAATTTTATTGGACTTGCACTGATTTCTTTACGAAGAGATTTTATGAACCTTTGAAAAGCAATTGCATCACCGTCAAAATCTTCAGGTAATACATCGTGGTGAAGGTTTGCTGAATTTCTCACTAAAATGTACTCTCTCCCAGATTTCAGCTCCTGTAACTCTGGTAAGTAAGTTAAAAGCTTACTGCGAAATCTTGAAGAGTGTGGAATAGCCATACTATCAGCAGAAACACCAAGGAGCTCCGACAATCTCTTATGGTACATTGTAAGTAAATCTGGTATTTTAAACACGTATTCAGTGCTTTCACTTTCTAGTTTTCCCTTTATGTAACCAACTAGCTCTGCAAATGCAATTGATTCGGAAAATGCACATGAGGTACTTCCAGTCCTTTGAACTTCCCTGCATTGATTATACAAAGCTGACAGACAATTCTTGTGGTACTTGGCTTCTTGTGCAACGAGATCACCCGCACTCAACAAAGCAAGGAGTTTCTCGTCTTGTAAAATTTGCGCGCAAAGGGAAACTGATCTATGTATACTTTTTGTTTCAGCTCGGTGCAAAGCATTCTTTTTGCTTTCTGTCCCAGAACAAAGGAAACAAATATCTTGCTTCAGATCATTCAACGGAAGAGACGAACGAGTAGTTCGCCTTGCATCATCTGACTCCTCTGCGTTCATTTCACATGTTTTCTTCCATTGTTTTTTTATTCTTTCCAGTTTTTCTCCAAAATAGTTACTGTAACATGATTTGTGGTATTTGCCCTCGTTCTTAATAAATGACTGGGAAAGGCCAATACCCTCCGGGTCAAGGGATTCAATGGGTAAATTGGAAGGTAAAACGTAGTTTAACTGCTGTAAATCTTCAAATTTCGCCGCAAGAGATTGATAACCCGCAGGAACATCCTTGCTGGCGCGGTTGTTGCTGGGGTTAATGAGCCCATTGGTTTCAGTGGACTGACACACAAGACACCTTCCCCACTTAATAGTTCCACAAACCAAATTTTCAGGGGCAGGCGTTTTCAAGTTTTTTGCATGCTTCGACATTTTTAAATCTACAGAGAAAAGAATCGAACACTTTAGAAGCAGAGACATTTTCCAAAGGTCATACATTCTTCCACCCAAAGTCTGTTAAGAAACCGTTCACCGTTAAAAAAAGTGCAAGAAAGAAAATTACCGATAAATACCACGATTAATTATCATACAGAAAGTTAAAAGAAAAAACGAAGCTAAGCTATTCATATGGATGAGTGCGAGAACCGAAAACCACCATTAAGAATAGAAACAACCCTTGTTACCAAAAAAAAAAAAAAAACAAATAATAATGTGCGTGGCTATATTTTTTTCCTCGCTTTTCTATACGTAGAGAGATCCAGTATACTTTACAACCGAAGTGATGGAAAACTATATTTTGGTGCGCATTAGAAAAATAAAAACACCGGAAATGCAATGAAAAACCTGTGCTGTTTTGAAGCACAAATTACATTTTCAGACAAAATCTTACGACTTCACCCCCACCCCCACGAAAAAAAAATTAACAAAAATAACAGAGGTTAAAATAGTTTAGTCGCGTTAGATTAAAATTCCCAGAGTTTTTGTTTTTCTAATCTGCTCGGCGGTCATCACAACACATTTTCACTCTAAACACCCATGAATAATGCGAGGCCGTTTATTGTGAACACGATTTAGATTCAAGGATTAGTCCGACCAACAAACACTAACCTCAGTTAACGCACAAACAAAAACCTTTTCATGACGAAACACAACTTACCATCGTTGAGCAGCGAATAATAGGCAAGGAAATCAGCTACGGCAGCCACATGAGACGGAGACACCAGCCAGTAGACATGCAAGTTGATTCCTACGTTTGTTGACAGCCGGGATGAAAGCGGCTAGCCAGTCAAAACAAAACGCAAGCACAGACTCGCTTGCCTGCGCGCCACGCCGTGTCGTGCCCGACCAGACGAGCGAGTCGACAGCCGAGCCCTGCGTCGGGCGAGCCGAGAGGCTTGTTGCTACGCCGCGCCACCTCTCGGCAAAGGCTCGGCTTTGCTCGGCTCGTTTGTTCGTCGCTACTCCCAGTTCGAGAGACTTTTGAAAACCTCTACCTACCCTACCTCACACAGAGTGCCACCCGGCACAGCTCCGTTCGCCCGCCGAGACCACTGCGCTCTCTTCGGTTTTTGCTTATCCGCTCCGCGCTCCAATGAAATACTCTATTAGACAACTCCTTCCAGTCTGCGGGTGACCGGGAGTGACACCCCGCACGACAGAATTATGCTCACTGACATCCTAAGATTCACAAAAATTGTTTCGGGCCGAGGGATGCACTCCCAATTCAGTCCAGCGCAATACTTTAGTAATCAAATTTCGCGCTTACTTCCGGTATGCGGGCGGCCGGAAGTGGCACACCGCACGTCAACATGGTGTCTTCTGACATTCTCAGATGATAAAAAAAAATGATTTTGCCCAGGGATGCGCATACAATACGGCCAAGCGAATAACTTAACGTTTCAGTAGAAATAATTCAAATTTCGCGCGTTTCCCGGCCTGGTGACGACCGGAAGCGGTCGTAAGTGGTCAGGGTGTCATTCGCCAGTGTCCTGCAACACTAACTCGTCGTTTTATGACCTGCCTCTCGATAAGAACGGGCTGCGTACTCGTAGCAAGCGTATTTTTCGGTATTTCTACTTTTCAAATTTGAATTTCCCGCCCAGCCGCTCCTCTGCGTCCCAACTTCCGGTACTGCATCTGAAAATGTTCGTATGGGTCTATAGTACCACTGTGCCAAACGGCTTGCTTTCTTCACAAAATGCAGGATCCTCCTGCTATTTGAGACTAACCGCCTGTACTATGACGGCCGCGCTGCACTAGACTGGTCCAGCAAAACACCTTTTTCAGATATCAAACGCGTTCGTGGTCTCAAATCGATGGTTTTGGTTAGTAACCCACAGATCCGAAGTCGTTTTACTCTGCGATAAACCATGGCCGTGCCCCAAGGGGCCTAAGTGGGGCCTAAATGAGTCGAAATTCAAAGTATGAAAAATTTGTATTGAAGTTGGCCTTATGGGTAAACACGTCATTTTGCGGCCCTCAGGGCGAAAATTTCGTCCGTTTTGCCGTATCTGTCGTAGTTTTTGAGATATAGACAATTTTTTTGTCAATTTTGGAGCTTTTTTGAAAACCTTTCGAAAAACTCCCCCTGAAGTCCTAGTTTTGGGTCAAAAGTGTTGAATCAGGGCTTGTTTTCATCAGAAAGACGATCTCTATCAGATAAAATTTTGCGCGGGGCGGTGGGACGTCCCTGTGGAATTTTGATTTTTCAAATTTTAGCCATTTTTCAGCAATTTCGAGCAACTTTACAAGGCGCTACTCAAGTGCTCCTGCCCCGCGCAAATTTTTTTCTGACAGAGTTCGTCTTTCTGATATAAACAATATCAGAAAGACGAACTCTGTCAGAAAAAAATTTGCGCGGGGCAGGAGCACTTGAGTAGCGCCTTGCAAAGTTGCTCGAAATTGCTGAAAAATGGCTAAAATTTGAAAAATCAAAATTCCACAGGGACGTCCCACCGCCCCGCGCAAAATTTTATCTGATAGAGATCGTCTTTCTGATGAAAACAAGCCCTGATTCAACACTTTTGACCCAAAACTAGGACTTCAGGAGGAGTTTTTCGAAAGGTTTTCAAAAAAGCTCCAAAATTGACAAAAAAATTGTCTATATCTCAAAAACTACGACAGATACGGCAAAACGGACGAAATTTTCGCCCTGAGGGCCGCAAAATGACGTGTTTACCCATAAGGCCAACTTCAATACAAATTTTTCATACTTTGAATTTCGACTCATTTAGGCCCCACTTAGGCCCCTTGGGGCACGGCCATGGTTTATCGCAGAGTAAAACGACTTCGGATCTGTGGGTTACTAACCAAAACCATCGATTTGAGACCACGAACGCGTTTGATATCTGAAAAAGGTGTTTTGCTGGACCAGTCTAGCCCAGGGGGGCGCAGAATAAAGGTGGCAGCGGTGAAAGGTGAACAAAGGCGTTTTATTACACCACCTAACATGGGCAGAACAAGGGGCACACAAAACCCTTCCTAACGAGGAGAGCCGCGTTCGGACATATCAGCAGGGAGGCAGAGCGGACATGCAAGCAGTAAAAATCCGAAAAGCCCACATTTTTCAATGTGGGCATGAGAGGCTTCACGTGCTTCGTAACGCAGCAGTTACCCCGATCTTAGTTACAAGTACTAAACGGCAAATTGAAATATGAACCAACTCGAAGTGTCGTAAGAGATACTGGACAGGCTATGTACACATATTCTATTACTATTTTCAGACTCCCTGGTAGTGCAACTGAGCTCGTGAGGCTGCATCCGGGAGATAATAGTAAACTCACAAACTATTCCTAACAGACGATGGTGTTGCATACACTGAATACTTTTGTACATTTAACTCAGAAATGTGTTGCTGTTGCATTAACCGTATTAGATTTATGCACGTTAAATTGAACCTCTAAGTGGTCACTTGCATAGGTATTCTAAAAGTATACTTGGAAAGTGCATTATAAAAGAAAGCAAAATATATGTCCCAATTTATTTCTCATAAATATTTCTCTTTTTTACACATGACAACTATCAATGTATACAGTTCTATTTTATCTCATAATTTTAAAGTTAACACATCTCATTATTCATTTATTCCCAACTTAGTTAGGTATTTGCGGTTAACGAAGAAACATTGATAAGTTTTTCGAGATATCAGGGCAATTGCGAAGGACAATAGGCGACTGCGGGCAGGCCGGAGCCCGCCCCCTGGCCCGCCACGGCCTCGCCCGTGCCTGCAGACAGACGGACGCCTTGCCCATCTGACAATAGCCAGCCTAGCCTAGCGACCTCCCCCCGGGCCCGTCTGGTCCTCGCAGGTAGCGAACGAGAAAGTCTCAGTCCAGTACTTATCTTAATTTCTTTTTTTTCTCCTTTTTTCTTGGTGCGTTAAAATTAATTTTCGAACGGATATGGAAACGGAATCAGAGGCTTACCCTGCCTTATGTGCACGTTAGCACCACTTGAGCCGGCCGATCCCTATTCTAACGATCCAGCCCGGACCTGCGAGAGGCTTGTCAGCGAGCCGCGCCGTCTGGAGTGATGCCTCTCTCGTATCTTTTGATCGGAAAGTCGTACGATCGTGATTCAAATTTTATTTATCTACTTAAAATTCAGAGGCGAATGGTTAAGAACGCATGCTTTTCGAACAGCATTTTATTTCGCACGTGCTAAAATTTGGCATGTAAACATCGGCCGGACAATTGCCGGCCCTGCCCGTCACAATAGACACCCGGCCCGGCTGGCCCAGCCGCTCCCGCCGCCAGCCCGGGCCCCGCCGCCCGGGCCCCGGGCCGGCCGGTCCTCGCAGGTAGCGAACGAGAAAGACCCAAAAGCTTGTCTTAAGGCTTCGCCGTGTGCGCTTTAGCGCACGCGAAGCCTAACAAGCAATAAGTCTAACCAGACCCCTCCCAGGTAGGGGGCACGAGGAGCCTTGCCACGACAAGGAAAGGCTAACCCAAACCTTGCCGGAAGGAACGCATTCTCAAGGCCATTGAAATGGAATTGAAAAATGATCAATACGATCCCAATTTCAAAATGCTCATTGCTCTAGATTCTGATGATGAAACTGACAGTGATTATGATGTTGAATCTGATGATAATCCTGATGACCCGGGAGTGCCTGATAGTGAGTGGTTCCTTACCTAATAGTATCTGTCATGTAACTTAGATTTTTCGGTACTTATCGGCTATTATTTTTCCATGCAGACTCACAGGTCCCTAAACAATCTGTTGTACTCAAAAGCAAGGGTATGTACACGTAGCGCTAAATGCAATGTTCCTCTAAAATTTCTTATGTTTTCACTGTTTGATCGCCCCCCCCCCCCCCGGTCAGCCCCAAAATCCACCTGTTAGTAGGCAATTTGAGGTACAAAACCCCTGTATGTAGGCAATCCCCCCCCCCCCCCCGGGTCAGCCATCAAAGTCCGCCATTTTGGATTTCTGGGGCGTAACTGCTTTTCGTCTCTATATCTCCCAAACTATTTAAGCTATCGGACTCAGCGAGTGCTCATTTTGTTCCCTGAACTTCGCTCTACAAAACCGTTACCCTCAGTTTTTCCAAAAAAATTCATAACTCTAACAAAATGTCCAAAAATGTCCAAAATATATTTTTTTAAAACTGAACTTTTTTTTTTTGCGGCAGTTTTTTGACCAAATGAGTAACCAAATCGAAAAATAGCATAATCTAAACGCTGTAGAGCGTTTCGTGGCGATTCCAAATCACTATATGTTGATATACCTAGCTTGAAAACTGGCCGCTGGCGGGGAGTGAATCCGTGGCCGTGCGTGCGCGGCGCGGCCCGCTGAACCCGCCCCGCCCCGCCCTGCTCCGCCGCTCCCGGCAGCTCGTGCTTATTCTTGTCTGGTTGCTATGAGTGTTGCGCTATTGAAGGAAAGATGAAGGTGTGCTTCCTGTGCAAGAAGCCATTGGGTGGTGAAAAGGTGAACACCCTCACCTCCCGCGGTCTTCCATCGCTGCTGAAAGCGTGTTCGAACGACCCAGAGGCCACTTCTTTCCTGCAAAACGTGCAAGATGTTTCGAAGGTACGTGAACGGCTGGCTCGGTCTACTCGCGGGGTCACGTGTCCGTGTGTCCTGTAGGGGGTGGGGTGAGGGGGGT
Source organism: Frankliniella fusca (assembly GCA_029379305.1). Classification (NCBI taxonomy): domain Eukaryota; kingdom Metazoa; phylum Arthropoda; class Insecta; order Thysanoptera; family Thripidae; genus Frankliniella; species Frankliniella fusca. The sequence continues at coordinate 896,352 of JAHWGI010000968.1, forward strand.
TAAATTGCTTACTATGCCCCCTTGTAGGTCCGTTTCCACGAAAAATGCCGAAAGGACGTGTGCCGGGTTGCGTCGTCGCGGTCCTTGTCACCCGGTGCCTCCCCCGGTGTCAGCGCCGAGCCCTGCAGCAGAGTGCTCACGCAGAGAAGCGCCCAATCGAACTTCGACCTCGCTCGCTGCTGCCTCTTCTGCGCCGTGCTCATACCCGAGAAAGCGTACAAATACACCTACAGCACCATCGTCCGGGAGGCCACCAAGCCGCACCTGCTGCAGGTCTGCGCTGATCGGGACGTCGTGCGCACCAGGATCATCAACGAGCCATCCTTGAGTAAGGCGGGTGCCAGGTAGCATCGGTCCTGTTACACAAACTTTCTCAAGATGGGGCGCAAGTGTGTCCTGGGCTCCCCTGCGTCGGCGCTGAGCACCCCGTCCCCACCCCTGCCTGCCGCCAAACGCGACCGGAGGTCCTCGGGAGCATTCGCGCACACCTCGCAGCTGCCAGTCCCTGTTCGCATGGTGCAGCCGTCCCCTGGCAGACTGGCCGACGCTGACAGGCTAGACGCTTTCAGCAAAATGTGTGAGTACCTGGAGGCCACCGACGAGTGTCAGTTCACCCTGAAAGAAGTCATTGACGAAATGGGGAAACACACACGGGCACCCTACACAGAGCAGTGGACTTAGTCACAGTTGCGCAAGCGCTACGAAGGCAAGCTCATTGTCACGGAAAGGCCCGGCTGGTGCACTCTTCTTTGTTTTGGGGGAAAAGCCAGCAACATTCTGACCAGCACCTGGTATGAACAAAAGCCCGCCTCCGCTGTGGGCGAGCGATAGCGCACCGTTGAGGCCGCAGCTGCTATCATTCGGGATGACATCAGGAGACACCCGTACGACACGGACAATTTCCCGACAGTTTCCGAAGTGGAGAGCGGGGGCTGGGAGGGGCTGCCGAAAAGTCTCCGGATATTTCTCACTGAAGTCGTGTGTAAAGGGAAAAAGGGGGCCATGCCAAGTCATCTTCTAAAGTGCAATATGATTGGCCAGGCTATTGTAAGCGCTGTCCGGCCGAGGTCTTTTGTTTCACCCCTACTGCATGGCCTGTCAGTGTATTTGCATCGATCTTTTGCATCGAGACACCTTGTCGATTTACTTCACTCTCTGGGCGTATCCTCCTCCTACACAGATGCAAGTTATTATGGGAAATCAATTACAGATCACAGACACTTCTCACGTCTTGGTGCAGTTTGTCTTCGATAATGCTGACTTCAACATCTCTACAATCGACGGCCTGAATACATTCCATGTCATGGGTGGGATCAAGTGCATTTCGCCTGCAAGGACTGTATCACTTGAATTTGATGTACCCCGTTGTAGTGGTTCCCAAACAGTTGATGCAGCTCTCCACGGCGCTATCCCCCTCTCTCCCTACAAGCCTTCCCTGGAGTCTGGTTTCCAGAAAATTACAGTGGAAGACTTGCGTCCAGGGCAGCCATATCAGTATGCAACCGTGTCTTCTCTCTCCCGCGACAATGCTGCAAATTTTATCAATTTTCTGTGGCTTGCTGGAACCGTTTTCCAACCGGCGCCAACTCCAGGCTGGACAGGCTTCTTGCAGAAGGCGACGTCAACCAGCCCACCCTGCGAGAAAACTGTTATTGTGCCTGTCTCATTCATTAATTTAGAGGCCCGTAATCCTACAATTATATGTACTGCACTCGAATATGCCATTTCTGAATGCAAAGCTATTGAACAAAAGACGTGCATCGTGACTTTTGACCAACCTCTATTCATGAAGGCGACAGAAGTGGTCTCAGCTGCAGAAAATTGTTCACCTCTACAGTCTGTTGTCGTTTCTCTCGGCGGCTTTCACCTCCTAATGCCATTCATGCATGCTGTCTCCTATTTAATGGCTGGAAGTGGCCTGGAAGAGCTGTGGGGAACCCTACGCAACGAATTCAGTACCACGGCAAAGGCGTTTTCCAGAGCCCTGAGAGGCCATTTTTTTGGCGCAGTGCTGTATTTTTGCTCTCGTTACTAAAAAAGCTGTGTACCTTGACCAATCACGGAAAAGCGCCCTTTCCACCCTCTTTAACGCAGTGGCACAGTCCAAGTTGACCTACGACGCTGCTGCAAATGAATTTTGTTTGGTGGAAGCTGTCAGCATGCTGCAGAACGTTATGGGCGAATTATCATCGGGTCGACTCGCAAAACTGTGGTTGAATTATTTTGAGCATGTCAACATAATGCGTACTTTTACTTTGGCGTAGAAGACGGGCGACTGGGAACTGCATCTTTTGTCCATCCGCAAGATGTTGCCTGTTTTCCACACTTCTGGTCATTTGAATTATGCCAAAGGTGCACAAATTTACCTTCAACAAGTTTCTTCTCTGGAAGAAAAAATGGACCCACTGGAGTTTGACCGGTATACCAGGTGTGGCGGCTTTGTAATTCGTCGCTTTGACAATTTTTTCTGTGGTGTTTGGCCTGATCTGGTTATCGAGCAGTCGTTCATGAGAGCTCTAAAGGTCATAGGGGGGCTCAACACATGGTCGCGGTATCACTGAGTCCACCAAAGCTAGTAGTGCCAGCGGTACGCCAAACCAAAACTGCAAATTGTGAAGAAAGCAAGCCACTTCGTACACTTGTTGTCTATACCCATTAGAAGATTTTTGCCCGAAGTTCTTGAAGTTTTATCCCTTAGGATCGGATTTTAGGGGTTGTTTTTACCCCCCACCCCCTGAAATTCAGATTTCTGTAGCTAGGCCGATCTTTGCGATATTCAGGGGCGAAGGGGACCCAATTTTGCATTGAACGCCTTTTTGGCAGCCAGAATTCAGGGTGGTCAGAGAAATTCCGGAAAATCCGCCCTAAGTGCTTTTTGCTGTCATAGGAGGACTTGTGAGAAATAAAGTCCCGTGTTTTTTTTTCGCGAAGCACCCAACGTGACACGCTGTAATGAAGCATTTGTATCGGTGACAATTTTGTCGCCAAAACCTGCGCGTGTCGCCGAAAAAGGTCGCATGCGTCTCAGTTCTCAGTTTCGGTGATACAAGGAGCTTTTGGAAACAAATTTGTCGCCGAAAAATGTCACATTTATGTGGTGCCGAAAATAAGGGGCACAAAAAGTGGATGTTTCCTCTTTCGATGTGTCGCCACGAAAGAACACAAATTTTTCGCCTTTTGAGTTACAGTGAACAGAAAAAAGTCCAAATTTGCAGGGGAACTCCGACCTGTCGCCTGCTTCAGTATTAAGGATGAAATTTCGTTGCCTCCACGAACCAGATGTTTTTTCGCTCGCTTCGCTCGCGATCTGTTACAGCTTTAAGCATACAGGTGAAGCCGATGCGCCCTAAGTGCTTTTTGCTGCCATGCCACATATAGGCTATGGCTTCTCACCTCAGAAAAACACAATAGGACTGCAGAGAAATGATGATACGATTGGAAAAATAAATTTCTTGGTGTGTGACCAGTCGACGTTTGCAAAGAGAAGTAAACACATCGATAAAAGAAGAAGTTGATTTATAACAGTATTTCATTCAAAACCAACACAGAATTCAGGCCACAACACCACAACCACAACATAAACAGCTGATCAGGCTTCCACCAGCTTCACGTCCTACTGTGCGAGCGCGCGAGTGGCGCGGGAGGAGCAGCGGGAGAGATTCAAATGAGTTGTAATACCGTGTAATACCCTGTGATACCGTGTAATACTCTATAATACCCTGTAATACCCAGTAATACCTTGTAATACGCGTAGGAGCCAAAAGCCACACCATGGGGTTGCCACAACTCTGGACAACGGTGGAAGTCTGAAAGACTTTGGGAATCTGTAAACGATTTGGAAATTCAGGGAAATCTCGCGGAAATTTGGAAAACTCAGGGAAAGATTAAAGATTTGACTAAGCCCGTATTATTGCATGATGTTAACAAAACTGCGATTGGGGTGATAGCAGTCAAAAGCTTGTCGAAAACTAGTCATTTTTTTCTCCTTTGAAAAGGAAAAATTTGCGCACGCTTCGCTCGCGTTTCATTAATTGAATCGGTATGCAATACTTATAAGTCAGGGTAATTCCTCAAAAAAAAAGGCTAAGTATCGGGGGAAAACTCATCGAAAATTTGAATAAAAACTCAGGAAAAAATTACAGATTTGACTGATCCTATGATATTGAATGATGTTAAGAAAAACACTGCGATTTGCGTGACAAAAGTCAGAAGCTTATCGAAAAATGGTCCGTTTTTGCTACTGTGGAAAAAAATAATCCGCTCGCTTCGCTCGCATTTCAGTGATCGAATTGATATGCAGGACTTCAAAGTCAGGGAAATTCCACAAAAAGGAGGGGCTAGAAATCAGGGTAAATTAAAAATTTAAATTTGTGGCAACCCTGCACATGCACACACTCAGCCGCGATCTAGACATCTTTATTGTTTTCGTTGCCATTTACCTGTTACTGCTATTGAAGAATAAAACTATGTGACATTCAACAAGAATTATTATTTTGACAGCAAAAGTAATTCCCTTTTCCCCTATTAAAAGTTAAATCATGGCGAAAGCTGAAATTAGGAAGGAGGGGGGGGGGGGGTCGAAAAAAAAATGGGCCCCTGAGGGTTCGCCCCGCCCGGGCCCTTCTGGTCCCAGTCCGCCCCTGGTGGCGTCTACCGAGTGGCGTCTACCGAGTAGCGTCTCCCGAGTGGCGTCTACCGAGTAGCGTCTCCCGAGTGGCGTCTCCCGAGTGGCGTCTACCGAGAAGCGACTACTGAGCGGCGTCTACCAAGTGACGTCTACCGAGTGGCGTCTACCGAGTGGCGTCTACCGAGTGGCGTCTACCGAGTGGCGTCTACCAAGAAGCGTCTACCGAGTGACGTCTACCAAGTGACGTTTCGCGAGTAAAGTTAGGTTAGGGAAGGTTAGGTTAAGTTATGTTGGGTTGGGTTAGGTTAATTGGTTAACGTCTGCCGAGTGGTGTCTACCGAGTGGCGTCTACCAAGTGGCGTCTATCGAGTGGCGTCTACCGAGTGGCGTCTACCGAGTGGCGTCTACCAAGTGGCGTCTACCAAGTGGCGTCTACCAAGTGACATCTACCGAGTGGCGTCTACCAAATACCATCTACCGAGCGGCGTCTACCGATTGGCGTCTACCAAGTGGCGTCTACCGAGTGGCGTCTATCGAGTGGCGTCTACCAAGTGGCGTCTACCGAGTGGCGTCTACCGAGTAGCGACTACTGAGCGGCGTCTACCAAGTGACGTCTACCGAGTGGCGTCTACCGAGTGGCGTCTACCGAGTGGCGTCTACCGAGTGGCGTCTACCGAGTGGCGTCTACCAAGAAGCGTCTACCGAGTGACGTACCAAGTGACGTTTCCCGAGTAAAGTTAGGTTAGGGAAGGTTAGGTTAAGTTATGTTGGGTTGGGTTAGGTTAATTGGTTAACGTCTGCCGAGTGGTGTCTACCGAGTGGCGTCTACCAAGTGGCGTCTATCGAGTGGCGTCTACCGAGTGGCGTCTACCGAGTGGCGTCTACCAAGTGGCGTCTACCAAGTGGCGTCTACCAAGTGACATCTACCGAGTGGCGTCTACCAAATACCATCTACCGAGCGGCGTCTACCGATTGGCGTCTACCAAGTGGCGTCTACCGAGTGGCGTCTATCGAGTGGCGTCTACCAAGTGGCGTCTACCGAGTGGCGTCTACCGAGTGGCGTCTACCGAGTAGCGTCTACCGAGTAGCGTCTACCGAGTAGCGACTACCGAGTGGCGTCTACCAAGTGACGTCTACCGAGTGGCGTCTACCGAGTGGCGTCTACCGAGTGACGTCTACCAAGTGACGTTTACCGAGTAAAGTTAGGTTAGGTAAGGTTAGGTTGGGTTAAGTTGGGTTGGGTTAGGTTAGGTTAAAGCCGGTGGCTCAGTCGGTAGAGGCACAGACCCATGACTGTACGGGCCGTGGATCGAGTCCCGTTCGGGCCCAACTTTTCTTCTCAGTTCTCCCCCATCTTCTTGCTCTCTGACTAAACGTTAGCAATCAACTCCATTAATCGAAATTTAGAGACCGTTCCCAAAAATGTTACAGTCCACGACTGACCACGTTTGGATCGCGGATCTAAACAACTTTCCTGGTGAGCACCTTGCTATTAGAGGTGGTCACTAGACAGGCTTAGTGTTGTGGCGCTCCCGGCGCGCACTAAACGAAAGTTGAGACTATGACACTAAACATTTCTCTCTGTGTACCGAGTAACGTCTACCGACTGCCGTCTACTGAGTGGCGTCTTCCTTGTTCTTTTTTCTTTAATTAGGTATTTATTAAACTGAATGTTTAAGTTTTACACACGAGATATAATTTAAAGAAAGAAGGATGGCAGCGCCGGGCGGCCGGGCGGCCCTGCGCTCGACCCGATCTGGCGGACGAGGATGGTGTCAGCCAGGCCCCTAGGAGTTGCTACCCCCTGTGCAAGCAACTAGCCCACATGTGCTGCTCTGTCTTCCCCTCATACTCTCCCTCTCAGTCACCCTCCTCGAGCAGCAGGTCGCAAAAGCAGTGGCGTCTACCGAGTAGCGTCTACCGACTGCCGTCTACCGAGTGACGTCTATCGAATGGCGTCTACCAAGCAGCATGTACCGAGCGAGATTTACGAAACTTTGTTAACCGTTTCACTTAAACCTAGGATACAAAAACATTCATTGTTGGCTATTTTCTACTTTCAAAATGTCTCCCTATAATTCAGCTCAAATTATTGAAATGCCCGCCTGCGCTGTTGTTTGGTATCAAATTTGTCAAAATCTCTCATCCAAATTCTGTATTGTGTGTAAAAACTGTATTGTTGATGAAGAAAAACTAAATTTATTAAAGTTGTTACTGGGCATTGTAGAATGCCACCGGCCTATTGAAGCATTACACGAGCAATCTGTAAGATGTTCTCTTTGCCATAAAAATATACAAGAAATTAAGAAATGCCAATGTCCAATTCGACAAAAATTTAATTAGGATGAAACTTATGTTGATGGATCAACGTAAGTGACTTTACCAAGTATAAATTTATTAAAAATATACCGAAATATCATCAATTATTTGTCCATTCCAGATATTTATCCGATTCTGAATAACACTAAATTTTGTCATCATATTATTGTCATCATTTTTCATATTCAACTAAAATTTTAAGAACTTCAAGTGGTGAGTGTTTGTTGATTTTTTTTTCTTTTTGTAAATTTGTTTTTTGCCTCTTGAGGCATTCCACCAGACGTCATGTTTGCTTTTTATCTTCATTGCAGCGTCCGAGGGGGACCCAACTTGGTCCAGTCATTGTACACTTGGATAAACAATCGAATTTCAGTCACCTGCAGTCACCTGCAGTCAGCCGCAGTCACCTCCAGTCACCTCCAGTCACCTGCAGTCACCTCCAGTCACTTCCAGTCACCTCCAGTCCGACATCCAGTCACCTCCAGTCCTACTCCAGTCACCTCCAGTCCTACTCCAGTCACCTCCAGTCACCTCCAGTCACCTCCAGTCACCTCCAGTCACCTCCAGTCACCCCCAGTCTCAACGGTTTTTACAGTTATCGACCACCATTATCTAGTCTATCATCTGATCCCACAATCTTATAGGGCCAGCGGCGTTTATTATTTCGAAAACTCGCGCGTCGCGCGACCCTCCCATGCCCCCTCCCCCCGTTCGAGAATTTCTTCGGCAATAAGTCGGGTATGGTTCGGCTATCTCCGCTACGTGAGCGCCTCAGAGCCCTCGGAGCATGAGACTAGTACGTTAACTGGACTGGAATCTGTATGGCCCGGCTACCCCGCATTCGCCCCTTCTTCGGCAATCTCCTTCGGCGTTATTGCGTAGGTCGGGACGCGAGAGGTGCCAAACGACAGGGGAACGATAGTTCTATGCCTAGATGCAAAAAAGTTTACCGAAATCGGCCCACCCGAACGGCTGCAGCGTCCCGAACCCGCTCTGCCGCTCTGACCGCGACTCCCGTCCATTCTGCGGCACGCCGCCACCGCCAGGCGCGCTACTGTCGCTCCCCGCCACCACCGCTCCCTCACCCCCCGCTGCTCCCAGCTCGCTCGCAGCAATGTAAACACGGCTGGAAGACATGTGAGGTTAAAATTTCGGATAAGAGAAATAAACAGTCAATATTTCTTCGCCCCCAAAAGTAGTATAACTGGTACTGGCTACCGGTTATCTACCTTCCAGGGGCAACCTTTTCTGCCAGGGGCAGCATATTTTTTCACTGACACTGGCTGACACTGGCTACCGGTTTTTACTCTCCAGGTTGCCTACCTCCTGGGGGGTTATATAAATAGCGTGAGCGCAAAGTTGTTGCGTATCAATCAGACCTTTTTTTATGATTTAGGAATTGTAATTAAATAAATTAATCCTCCCCAAAAAATTGGTTATTAAAATTTTATTGATTTTTTTTATGAATTTTCTCTTGTTACAACATGATTGGTTTTTTTTAGAACATCTTTTGTAAATAATTAAAACAATTCGTTGATCATTTCGTCATTTTGATTTCAATCTAAAGAGAAAAAACTGGATTGGAATTCTTTTCTGTACCTTTCAGGGGAAACCTATTTCTTTTTGGTGTATTTATTTATCTAGCTATTTCTTTAAAAAAAATCTGATACTCTTCAGTCGTCTTTTTTCTCCAATATTTTCTGTTTTGGGGTAGTTGAGTATGAGAAAAGATTAAAAAGGTAAGTATAGATATATTTTTTTATTTTTGTGATTCCATTTTAAAAGTTGATTACATATTATTTCAAACAAATACATTGATTATATGTGCCAATACAATTATTTCAATCAATACATTGATTATATGAGCCAATACAATTATTTCAAACAATTCATTGATTATATGAGCCAATACAATTATTTCAAACACTACATTGATTATATGAGCCAATACACTTATTTCAAACGAACACACGCATTGTGTACTTGATGGTTTCACGACACACCGCACACTTAGTCATGGATGGCAAACAGTGTGAACATGTGAACAGGTGCGCACATGGTAGTGTCACAATGTCAACCGCCTTGTCGAAACAAATCTTACACGTAATTCTGTCATGAGTTTTACAACAGGTCTGTAAATTTTCTTGTGTAACATGAGGTTTAATTATGTTCTGGAAATGTGCTGGTACGTCTTCTACCGTCTGAAGTTGTTCTTGCACTTTTCGTGCGTATTCGTGCCCAAGAATCCGTGTGAGGTGTCCACAATAAGGTGAGTAGGTTGCATGTTCAAATGAAACATCATCGGTTTCTTTCCACATCCCCAGCCCTACACCGCAGTGAAAGCATAACACTGCATCTTTTGCCCCTGTGTAAAAGAATCCGCTTTCAGCTAGTGCTTGTGGTGTGATCGGTGATTTTTTTGGCCATGTCACGAAGGATTCAAGTCTTTTTTCCACTGATGTAAACTCTGGAAAATCTGGTACTTTGTATGCAAGAATGTTGAGCATGTTTGCAAATTTGTCATAGTGTCCATCATATAGTGTTACTCGTTCGGAGTGACGCTCAATGTATGAATGGACCGATGAAATACGATGCATTCGTTCCAAAGCCTCTGTGATCTGCTCATCTCGTCTGGTGTTTTCAGGTATGAGAATCGTGAGTTGCTCATAGTTGACTGGTCGTCGTGTACGGGGTGGGGGGTCATCCTCATTGTCGGAATCTGTAAAAAACCTTATTGCCGTATTTCCCCGCCGTTCCTGTGTCTGCGTCACTATTATTGGATCAGAATCACTGACGTTTTCAGGTGTTGCACCGTTTGGCGCATCATGTACAGTGTTGTTGCCTTGCTCTGTGACGCTGCTGTATGTGCTTGGTGCTTCTTGTTCGTCCATGTCCAAATCAATTATTTCTGTGACACGCGTTCCTTGTGTTTCTCTATCCATCTCATCATCACTTATGTCACGCATTGGTGTTTCTCGCGCTGTCACTTGTGCTTCGTTTTCGCTGTCATCATCATCGGCTATGTCCAATGCTACTGATGTTTCCTGAATAGTTTCAACCCTCGGGTCAGAGTCCATGTCATCATTTTGTTCGACTTCTTGCACCTGTGGTGGAAGTGGTGGAGGTGTGTCCCACTCGTCCTCCTGACTGTTTCCTGTTTGCTTGTCCATTGTTTTGTGTTTGAAGTTGTGAGTGAGTGGACTGTGCCGTCTGCTCCAGTGCTCTGAGTTTTATAGGGCTGCCCACGTGAGTTTAACCGGCCTCGGCGGCTCAGCCAACCTGTCCGGCCCCGACGGGAGTGTTTCCCCGCCCTTTTTGCTTACTATTGGTTCCCCACCCTTTTACAGTGTCCCACTCCATCTCTCCGTTACCCCACTCTTCTTGTTTTGTGTCTAGGGGGCGCTAGTGTGACTTTCTGCGCATCCCGCACTTCTCCCCGTGGTGGCCCCCCTCCGCAGGTCAGCGAGCCTCTCCCCCCCCCCTTCCCCCCCTCCCTACCCCGTAGAGGCCTTCACATGACGGGCGCACTGCATTTCCCCTCTTGCGGTCTTCAGCCGCCGGACCGTGTTCCTCACCGTCCCTTTCTCCATCGCTCGCCTTGCCCCCACCGCAGGTCCACGAGTTTCCCCCCCCCCTCCCCTCCCCACCCCGTAAAGGCCTTCTTCACATGACGTGCGCACTGGATTTCCCTTCGTGCGGTCTTCAACCGCCGGGCCGTGTTCCGCACCTTCCTTGTCTCCCCCGCTCGCCTTGCCCTGTTGGGTCCCCCTCCCTCCCTCCCCCTCCCTCCCCCGCTTCTCCGTAGAGGCCTTCGTATGACGAGCGCCCTGCATTTCCCCTCTTGCGGTCTTCAGATGCTGGACCGTGATCCACATTTTCCTTGTCCCCTCCCCCCCCCCTCCCGCTCCCTTCGGACGTGTGACATGCGTACGGCCCGCTCCGCCGCGCTGCTTTCCTCACCTCACCCTTCTCTCCTCCCCGCACTGCTCCCCGTTCTGGCCCTCCTTCGTTCGCCGGGCCGAGCACTGCTGCATGCCCCGATCTCTTCCCCGCTCCCCGTCCCGCTCCTTAACCCGTTCCCCCGCTCCCTTCGGACGTGTGACATGCGTACGGCCCGCTCCGCCGCGCTGCTTTCCTCACCTCACCCTTCTCTCCTCCCCGCACTGCTCCCCGTTCTGGCCCTCCTTCGTTCGCCGGGCCGAGCACTGCTGCATGCCCCGATCTCTTCCCCGCTCCCCGTCCCGCTCATTACCCCCCCCCCTCCCCCCCCCTCCCCCTCCCACACACACACCTCTGCCTGCTCCTTTCTTCTCGCTTGGCGTCTCACTTGGGCATTCCCCTTCCCCCCCCCCTCCTTCCCCACCCGTCTCCCTCATGTAAGCGCAGGCGCTGCAGGTCTTATCACCTCCGCCTCGCTTCCCTCGTCCTTTGAGTGTGATATTGAATCTGACGAGGATTCTCTATCGGACTGATCTGACCGTGATCCATGAGTAATTTCATCCCCAAGAAAAGTTTGACAAAAGAAATCAAAACAACTAATGATTAAAGATAAGAAAGCAAATAATAAAAATATGAACATTTCAGTTTGTAAACTATCTTGCTCATTGTTTTCTTGTGCTGTTTTTGTTGTATGATTTGAAATTTCCATTTTGCCTAGACTGTGCGCCTTGCTCTGCTACGCAGTGGCGCTGTCGTGGAGCGAGCGTTTCCTAGCCAGGCAGTGTTATCACTGGGTTTGTATATTGTAACTGGAGTCCTTCCTGGGGCCCTTGGTGGGCTGCAGCACTTGGTCTGCTTTCCTGCACCAAGCCGTCAGTCGTGTTATGTCCTCCTGTGACTGCACAATGTGTGACAGGGCACGCAGTGGCTCCAGCTCCTCGTCGAGCTCGGCGAGCAGCTCCTCCTCGTCGAGTTCCTCGGGGAGTTCCTCGGGGAGTTCCTCGGGGAGTTCCTCGGGGAGTTCCTCGGGGAGTTCCTCTTCGTGTACCTCCTCACCGAGCACGTCGGACTGCAGCAGCTCACGGGAGGGGTCACCGGCGCCGGCGTCTCCTGCCGCGTCACCGCCGCAGGTACACGCACAAACACCGTCATGTGTTTTGGTCAGGGATTTTGTGAGCGCGCACCGCCTCGCGCATGCTGCATTCGATTAAACTAGTAAACTTTTTTGGTCATGTCTTTGTGGAGATCATTTTGCCAAATGCTAAAATTGTCCGTGATTTCCCACTTTTATACTAATTTTGTATAAAACGGTGTCTTCCTCACTGCGCGTGCTTGTGTGTGTGTGTGTGTGTGTGTGTGTGTGTGTGTGTGCGCGCGCGCGTGTGTGTGAGAGAGGGAGAGAGAGAGAGAGAGAGAGAGAGAGAGAGAGAGAGAGAGAGAGAGAGAGAGGGAGAGAGAGAGAGCACACGAGTGCACTTACACATATGTTTACACTGCCTTGTTCTCTTCACACATTTTTTTTTCCAGGTCCCCGTCAAGCGTAAACGATCAGCGTCGCCACTCGACCTGACGGTGCAAGCCGGGGCGGCCGGGCCCGGGACGGCGGAGGTCCCCACCCCCACGGAACCGCTCGATTTGAGCATGAAGCGGAGGCGAACGCAGGAGCCGTATGAGGTTAGTTTTGCCATTGTTTTTAAATAATTAACAAGGTTGTGGCAGTTTTTTACTCATCACCCCCTGCAGGGTCACGGGCGATGTGGATAGGCAACAAATTCTTACGCGTTTTAACTGCACAGAATTATTTATCGTGTTCGTTTCTCATATTATTATTATTATTATTATTATTATTATTATTTTTTTTTCCTGTTTCAGGATGACCCATGCGTTCGCCATCGTTGCGTGCCGGCAAGGATGCGACCACCACCACGGCGCCCCGGCAGATTTCTTGACAAGGGCGAGAGGAGGCCTGGCAGTTGGGGGCTGCTGCGCACACCACCGCGCTAGTTAACTCAAATTTTTTTTTAAAAAAAATATTTTTTAAGAGTAGTTTTTTCTTTCAACTCTTTTTTCAAAATCATCATATAGCAATAAAAGGAATATTTTCTTCAAATTTAGTTATATTTTATTTATATGTCCCCCTTTTCCCTTATTTTTTGTATTGGAAAATTAATATTAACAAGTTTTTCAGTGATCAAAGCTTTATTGAAGGTATGACATACAGGAAAATACATTGTTCATTTTTTCAACTCAGTAAATACCATCTCCTGGAAATAAGAAAAGTGGTACACAAGAAACTCTTCACGCACAAGGGCCAAATTACAGGATTCAATCAAAGGCATCTCTGGAGGATAAGGTCCTACAATACATGGTGAAGTTTTCGTCATGCATGTGCGCATGACTTCATTTCGCCCAGGAATATCTTGTTGCACGAGCCATTGGTAGGTTATGCGCTGAAATTTCAACTCAGCGAGGGTTTCATGGACAAATTGTTCTGCAAAGTGTTGAATTTGTCTCTGGCTCTGTCGGATCAACTCGAGAGACAATTTAATCAATTCACGAGCTTCTCCAAATTTGTGCCAAGTGGATGGCGCAAAAAAGTAAGAAAGTTTTTGTCCCACTCTTTGAAATCTGACTGATTTTCCCCCGTGTTTGGAAATGTATGGTGAAACACAAATGCCACCTACACTGAGTGGTGTTGGATCATTTTTAGTCCAAAATAGACGCTCAATATTTTCAAAAGTGTCTGTTTGTAAGAATTGCATCAATTCATTGATGGAAAGTCGCATTCGTTGCACTTCATCTCCTTGTTGTCCTGCCAGTACTGCTGCAGGTTTTCCAGTCCGCAAATCAATACCCAAAATCAATGTTTTTGCATTGTTTGAAAGGGACCCCAAAGTCAGACAAATTGTTTTACGATTAACAAAAAAAGGAGTTTCAGTCAGGTCTTCATAATCTTTGTCGACCTCCTGTGTGTCCCCAGTTTGTATTGTATCCGGTTCAGCCTGAGTCTCGTTTGCAACAAAACTCTCAAAAACTTCAAAAATTTCGTCTTGCTGGTGTGCCAGAGTGGATGTGCTCGGTCCCCCCGTGTGTTTTTCTTTGCGTTGGAATGGCCTTTTGCGGGCTTTCTTTATGTCCGTGTCATTGGTGGGCAAGTCCATCGTGGCTGCTGTGTTCCCAGTGTCACCGTGTAAAAGTGTGAGCGGCTGGGTCGCCTGCGTTCGCTTATATTTTGCTCTGCTCGGCAGGGCGTCTCCCACCATTTGCTCAGTCTACTCCGTGATTGGACAGCTCCCCCCCCCTCCCATTTTTCCCCACTTTTTCCCCTTTTCCCCTCTCTTGCAGAGTATATGGCTGGTGGAAAAAAATATAAAAAACTCGGGAGCAAAGTTTTATTATTAATTTATTCGATACGATGATACAAAATACATTATCTGACATACTTTTTACAATTTGATTTCTGGAAAGTGTTTTTTGACAATACTTGGCCAATGTTCAACGAGTGTAGTCCACGCCGTTAACCCCAGGTGTATTACACAAAATGTGGGAGAGCATTTTATTGTCGGAAATATGTCTCTTCTTTCAATGATAATGAAGGGCTTATCGACGAACTGTATACACCCTATCATGTGTGTATCGACAGTAAACCACTTGTCGAGATATTCTGAACCCTCCTTAGAATTCAAATGTTCAGTAATGATTGGGCATAATCGTTTACTCTCACGTATGAATTCCATGATTTCTTCCATGGAAAATTCATCAAGTAACTCATAATGTTTCCAAATTTGAATCACTGTATTTTTGTACTTGTCTGTTTTTACGATCATCTCCTTGAAAGGATCTGAATTCAGAGTGATTTTCGTGATAATTTCAGAATTCATCTTGGCTTTGCATGTGTCGCCTCCTGTTGTCTGTCTGTGTGTGTGTCCCTCTGCTCCTTCTGTTCCCCAATTTGTACTAGATTTCCCCACCCACGACATAGTCTGCGCCCACCACCGCGCCTGCACCACCCCGCCGCCGAGTCCGCGCCGCCCCGCGCCGCCGAGTCCACGCCGCCCCGCGCCGCCCCCGCGCCGCCCCGCGCCGCCCCCGCCGCCCCGGCCGCCCCGCGCCGCCCCGCGCCGCCCCGCGCCGCCCCGCGCCGCCCCGCGCCGCCCCGCGCCGCCCCGCGCCGCCCCGCGCCGCCCCGGCCGTCAGCACGCCCCGCCCATGGACTCCGGCCCGACGACAACATGTCCCGCCCCCGGACCCCGGACCGTGGTCCAGCCCAACCCCGCGTAGCCCTCGGCCCCTTTCCCCGTCCCCACTGCGCCTCACGCGTCCCTTCCCCGGTCCTCCGGCCCGGCGGCCTAACGCGTTGCCCCCCACCTCGTTCAACGGCACAGCCCGAGCCCCACCGTCCCACCCGCACTTCGTTGGTCCGCCGAGCGGTGCCTCGCCCCGCATGTTGATATGGTACAGCATGCCATTCATAGGATGCGCTAGTGCCCCTAGTGACGCGTATAGCTTTATTTCCATGCAGGCCCGCTGACCCCGCTCGGCTGTGTTTCGCCCGTACTCCGAGTGAGCGCGTGAGCTGCTCTGTTTGTCCACCGTCCCACCCGCACCTACTCGGTCCGCCGGGCGGTGTCCCGCCCCGCCCCGCAAGTTACAGTGGTGCATCATGCCATTCATAGGATGCGCTAGTGACACGTCTCGCTTTTTCTCCGTGCGGGCCTGCTGACCCCGCTCGGTAGTGTTTCGCCAGTACTCCGAGTGAGCGCGTGAGCTGCTCTGTTTGTGCCCTGCCGGGCTAGGGTCCCTGCCGCACGCAAGTATAAATGCCCGTGTCCGAGCCAGAGTGAACCATTTTAGAAACACACACACGTACAGACACAGAGAAACAAAAAAAACAAAACCATGACTTTTGTAAAGAATTTACTGGATGAATGGGATGGAGGATGCTTCTACACGAGTGAATTGCTCACGGAGGCATTTCTGACACTTCTCAACACTTTATCAAACACACAAACAGATTTTACTGACCCACGGTTAAGTCGATTTCTAGATGCAGGCTATAGCGCATATTTACATGAGTTACAGAACACAACAAATGTTAATCCACTTGTACACACGGTTTACAAATTGGCAAAGGATTTGGTGGGTGGAGCTGTGACACGGAGACAATCCAAAGCAAATCAATTACAAGATCAGGGCACTGTTAACAATAATATTGAATTTCACACTGTCGAAGGAAAAAATGACCCTTCGACATCACGAAAGCGTGCGCGTGAAGAAAATAATTCAAATGAGATAGCAGAAAATAGTGAGGAAGATGAGCAGGAGGAAGAGGAGGAGGAAAAAGAGGAAAACATCCCTACAATCGAGGTAATTGAATCGAAGACACGGTACCTTAAGAGATTCAAGTTGAATTTTAGAGAAGAACTTTTTGCTGTAAAAAATATGGGGAAGACATTAGATCCGTATCACCAGTTGACAGATTTATTTGATACAATGTTAGACAGACAAAGAAAAGCTGTTAATGCAAAATCAGACGACAGTTGTATCATAGAAGTGAAAGGGAGTGAAAGTGTTGACAAACCCGTGTGGTTTTCATTGAGGCGCACGGATCAAATTAATGGGGAAATTATTCTGGATAAAATTAGTCATGTTTTAAATTCTAATCAAAATTTTATGACTGAGGGGGTACTTCAGTTTTCATACATTCATGTGCCAAATCCAAAATCTGGAGGAAACCGGAAAAAACGCCCGAACGAAGAGATGTCACATTTTATTTTAAGGAAAATTCAAAGTCATTCACTATTTGACCCGGAAAATGTCACTGACAAAATGTGTCTGACACGTTGCGTCACTGTTTGCATGATGCGCAACACGATTTCGCACCAATGTTTTAATAGACTTAAAAAGCCACAGTCTAGAGTTCAAACGCAATCTGCATTAAAATTATGCAACATGTCTGGCATTGACCCTCACCTTGAATGCGGCCTGCCGGAAGTAAAAAAACTTCAAAACGTTCTTCCTGATTATAGACTTGTGGTTTTTATGGGAAAAGACGGAAAAGACATTGTTTTTCATGGCCCTGCTTCGACTTCTGCACAACCCAGAAAAAACATTTACCTACTCTTACACGAAGGTCACTTTTTTGGAATACTAAGACTCAAAGGGACATTTGGTTTCCGATATTTCTGTGAACATTGTTTGGTTTGCTTTAGCAACAGAAGTGATCATCACTGCATTGACTCGTGCTGGAGGTGCGGATCAAGAGAATCACACAACACATCCGAAAATATTTTAAAAAGATGTGGGAACTGTTGTCGCTATTTTGCCGGGGACGACTGCTTCAAGTTTCACAACACGGAAAAAATCTATAGCAATGAAAAAACGACATGTGAGGTTAAAAAGTTTTGCCCAAAGTGCGAAAGAAGCGTAGTATTAAAAGACAGGGGTAAGGGAAAAAATAACAAGCACGTGTGTGGAACACAGCATTGTAAATATTGTAACTCAAATGTTCAAGAAAATCACTTGTGCTTTATTCAACCATGGGAGCCACCAACCATTAGTAAAGACACAAGAACGATTCGTATTTATTTTGATATAGAAACGGTTCAAATTGAACAGTTTGAAAACATGAATAATTGGATGGAACACAAACCAAACGTACTCATTTGTCACCAAGTTTGCGAAAAATGTGAGAATGTTAAGGAGATGGAACATGCGTGTTTATACTGTGGTACACGCGAACACGTATTTGAATCACTACAAGACCCACCAACGTGTAACGTAGTTGAGCAGTTTATCACCTATATTTTTTCACTTTGTAATGACGAAAAAACTGAAATAACTTGCTTTGGGCATAACTCTAGGTCATTTGACTCGTATTTCATTCTTCAAGAATTTCTGAAGAGGAAAATACAACCAGAAGTCATTTTACAGGGGCTAAAAATCATATGTTTGAAGCATGAAAACATCACGTTTAAAGACAGTCTGCTTTTTGTTCCACAAAAGTTAAGTTCACTTCCAGCATCATTTGGTCTTTCAGAGTTACGGAAAGGGTATTTCCCACATTATTCCAACACACCCGAATATTACGACTATGTTGGTCCAATGCCAGACAAAAGTTTGTATTGTGTATCAAGTATGACTTCGAAAGAAAAAAAAAAGTTTGAATCATGGTATCAAGAGCAAGTTGATAACAATTATGAATTTAATTTCAAGTATGAAATTTTGACATACTGTCAATCTGATGTTGATATTCTCAGACAGGCTATGGAGTCTTTCCGAGTTAGTTTTATGGAAGTCGGGGGATTTGATCCACTTCGCCACTCTTTGACCATTTCATCGGCGACCATGTCCATGTACAGACTGAAACACTTGATTCCAGGCACTTTGGGGATAGTGCCAAGAGGAGGTTACCGATCACGTGACAAACAAAGTTTCATTGCTCTACAGTGGCTTGACTTTGAACAACACAAATTAAAAGACATTGCAAAAATTACAACCGCCGAGAACAGTCGTGAAGTCAGGGTGATGGGACGACCTGTGGATGGTTACACCGAGATTAGCAGCCCTGATGGGTCCATTGAAAAACATATTTGGGAGTTTTGGGGTTGTTTTTGGCATCAGTGTGTTTGGTGTTATTCTGACACGAATTCACGTGAACGATTGAGGAATGATGCTGGTGAGGATAGGTATGAAAACACAAGAAGATTGACAAATATTTTTAAAAAGAATGGATATATCGTTCACGAAATGTGGGAATGTCAATTTCGAGAAGAATGCCAAACTAACCCAACAGTAAAAACATACTTTGAACAACACCCGACAACACGATCATTTCCACTTCAACTGAGAGATGCACTATGCGGTGGCAGGACCTCTGCCGTGCGGTCTTACAAAAAGGCAGACGTTTCCAAAGGAGAAAAAATAAAATTTTTCGATATATGTTCAGAGTATCCTTACATAAATTTGACATTCAGCTATGTGAAGGGTCATCCAAAAATATTCTTGCAAGGTGATCCGAACATGCCTCCTATAGACACCTGGAACGGAGTCGCGAAAGTCACAGTTTTAGCACCAGAATCGTTATTTTTGCCAGTGCTACCCTATAGGTGCTGTTCAAAACTTATGTTTCCACTTTGCAAAACATGTGCGGAAACACAAAACCAAGATGTTTGTACACACACAGCCACAAAGGACAGGGCATTTACAGGAACGTGGTGTGCAAATGAACTTCAACTAGCTGTAAACAAAGGTTATAAAATATTATCAATACATGAATTATATCAATATCCTGAAGTTGAAAAATATGATCCAGTCTCAAAGACGGGTGGATTATTTTCTGGGTACGTCAGAGAGAACATGGCACTCAAATATGAAGCTTCTGGTTGGCCAACACACATCAAAACAGACGAAGACAGAGAGCAATATGTGAAAGCCATTTTTGAACGTGACGGAATTGTAATACGGAAAGAAAGGGTTGAAAAAAATCCCGGAAAGAGAACTTTAGCGAAACTCATCCTTAACTCTTTTTGTAAGTATATATTTTCTTTAAAAATCAGCTTAAAGTGCCTTGTAAAAAAAAACGTATATAATAAGTTTTATTTGTAATTTTTTTAGGGGGGAAAATGGGGGAAAAAACACTGAGACCAAAGACAGTGTTTGTTTTTGACTACGGTGAATTGATTCGCCTAGTAAATGACTCCACTATCGTTATCAATTCAATTCTACCGCTACGAGAAGACTGTCTTCAGGTCTGCTTTGTACCTGTAGAAGACATGGATGAGAGTTTGAAAACGACCTCACTCATTCACGCTGCACAAACAACTGCAGGAGGAAGAGAATTGCTTTACAAGTATTTAGATATTGTTGGAGAAAGGTGTATTTACAACGACACAGGTAAGTCTAAAGAAAAAAGGTTTTTTCACACCTCATTGTTTTGGACAAAATACTAACAGATTTTTTTTGGCGTTTCAGATTCCGTTTGCTTTCTGTCCGTTCCGGGCCAACC
This sequence comes from Frankliniella fusca, assembly GCA_029379305.1. Lineage (NCBI taxonomy): Eukaryota > Metazoa > Arthropoda > Insecta > Thysanoptera > Thripidae > Frankliniella > Frankliniella fusca. The sequence continues at coordinate 916,244 of JAHWGI010000968.1, forward strand.
TGAACCCGAACTCGGACCATATCTGGGGCAGATGACAGACCAATTATCAGAAGATTTTTCGGAAGGTTCATATTGTTGTGAATTTGCATCTGCGGGTGCAAAGAATTACTCTTTTAAAGTTTGCGTTGGTGGTGATCCTGCAAAAATTAGAGTTGTGACAAAAGTACGTGGTTTATCTATTAATAGTTCATGTGAAGACACTGTTACATTCGATACACTAAAACACATGGTTTTAAGTGACGAAAAAATAATTACAAATATTGACATACCTTCACAAATTGCACGCTTACCGGGTTGGCGAATAGTGACTAGGCCATCTTCCAAGAAATGGCAAGTATGCCTAAACAAGCGTCGACGTATACACAAGGAGAAGACTGAACCATATGGATTTAAAGGAACCCTGTTAGACGACGAAGATTATGAAATACTGTCTGTTTTGGAAAATTTAGCGGATAACACTTAGAATAAGTACTTGATGCGTTTCAAACCATCTTTTCAAAAAAATGTATAAATACTCACGACAATAAATATCTTGATCAGTACACATTAGCAGATTATTCAATCAACATGGATTTGCGTTTTTCTCACCCCTCTAATGTTTTAGTATGTGCACCCAGCGGAGGGGGAAAAACATATTTGGTAAAAAGAGTAGTAGAGAATCGACACCAGATGTTCAATGTGTCATTTGAACAAGTGCTATGGTACTATAGTGAATACCAGAGTATTTACGACGAACTTGCACAGAAACACGGAGTACAATTTATTGAGGGAGCACCATCGATGGACCATTTTCCAACTGGGGAAAAACCTAAAATGGTCATAGTTGACGATTTTTTGGATCAAATAAAAAACCCAGAATTCTTGAAAATTGCTATAAAAGGGTCCCACCATAGAAATTTAAGTTTTTGGTTTTTGACTCAAGCCTTGTTTCCACCAAACTTTCGACAGATAAGTCTGCAAGCACACTACGTGATTTTGTTAAAATCTCCGCGTGACATTCAGCAAATAAGAACCTTGGTACTTCAGGTTGACCCAGCAAATTGGAGAGGAATGCTTGAAGCATATTTAGACGCCACACAAGAAGGCCACTCATACATTTTATTTGATTTTCATGTGAGACAAAAAGATCATCTTCGATTAAGAACACACATTTTTCCGGGAGAAAACACAGTCGTATACATTCCAAACGGAAAGTATAAAAAGTCACACGTTTTCCAAAAGTAGCCATTGTAAGACAATGCGTCAAGGAGGCTACTTCGTGCCACAAGCAAGAAAATGGTCTTAGCTAAAAGACAGGAACACAAAGACTTACTTCGTGTGCTCCAACGAGCTAAGCCTTCTGTACGAAAAGCCATTTTAAAAGAAGCTGACAAAGCGCTTGTGTATTCTATTTGTGAGATTTGTGACAATACTTTGTCTGGAAACGTGCCATTAACACCCACACAGTTACGAAAACTAAAGAAGCACAAAGCTGTTCTCAAGAAGCTTGCGAAACGTGGAGAATCTTGGATAAAGAAAAAAAAGGCACTAGCACAAGGAGGTGGAGCATTTTTACCATTGCTTTTGAGCGTCTTAGGCCCTGCACTCGGAAGTCTTATTTTGAGTTCATAAAAACACCATGGAGCACTGTAAAAAGTTAGTTTTAGTCCCACACGAAACTGTGACAAAATTACACGAAAAAAATCCAGTGGAGCGCACACCTGAAGTGGTCATGAGTGACTTAGACAAAGAAATGCAACAAATTTTGAAACAAAAAGCGGAAGACAGTGAAAAATGGAAATTATATGAACAAGCTCTTCAAAAGTACTTGTATTTTGTAAATGAAAGAAAAAAACCTTTAGAATTGTATGTTCCAAACTTGGAAAGCACGGAACAGAAGATCACGCTAAAGCAAAAATTGTTATCAATTACACCTGGTCGATTTCAAGAATCGGCAGCTTATTTGTTTGATCATTTATCCACACAAGAAGCAAAAAAATTTATAAACTGGGACGAAACTGGACGGACACTAGTAGGAGATCAGACATTGCCGAGCATAGTAGATTTAATTTCCGATGCCGTACGCACTCGAGACGTGCCCAAAATAAAGAAGTGGGAAACGTTTGCAAACGTATTAAAATCACTCGGCACACCACTCGAAATTATAGGAAACAAAAAATACAAGGAAGCTTTACAGTCCCAAAGCGGCACAGGCCTTCCTCTACACCATGACATCCACACGGAGAACAGGGACATCCATAAGCTCAAGAGGAAAAAATACACAGTCCATAAAACGAAACCCAAAATACAAACAAAACGGAACACAAACTGGAAGCGATGGACTTGACAACATCTTTACGAACACGCGACACCCATCAGGGTTTAGTACAGTAGAGCGCCTAAAAAAGGCTTCAAATTCAAACTTCACAAGGAAACAAGTTGCCGAATACCTTCAGGGGCAAGACGCATACACACTTCATAAACGGGCAAGGCGAACGTTTCCGAGAAATGTTACTTATGCTGACAATATTGATGACTGTTGGCAAGCTGACTTGGCAGATTTTAGTTCTATAAAAGATGAAAATCAGGAAACCAAATTTATACTGTGTGTTATTGACGTTTTCTCACGATACGCTTGGACCGTACCTGTATTAAACAAACAATCACAAACAATCAAAGAGGCATTTGAAGATATTTTCAAAACTACGACAAGGAGGCCAACTCGATTAATAACAGACAAAGGTGGAGAATTAAAAAACAAGACACTGAAACAATTTTTACAACAGCACGGAATAGACTACGCTCATACAAACAACCCGGACACCAAATGTTCCGTTGTAGAAAGATTTATCGGAACTTTAAGAATGTGGATGCAGAAAGTGTTTACTCACAGAGAGAGTTACGAATACATGAACGGGGTTTTAGATGATGTAACACATGCTTACAACAACAAAAGGCACAGTGCTTTGAAAATGACTCCAACACAAGCAAGCGACCCTAAACGGGTGCTTGAAGTGTATCATAATCTTTATGGGGAAAAATTAAATAGAAAAAAGGTTACACCAAAATTAAAAGTGGGGGACTATGTGCGAATCTCGAGGGAAAAGAAGCGTTTCGAAAAAGGGTCCACGTGGAACTGGTCAGAAGAAATTTTCCGAATAACGAAAGTAATCCCACATATACAACCAATTTACCGAATAGCTGATATAGACAACAATGAAGAACTAGAAGGATCATTTTACTCTTGGGAACTTAGCCCTGTGAAAAGACCAACGACGTTTAAAATTGCATATATAATCAACACCCGTGGAAAAGGTCCCAGAAAAGAAGTGTTTGTCCACTGGAGAGGATATCCAAAGTCATCTCGCTCCTGGATACTGGCAAAGGATCTCAGAACAACATAATGGAATTTTACATGGTGCTTCCAAGTAACTCAAGCCCTAAAGTTTATCCCGAAAATAAAACCTCAGACTTTAAAATTCAACTCACTGAACGAGTTGAGCTGCGTGATACGTGGGAAGTAGCCCTCTTGGAGCTTAATTATCCAAACACCATCGAACAAATTTCAGAGGGTGAAAATGTAATAACGATTTCTTTTGCAAACGGGAAAGAAAAATCATTTATGTTGAGGCCTGGACACTACATTACAAAAGAAAACTTGTTGTTTGCCTTGCACGAAACGCTAACACCCATAGAAGAACTACCAGATGGCAAAGGGAGAACTAGCGTCGTAGAACTGACGGAAAGCGGTTACATTTTGTTTCATCCATTTAAAAATGCGCCAGACGCCAAGTACACGTTTTCACCTCTCCTCGCGAACCAACTTGGTTTGCTCCACGAGGGGCCCTATTTTACAAACGAAGAACTTTTAGGAACTTACCCAGTTGACACAAGTTTGGGGGTGCCACCGCAGCTGTATGTATATTTGAACATAATTGAAGATCAAATTGTGGGGCACACACGCGCTCCACTACTACGGACTGTTCCGGTCGAAACGCGAAAACCATATGGAGGCATGACCAGTTATCGATGTGACCCGCCAATCTATTTTAAACTGAAAACTAAGTCGTTCGACACTTTAGAAATAAATATAAGAACACACACTGGACGACTTACACCATTCGATCACGGAACTTCAACACTTCTGTGTCACTTTAGACAGAGCGTTTAACTCACACCATGTCTCACATTGCAGAGTATTATGTTAAGCAGGCCCAAACTGGGTCTGGTATGAGTTATTTTGCGGGGTCATCTACACAAAAGGGAGCAGGTATTGGAAGTCTACTGGGAGGGCTTTTTCGCAGTATTTTTCCATTCTTAAAACAAGGAGCTAGTGCTGTAGGGCGTGAAGCTCTTCGAGCAGGAAGCCACATACTAGCCGACGCTGCGACAGGAGATGTTCCCCTGAATACTAGTGTAAAACAACACCTTTCACAAGCGGGCCAAAATCTTCTTAGTAGGATGAGTGGAAAAGGTATAAAGCGGAAAAGAATCAAGGGAAAACCTCAGTCTTCGCGCAAACCGCACACAGGAAGGACACGCAAGAGATCAAAACCAAACCCAACACACATTTTTTAAAAATGTCGTTTTTGCACAATGCCTCTGCTGAGGCACTAAGAACAGAACTTGATTTGTGGGCGATTCCACCAACACAAACAGTACTAGAAGGAGGGCAATGGACACCATACAAACCTATCACAAGCATTGATCAGTCAAACACTGTAGAATTTTGTGTACCAGGAACAGGACATGAATACATTGATCCAGCACACACTCTGCTACAAGTCAGAGGAAAAATTGTGGATCCACAAGACTTAGATTTCGTGTCGGATGACAAAAATGAAGCAACGCCAATAAATTATTTGTTACATTCGCTTTGGAGCCAGGTGGACGTGTCACTGAATCAGAAAGTGATTTCACAGTCTGCAATGACTTACCCGTACAGAAGTTACATTGAATCACTCCTGGCGTATGACGCACCAGCAAAAAACTCCCACATGTCAATGCGAATGTGGTACAAAGACACAGCAGGGTACATGGATGAGTTTAAACCACAAAACAATCAGGGACTGAAAACTCGTCATGAACTGACCAAAAACAGCAAAATTTTTGAGGTAATGGGCCCAATTCACAGTGATTTTTTCAACCAAGATCGATTTCTTTTAAATAACGTGGAACTGCGAATTAAACTCACTCGTCAGCGTGATCCCTTTGTGCTTATGTCAACATTTCAAAACGAAAAGCTACTGATTTTGGATGCTACACTCCTCGTGCGAAAAGTACGAATTTCACCCACAGTGTTACTTGGTCACGCAGCGGCATTAGAGAAGGCCCCTGCAAAATACCCCTTAACCAGAGTTGATTTGAAAACCATAACCATTCCAGCAGGACTACAAGACAAAACCGTTTCAAACTTACACCTGGGACAGATTCCAAAACGAATTATCATTGGATTCGTCACTAATCAAGCATTCAATGGGCATTACCAGAACAACCCTTATAACTTCCAGCATTTCAATCTAAACTATTTAAGCTTGTACATTGACTCGCAACAGATCCCAGCTCAGCCACTTACACCAGACTTTGAACACAATTTACACATTGACGCATACAATACACTGTACAGTGGCACAGGTATACATTGGAAAGACGAAGGGAACGATATAACGTATGCAGAATATCCACAAGGGTATACTTTGTATGCATTCGACATTTCGCAAGACTTGTCGGCAAACGAAAATCACTGGAACTTGCAACGCCAAGGCATTGTACGATTAGAAGTAAAATTTGCAAAACCATTACCAACAGCAGTAAATTGCATCGTTTTCTCGGAATTCAACAACCTCATAGAAATTGATAAGAACCGAAACGTGATAGTTGACTATGGTGTTTAAAAGCAATGGATGGCTACACTTTAGAAGCGGTCCTCCGAAAAGATCCCCACGCAGCTCCTTACTTTGCTGGAGTATTCGCATCAGACACTTTACCACACAACATTCAACAGAAACCAGCACTCATCATAGTGAACACGGATCCTATCAGTAAACCAGGAGCCCACTGGCAAGCGATTTATTTGGGGTGTTTTGGACGAGGTGAACACTTTTGCTCTTATGGACTTGGGCCATATGTACCAAAGATAAGACACTTCATGGATCGCCAATGTTCGCTCTGGACGAAAAACACTGTAGATTTACAAGCATTTGATTCATCCGTTTGTGGCCAATATTGTACGATTTATCTATTGAGTAAGGCGCATGGCATTTCCATGCAAGAATTTGTATCCAGTTTTTCTTTAGATTGTAATCAAAATGACCAAATTGTCAACGAATTGTTTCAACGATATGCAAAAGATGTGAAACTTTGTGACGATGTACTTCAAAAAAAAGCACAAACATGTTGTAACAAGAGAAAGTGTAAAAAAAATCAATAAAATTTTATAAACTATTTTTTACGAGAATAAGTTATTTAAATCCAATTCCTAAATCCTCAAAAAAGTAAGCGCCTGATTGATAGGCATCAACTCCGCTCGCAGGCCATTTAGGTAGCCCCCAAGAGGTAGGCAACCACCCAGCAATACCACACTGATTAAAAAATGTTCCCCATGAAGGGGCAGAAACCGGTAGCCAGTGTCAGTGAAAAAATATGCTGCCCCTGGCAGAAAAGGCTGCCCCTGGAAGGTAGATAACCGGTAGCCAGTACCAGTTATACTACTCCCAAACAAGAAAATACAACCTATATTAGCGACAAAATACGAGCCCAAATAACCCACAATAGGTTAAAACGTACCTTTTGTAGTGTCTTCAACGTATAATTTTAAAACTGTACAAAACAAGAGCATATACATGTCTTCCAGCCGTATTTACATTGCTGCGAGCGAGCTGGGAGCAGTGGGGGGCGAGGGAGCGGTGGTGGCGGAGAGCGGCGGGGGGAGCGACAGTAGCGCGCCTGGCGGCGGCGGCCCGCCGCAGAATGGCCGGGAGTCGCGGTCAGAGCGGCGGAGCGGGTTCGGGACGCTGCAGCCGTTGGGGTGGGCCGATTTCGGTAAACTTTTTTGCATCTAGGCATAGAACTATCGTTCCCCTGTCGTTTGGCACCTCTCGCGTCCCGATCGACGCAATAACGCCGGAGGAGATTGCCGAAGAAGGAGCGAATGCGGGGTAGCCGGGCCATACAGATTCCAGTCTAGTTAACGTACTAGTCTCATGCTCGGAGCATGTTTTTCTGGTGCTAGCTAGCCGCTCGTGTTCGCTCTGAAGTGGGCGGTGGCGGTATCGTCTTGGAGTTGGATGCAATTTTGGCGGGGCCTGGCAGGTACGTTTGTGCAGTGAAATATTGAAAACTATTAAAAGACAGTAGTTCACGCGTTCGTTTCATAATTTAGTGCTCTCACTCAGTTTCAGTTATAACAATGTGCCACACAGATACGTAGTCTTGTCTGGATTTAAATTTTAGTGTGAGAAGAAGGTTAGGCTGCTCCTTCTCTTTTTACTCGTTTTTCTAGTTCGAAACAGAAGGGAAATGTTTGAATATTATGTATTTTACCACCTACAGAAGACAATTAAACTCATCAAATCAGTTTGTTGTTTTATTAGGAAGTACTTAAATACTACTACTGTATTTAAAAAATCGATTCAAGTTCAAGGAATTGCTTTTTTTTATAGTATGTCATATTGCTTTCAATTCCTAATTTTTGGGGGAGGGAAATCATAATGTTTTTCCTTATAAAATAATGAAAGTTTGAAATTTGGAGCATACTATTAATTTTTAGGATCAAGTAGTTAAAAAAATAAAGCTGAAGCAATAGAAAGTCATGGTAGTTGTCATATCACTTGACTACTTTTGCCTTATTCAATGCTAACTTCAGGTGTTTAGAAAATGCTTTCTGAGTGATACTGTCTGGAACACTTGCCTTAAATTTTTGATATGTTATGTGTCCCTAGAACTCAATTCAGCAACTCAATTTATTAGATAATTCTTTAAACAGATCCAAAAGCTGTTTGATCTGAGAGGCTTGGAACAGGTGGTCTATAGTGCTAAACCTGACTCTTATACCAGTTTTAGATAGTATCAAACCCTTGAACAAACTTTCATACAAGTGTATCTCCAAATGGCTCCAAAGGGACAAAATTCATAACAAAAAAAAATACGATTTCAGGAAATCCTGGTAGGCACGAAGTTAATTAATGTTTTTGTTTCACTAAATTCTTCGGTAGAAGATGGTTTATTTAGAAATTTACTCTAAAAATTCTAGCCTTACGGTCATGTTAATGAATTTATTTTATCTTAAGGTCCCCTAATAAAAAAGGAAGTCCCTCTGAGGTCCCTAATTCCAAATCCCTCCAGAGTCCCTAATTCCAAATCCCTAAAATGTATCCAGATGGTGCATTCTAGAGACTTGGGATTTCGGAATCCCTGTCCACGGAATCCCTTCTGAAGTCCCTCGAAAGTACCTCCTATGCCACTCTCCAATCTCATCTGAAAGGGCTACAGAGCGCCTATCTGTCTCATTCAAAATTCAGTATGATATCATATGTTCATATATGTATTCATAGAGTATCTACGGCCCCTCTGATGTCGTATGACGCGCTAAAAATGACCTAAAATGCGTTTTTCTACATGTTCTGTCAACCATGGAAAAATATGGATCGACAGAGGAAGGACTTCATAGAGATTCCTCTCGAAAAGGACTTCGGAGGGATTTCAAAAACCGCAAAATTCCCTTTTAGTCCCCCCAAAATTCGAGGGACTACTTTGGACCTGTTTAGGGACAAAGTGGGGACTTCTTTTTCTATTAGGGTCACTAGTTCAGCGGGTCACATGCCAAATTTTAGATTTCTAGCTCAAACGATTTTGAAGTTAGTCTCTCAGTAAAGATTGTCCGATCGGCTTGATTTTTGAAGTGTAGGCTCGTTGTGCAATGGGCATTCGAACTCTGCTTTTACATTTTTATTGTCACGTGTCGTTCGAAATTTTATTCTTTGAACTACTGTGCATGAGTAGAATCAACAAGTCCCCGGCCCCGCTGGTCCTCCTCCCCTGCGCGCCGCGCCGAGAGGTCGAGCAGCCTCAAAAATGGCGACTCGGCTCGGCTCCCCTTTCCACGCTGCTTTCCCGTGACAAGCCGAGTATTACCATAGAAACAGATTTTAGATCGAAATTTCTCAAAATTGGCCACTAAGTTTGGGCTGGCACTTCAGCAGTGAACTAAGGAGATTGAGTTCTACCTTTCTGCCAAGTCTTATGAAAATCGTATAGAAAAATCAGGATTAAGGTAAGGGGCCACACTGATAAAAAAAAATACGATTTCAGGAAATCCTGGTAGGCACGAAGTTAATTAATGTTTTTGTTTAACTAAATTCTTCGGTAGAAGATGGTTTATATAGAAATTTACTTTAAAAATTCTAGCCTTACGGTCATGTTAATGAATTTATTTTATCTTAAGGTCACTAGTTCAGCGGATCCACATGCCAAATTTTAGATTTCTAGCTGAAACGATTTAGAAGTTAGTCTTTTAGTAAAAATCGTCCGATCAGCTTGATTTTTGAACTGTAGGCTCGTTGTGCGATGGACATTTGAACACTGCTTTTACAATTTTATTCTAACATGTCGTTCGAAATTTTATTTTTTGAACTACTGTGCATGAGTAGAATCAACAAGTCCCCGGCCCCGCCGGTCCTCCTCCCCTGCGCGCCGCGCCGAGGGGTCGAGCAGCCGCGACAATGGCGACTCGGCTCGGCTCCCCTTTCCACGCTGTTTTCCCGTGACAAGCCGAGTACAACCAGAAAACTGCGTTCTTGTTTCAAGTGCGTCGCACTTATTTCAAGCCCAAAATGCACTTGAAATGATCGACACCACTTTGTACTCAATACAAGTGCATTTGGGAGTGGGCAAGCGCTAAGGAACATTGACCCCATGGGGCATCGATTCAACTCCATTGTGGACTTGAGTTAAGTGCATTTGCTTGAACAAAGTAAGGTTTGGCTTTCCCCACGAGAGCCAAATGTATTTAAAAATCATGAGTTTGAAACCGTGTGAAATAGGCGTTCTCACATCGGTACTTGATACGAATGTATTGTGCTTGATCAAGTCGAGGCCACAATGCACTGGTTTGAGATGCTGGTATTACTTGTTGTGAGTACCTTCTCCTGAACTCAACCCCCGGCCGGACGTGGTACAGTGGGAGTTCAGTGTCTGCCGCCGTGACAACAGAACTAGCCGGCGTGTGGCAGTAGGTCACCCCAAAAAGGGCGTAACGCACCGCAGCTTTTAATAACTTTTAATAATAATTTTTAATAATCGTCAGAATTTAGTTGCAGTCAGAGACTGTTAACACGTTTGGTGAAAAATAATTAGCACACAATGTCACCGGAGCCGCATACTGCGCATAAATTGTTTTGCAAAATTATCTCACATGATAAAGGTCAAATCGTTAGAAAAATACTTCGTAAGCTTAGACACGTTTAGTGTTCAGCATATGTGTACATATGATGGACGGAATAGCGCTGGCCTAGTGTCGTCACACATCTAGGCGCGAGTTTGTGTTCGTTCCGTAAATGTTTAGATTGTAGCGAAAAATGTTAGGATTAAGATTTTGTGGATTTCGGGAAATATAAATATATAACGTGAAATATGGAGGTAGCAATTTAATTGAACATAAATTATTTACAATAGACAAAGTATACAATACACACAATACAATATGTAACATTTATTTATTTATTTATTTATTTATTTATTTATTTATTTATTTACAATGAATGTCTCAAGCAAATAGATGCACTACCATTGCCTGACAGACGACGCTGCCACAGTGGGCTGATGTACAGCAAGTACCATGCAGCGCCCGGGCAGGCCCGAGGGCGGTGCCGAGGACCCCCCACCGACAGTGGCAAAGGGACGACCGCGCGCGCGTGGAACACGGCAACGATGGCGGTGGGCGCGGAGGCGGGCGGGCGACGCCCGGGCCGGGTCCCGACACCACCTCGCGTGGCCCCGCGACCCGCAGGCACCCGCCCGCCGCGAAGCTCTAGAGGGGGGCAATAACGTCGTGCGGAAATAAGCAGACATCCGCGAGCAGCAGGGATCGTACTTCTGGACTTCTCGCCGAGTTAGCCGAAGTGGAGCTGCGAGCACACAAAGGACGTGCCACGGGTGCAGCTGCGAAAACGCGAGTAGAGCCGTAAGTTCTGCCCTCGGTCCGGCCTAGGCGGGGCGGCGCGGGGCGGCGCGGGGCGGCGCGGGGCGGCGCGGGGCGGCGCGGGGCGGCGCGGGGCGGCGCGGGGAGGGGAGGGGCGGGCAGAGCGCGGCAGGGCGGCACTGCTAGGTGCGCTCTGCAGGCAACATCCGCGAGCAGCAGAGATCGTACTTATGAACTTCTCGACGAGTTAGCCGGAGTGGAGGGGAGGAGGAGGGCTTCCAGCACACAACGGACGTGCGACGGGTGCGGCTGCGAAAACGCGAGTAGAGCCGTGAGTGCTGGCCGCTGTCCGGCCTAGGCGGGGCCGCACGAAAAGACAGAAACAAGTGACTTGCGCGAGCTGTACGAGCTACAAATTCTGTACTAAAACACAGAAATGTTCTGTAAAATCGATATTTTTTTTACAGTATCACTGCGAAAAATTTTGGTACATTCTACAGGAAAATTTTCCATGACATAAGTCGTAAAATTACAAAACGAAAATGTTAATTTACAAGCACGCCCTATCGACTTAGAATACAGTGACGAGCAAAAATGGCCGGTCGCAAATTTACAATATATTTTGTAAATTTCAATTACAAAACATTTTGTAAATCTACAGAGATTTTTTTTCACAGTGTATACTTTACCTGTTGTGCGGAAGGGGGTCGTCGGCGAACAGCAACATCGACGCTACTCTCTTGCGTATCTAGGACTGCTGGTCTAGGGATTGGGGGATTATCCTGTGGATAAAATACAAAGGTTTAATAACACCACATGAAACGTCTCTTCGTACTCGTACACAAACAAGCCGTAGTCGAGCTTCCCCCCTCCCCATCTAAACACTATGGTGACGGTAGCGTACTGTACGGCAATTGCACAGTTGTGATCGATGATGAACATTGAACAATATTGAAATGGAAACGCTCCCTCGAAACGCACAACGTGGCATGTGGGGACATGCAAATATAAACAACTTTTTGCCAACGCCGACACATTATTACGGCCGAACCCGCCGCAAAGGAGACAGTCCGCGAATGTTCCCCGCATTTAATTACTTACATGAGCAGTTGAAAATTAGTTATGAGGAGTGATAATTACTAACACATGATACGCGGTCCGTCAGCGAGCGCTCTGCAAGCGGCAACCGGAGAGCGACTGAGCAGCGGCCGGCCGGCCGGCCCGGCTCGCCAGGCTGGACCACGCAACGCCACGCCCGACACCGGTCAAGAAAGAATCTTCTGCTAGTGATCATCTCAGGAACGACAATACGCCGAAAATTTCACTTACCTCTAAGAGACGACGCAGTTTGATGTGATCGCCCAATAAATTTGACAGCACCGGGAAGTCCCGCTCCTTCAATGACAGCAGGTCTGCCTTGTTGGTGATTCCTTGCTCTGCAATAACACACTGGCACAGTGAACAACACCGGGAAACACTCATACAGAAGCGGAGCGAAAACACTTACCTTCGCAAACGGGACCAAGGTGGCCCAGCCCGTAGGCTGATAGGACTTCGGCTACGTCTTCACTCATGTCACAGCACAAAATGCGGAAACGCAGCGCTGCCCTAGACTGACCCGGCTGGGCTACGGCGCGAGCGACGCAACGGTACGGACCGGCGCACGAAGCGCATCGGGTTCGGAACGGGCGTTCGCGGACTTCGGCTGAGAGATGTTTCGGAATGAGATGTACTCGCCGCAGCGGTTCGGCTATCGAGCGCGCTTGACCCTAAACCAAGTCCAAAATTCAAGCGCAAAAATTCAAGTGCGGCGCTGGACTTGAAACAAGCACTCCCTTTTCTGGGTGTATTACCATAGAAACAGAGATTTTAGATCGAAATTTCTCAAAATTGGCCACTAAGTTTGGGCTGGCATTTCAGCAGTGAACTAAGGAGATTGAGTTCTACCTCTCTGCCAAGTCTTATGAAAATCGTTTAGAAAAATCACGATTTAGGTAAGGGGCCACACTGATAAAAAAAAAATCGGATCCGCCGACAAAACCATAAGGCTACTTCGTGCCTAAAAAAAATAATCGGATCCGCCGACAAAACCATAAGGCTACTTCGTGCCTAAAAAAAAAAATCTGGGATTGGTGGTTGGATTTGAATCAAAAGCAATCAATCAAGATTGTAATGTCGAAAATCTTAGAGGGTAGGGGCCGATCCCCGTTCGAATGGGCCTGGAGATACTTACAGACTACTACAACAAGATTGTACTGTACTGACAAATGCGCCACGACTGACGAGGTCCGTACGACACCGGGCATGGACAAGTTATAAGTATTGTAAGAATTGTTTTCCTAATGGTGAACTCCCATACCAAACTCGCGGAGCTCCCAACAACTTCTGTACCTGCACTGTGCGCCGCACACTGTCTTTTGGGTTGCCTACATAGGCGCTCAAGCGCCACCGTGAGGTGGCCTGCCTACCTGTACGGCGCCCAGTCATCGGCTGTCTCGCTGCAGTCCCACTTCCAGTCACGTCCAATCCGTCCAGTCGATGATACAGTCACCTTCAGTCACCTCCAGTCCTACTTAGGGTTCGAGAATTACGGGTAATTTTGAGTCAGAGTAAAAAACCCAAGTAAATTACAGTAAACAAGCAGGCCCGCCCTTCCGCCAAACGTCGTTGCCAGCTCCGCTTTGCTACGCTGGCAACTCGGTTCGGCAGGGGGCGTGCCTGCTTGGCCTGCCGGCGGCGTTCGGTCGGGCCTTCGGCCTTCGGCCCGACCCCTAAGTCACACAGAACGTCCTCTTAGCTTGTAAATGATCGGGCCTGCGGCCCGTAAAGGCATTCTCTTCGGAAAGAGGCAGTTTGTAACGGTGCACCACCGAAACTACAGCCCTCCCTTCTGCTTTGAAAACGTGCCGATAGGGACTAAGCGGTCAGTTGTTCGGCAAAAAAGGGGAGTCGGAAATCTCGAAAAATGTCGAAATACGTGAGTTCGGCCTCAGATGGAACGGTCGAACTCGGACTTTATTTGGTAGCAGTTGGCAACACAGAATTACGCTCGTCGAACCAATGTTAATGGTATAGGCGTCGAGGGGTGTCGAAAATTTCAAAAATTGTCGAGATATGTCGAAAATTGTCGAAATATGTAGAAATTCGTAAAAATGTCGAAAAATCTCGAAATATCTCAGAAATGTTGAGATATATCGAAAAATATGGATAATGTCGAAAAACATCGAAAAATGAGGGATAATGTCGAAAAATGTCGAAGAATATCAAAAACTGTCAAAAATGTTTACAAATATCGAAATATGTCGGAATATGTCAAAAATGTCGAAAAATATCAAAAAACATCGAAAATTATCAAAAATGTCAAAAAATATCGAAAATTATCGAAAATTAGCGAAAAATATCGAAAAATATCGCAAATGTCGAATAATATCAGAAAATATCGAAAAATATCGCAAATGTCGAAAATATCGGAAAATATCGGAAAATATCGAGAAATGTCGAAAATAATCGAAATGTTTGAGTTTTGACGATTGGCAACACTGGAAATTGAAAAACGGTTGGCACCGCTGAATTGCGCTCGAAAAGACGGTTCTAGAGAGGTGCGGGTCGATGGGGTTCGTAAAATAAGTTGAAAAGTGGGTCAATTTTGGGTGCTTTTTACAGTGTAGTCGCGAGTTGGGTCCTTTTTATCGAAAAACGGTGGGTGCCATCGAACTGGACGCGAAAAGACGCTTCCGGGGAGGTGCAGCTCGATGGGGTTGAGAAAAGTTAAAAACTGGACCAATTACGGGTGCTTTTTAAAGTGTAGTCGCGAGCTGGGTCCATTTTTTCGTAAAACGGTCTGCACCATTGAACTAGACGCGAAAAGACGCTTCCGGAGAGGTACGGGTGGACGGGGTTGGAAAAAGTTGAATTTTATTCCGTGAAAACTTTTATAATTTTTTTCAGTGTCTTAATGAGGGTTGGCAGGATTTGCACCAGGCGTTTCGATGTCCAGGAGTGACCCTTAAGATACCCTAAAAATTTCAACTCTCTAGCTCAACTCCTTCGAGTGGAACAGACAGACAGACAGACAAACAAACAAACAGACAGACAGACACCGCATCGATTGCATAAGCCCGCTCTAAAGCTTTTTCAAAGCAGAAGGGCGGGCTAAAAACTGTTTTTTTGGAGTAATTTTGTAATGTTGCCGTTTTTTTCTATATTTGCTGTTTACATTATTACCTAATTACTTTTGAGGGTCCAACAGGTCTACATATCACCTATTCGATCCATCATGAAATACATTATTGCTGTTCCTTCCCTCTGAGATTTGGAATTCCCTCCCCCCTCTCCTACTACAGGGGCTACTCCGACCCCCACCCCCTCCTACCCCTTCTCCGCCCCCACCTGGCCGCTACGGATGCGGCAGCGGTGGTTCGTGAGGCGTTGGTGAGGTGTGAGTGCAGAGCGGTTCAGATTTGCCTGATAAAGCAAGTAAAAATAAGCAAAATTTCTTAACGTTCTATCATCGCCGTGCCTTGTTTTTGTTCGAGAATCGGCAATTTTGTCGTAGCAGTGCCATTAATTCCATTCAATTCTCTTGACAAACATGTGACCGAACGAATCGACTAGTTCACCTTCACTAGGAAAAGAGAATTAATGATAAGACCATTTGCTGACAGTAAATTTTCCAGAAAAGAGAGCGTTCGTTTCAATCTTTTACGTACTTGTTTTATCATTGAGAACTATTTTTCGTTTACAGTCATTAAGCTTCTGCAAATAATTCCTTTTTGGAGTAAATTACCCAATTTTGGACGAGTAAAAAACTGTAATTTACTGGGTAATTTACTCAAAATTACATGTAATTTACTTTGCTCTCGAACCCTAGTCCTACTCCAGTTCTACTCCAGTCACCTGCAGTCACCTCCAGTCACCTGCAGTCACCTCCAGTCAACTCTAGTCACCTCCAGTCACCTCCAGTCACCTCCAGTCTGACTTCCAGTCACCTCCAGTCACCAGCAGTTCGACTTCTAGTCACCCCCAGTCACGTCCAGTTACATCCGGTCACCTCCAGTCACGTCCAGTCACATCCGGTCAACTCCAGTCACATCCGGTCACATTCGTTCACATCCAGTCACATCCCGTTACATCCAATCATTCCGAATTACAGTCTTTGGACGCCGATTTTCCGAGTTGGGTTCCCCTCGGCAGCGTCCGACAACTCTACACAAGTGTGTTCCGGGTTGGCCTATCCAATGACTTACAAGCGCTCCCAGTTACATCACCTTGCCAAATGGTTACAAATTCGAGCCACGTCTAACAAGTGACGTCTATACCAAGTAGCGTCTACCGAGTACAGTCTACCTTGTAGCATGCACCAAATGAGGAACGGGTTCAATTTTTATCAATAATTAACACTACATCATCTCAGGACATTTCATAAGAAACAATTATAGTACACGGGCAAGCACACTATACAAGCACTTCTACATGTATCTTAGGAACATATTCCACTTGATACATTGTAGTAAAATGTGTGTTAAATTTAATTGAAACAGTTAAAAATATAATCACAGCAAACACATGTACAAATTGCATTTTTAGGTTCATATCATGATTTACAAGCTATTATTTTGTATTAGAATGTCTATTGATCGACTTCCAACTCATGGAGGCAATATTGCAGAGGACATAAATAATAATTGTACATAATTTCAAATCAAAACTTATTTCTAAAGTGTTGCATTTAAGACTAATTTCCGTTTTCCTCACAGTCAACAAAATCATTCAGGGTAGCACAATTTCAATTGATCACTCTTATACAGAGCACTTAGCAGTAATGCTTAGTAAGTGCTCTGTTACAAAAATAACTTTGGAGATTGACTGGTCGATTTTGTAAATTAAAATTTACAAAATATGTTGAAAATTTACAGCAACTCATACTTGCTTGTAATTTTACGATTATAAAATGTTATTTTACAAGTTCACCTCATGGAAAATTTTCCCATAAACCAATAAGTATTTTTCACAGTGACGGATAACAATTTTCTTGACTTTTGTTTTACTTGAAGAGCTACAGTAATTAGTAAATTTTTCATCGATCAGATGAGCAACACATACCGCCAGATCAACCCACTATTCAGAAACAAATGCTTGCCTCTGTTCCAAGAGTGCAGCCTGTCCATCAAACACCACTTGTCATCACTCTGCTTCACACTGCAAGAAACACCAGAAATTCATTATTAGATTTTAAAAAAAGGTATCTGAAGAAATGGCAGGAACCGAAAGTTATGAAAAGAAACCAACAAGAAAATGCTTTGCTGGTTCCCAAAAATAAAATTAGTCCTTCCTTGTTTAAATTTTTCAAATGCCAAATTCGCAATAATAATAAAAAGCCAAGAGGGCAACAATACACTCAAGATGAGAAGGTGGTTTTTTTGGGCATGCACCAAAATAGCCCTAAGGCTTATAGATCATCACCTCGGATAAAGCCAACCCAACAAACTGTGCGGACAGCCCTGCAAGAGTTGGGTTTGAAGCCAGGTATTAAACATATTCTGATTTTTCCGCTGAAAACCAGAACTAACAGCATGCAGGAAGAAAAATAGCAAGTTCTGGTGGTTTTTGATGAGACTGCAGCAAAAGTAAATTTTGTTTATTGCCAGAAAACACATGAAATTAAAGGCTACAGTGATCTTGGTGATGGTGTCAAGCGAGCATTACCTGGTGAAGAGGTAATGGTGGTTATGGTGCGCTGTATTTTTGGGAACTGGAAGCAGCCCCATGGTCACAGACGGCTTGACTAAAAATGTTGCTGCAGTGAAAGCTCAAGGAACAACACTTGAGTCTCCCTAGTTTTTTATCAATGACTGCAAAATTTATGCATTGTCTGACGTGCCTCATCTTTTGAAGTCTCTGCAAAATGCATTAATGTTGTACTGGCTGCGCGTAAAGGATGAGGGGCTACTGGTAAAAGAGAACTGGTACTGATGAGGGGCTACTGGTAAAAGAAAACGCAGTGACACATAACCCAATATTCACTATTCAAGAATTTTGTGACAAGATACTCGAAGGCATGGGAAGTATCAACAGCACCTCTGTAGCTGCTCCTCTCATCTGCAAGCACATCACTGCTATAAACTGCAGTGAATGCAGCAAACTTTTGCTGACCTCTCCGGAGTTCACTATGCATGCCTTGCACACATTTGGATCAACATCAAACACCTTCAATCAATTACAACCATCCAAAAATATTACAAAATGTGTAGAACACATTTACACGAGTGCATCTGAAACTGTGCCTAAAATCTCACATACCTCAGGAGTCATCATGTCTTTCCAAGATGTTGTGAAAAGTCTTCCAAGTATGCGGGCGCTCCAGTTGTGTCCACATCAAAAAGACAGGAAAAAAGCAATCTTCAGGGACATCAGTTGTGCTGGCTTGGATGATGTTGTTTTATCCATAAACCAGACCTACAAAATGAAAACACAAAAAAATTATTGTCCCTCTGCTTTGTTAACCATCATTAAATGTTCAGACTTCATTCTTCTGTTATAAATTTTATTTATTTACACTAATTCATTGCTATAATGTGAACGATCTGTTCTAAGATATAACTTTTATTTACATGACCTCACTGATTCTATTTGGTACTCCACCTTCAGTTGATAGTTCAAAACTAAAGACCACTGTTGTAGAGCATGTCCAGAGTTTTCAACTCCTTCACCAGACATTTCCTAAACACAATCACATATAATGCCGGAATAATGCCATTTTATATAAAAAGAAACATTTTGCTTCTTTACTCACCCATAACCAACAAAACACACTTCTTCGATCCGCCGGTTCGCCATCATCCGTAAAATTGCACATGACACACACAGCCAACTCTTCAACTCACATGCCGCATTAATATACTTTATTAAAGTAACACATCTTCAACATTCCTGAATCGCGTTATTTTTTTTTCCGAATAAATGCGAACGAGTTTTGGACTAGCCGTCGCTGGTAAACAATGCGATCTGCCGGCCCACGGACCAGTGCCCGCAAATATAGAGTGTCTACAGGGCGTGAAATAATTATCCATTCCTGAGGCTGTTCGGAATCTCAGTCTGGTAAGTATTCCAGTGGTTTGAGAATGTGTGTTTAATAATGGGCCAAAACTAATTCCATTCATTTTCCTGCATTACAGTTTAAACTAACCAAGAAGGTAACGGGAAGGTAGCGGGGATGTTGATTGAATTGTCTTTTTGAGAGACTTTGACGTGAGCTTGTGCGTCTTGGCCTGTTGGCAATGGTATCATCAGGAAAGGCCCCTCTTATGTTTTGAATTGGAGACTGCATCGACCCTACAAATATTTTTCTGGGCAAGATTATGCTACAGGTGAAATGAATTCATCCCTGTCCATGTACGATGGCTGGTGTTTCCCGAATTATTGGTCTATCTCTGAGGCTGTGTTCGGAATATTGGGTTTGGGGGCTAGTGTTCAGAGAATATTCTGGTAATTATTACACTGCTTTCTCAATGTGTATATCTATGCAATTTTCTTATGCCTACTGCTTCTGATTATTTCGCAGGATACTTAAATCAGACTATTTCTCAAGAGGACTGGTGAATTTTAGACCAAGCTGCCTCTTCTAGCCACCAAGAAAAGACACAAGCTCACCTATGCAGCAGCAGAAGATGTAGTTGAGTTAGCCAGCATCTCTGGAGAGTGTCCATTGGTGCATAAGCAGGGAGCGAATGCGTGTGATATTAAGGAAAGATTTAGGGTGAATGGAAAAGTTTTTCATGCTCTGAGTTACTCTAGAAACAGCTGTATTCTCCATTTGGAATCAGATCAAGTATTTGTGATTGATTCTAGTGTGGTTCTTTCTGCTTCCTGTTCCATTGCGGGACATCATCATTATCTGGTTGTATTTACGTATTTTCCCGCTTTGGTTAGATGGTACGAGACCAGCAGGTTGTCATTTTCAGTCTGTGGAGTGTAGAAGTTTTCAATTTTAAGTGCTAGTATTGTCTTGTGCTTTACCCTTGTTAATTGCCATACTGTAGAGTGGAGTTTGGAAATTTCTTCTTGGAGCTTTTGAATATGATTTTATGTCCATGTGCTTTTCAGCTATGGCCTTGAATGTGCGCATGCAAGTAGTGTATTGTTATCGGTCTGAGTTGTGTTACAATCTGACATTTTTGTGTCTGTCATAAGTTAGTTAAAAATTTCAAATTGAACCATTGTTATTGTGAATGAAGAGCACTCTCTCTTTTCGACATATCAGCCTATCCTTTTTTCTTTTACGCCTAAGGCATTAGCTCCCCTTTACTGTTGAAGGGGAGTCCGGGTGAGTCTGTCAAATCTGATCACTTGTAATATCCAAGCATCTTCAGACTTTAAATTCTTCTTGCATCAAAATCTATGTCTATGTAAATTGCATGCAAATGTCTCACTCTGGAAATCAAATTTGGAAATGCGCACTGCTTTGACCTCTGTAATGATCCTTGGAAGCACAATCCTGACGCAGTGATTGTGATTTTGTTTCATTGTTAACATTATTCAGTTACAATATATTTTCAGTGTAGTCATCTGGTTCTCCAATGTTTATCAGCCCTATAATTTGCTTTTTCAATGCACAGTTTCCATCAATCATTTTGTTCTCTAACTATCCTAAAAGGCAGTGTTGTTGGAGTGGTATGTGGCCTGTGAGAAGAAAGCCATTTCTTGTGACTTGTTATCATTTTCCGTTCATGTTTTTAATTCATAGTTTGTTCTGTAGAAATGACTTGATGTCTAATTTCCTCGCAGCCAACAATATCTATGGAGGAGCACAAGTGTTATTTATGCAACAAAGTTTAAGGATCGGGACCATTTGTATTTCTATATTGTGAGCTGTTTGATCTGTTAAGCTAGAAATCAACTTTGGAAAATCAGAAAACATACTGGCATAGTAGGTGTAATAAAGAAAGATAAAACGATGACATTTATTTCTATTGCATTTTTTATAGGATTCAGTTTTAAAGGTGTGAAGAATGTTTGTGATTGTAAAGCTGTAGATTGAAATATATCTGCGTAATCTCTCACAATCTGTGCTAAATTGTAAATGCAGTTTGACCCTTTCTTAACTGAGACTGAATGATATATATGACTCACAATTCAATACATTGGAGGTGACTTTTTCTGGTCCTATGCTTACAAAGTGTTATGCCCTTAGTGCCTCAGGTACTAAAATTAGGGTTTAAGTGAAAGATGGCAAATTTTTGAAAGACTTTGCGTTTGGCGCCACTCGAGCACGAGCACCCCATCCGAGACCCCTCAGAGCAGACACTTGCACGGTTTCTCCTGCTGGCTTAGTGGGGAGGGGAAGGAAGAGAAATCCTTGCCAGTAATGTATTATTTGGGGGTTGACGTTTGAGACAGTGAAACTTTTAATGTGGCATGCATAACTGTACTTTTGAAAGAAGTTTTATTTTAATTCTGAAACAGTGCAACAAATAATGGTAAGTATTAATTTTGTAACTTAATATTTTAGCTGGTGACAAATCTCAAACAAAATGCCCATATCTGTGGTAAATGTACAAAAAGTCGTAAGTCGACTTATGACACAAAATGACTTTTTGATGGATTTATAAACATCATATAATTCCCTAAGTCTTGCACTTGGAATGGATCCTCTACATGCCATAGATCAGAAGTTATAGACAAAAACATTTTGTCGTAAGTCAGGAATACTCTGTTCTACTGTGACAAATATGTCGTAAGTAGACTTATGACTTTTGTCATTCAGAATTCCAAGAACCCAGATGTCGTAAGTCAACTTATGACAAATTGTCACAGTGAAACCCTTGCAATAATTTGTCACAAGTGGAGTTACGACATTTCTCTCACAGAAGATTATAAAACAGACCCTTTTACCTTTGAATCTGTCGGGTTGGGAAATGAGATAGTTTGGTGCACCAGACTAGTTGGCAAAAATCTTTCTCGCCTTTTGCTTGCTTTTATAAGCAAGTTCTATGAAAAACAAGGTCATAGTGTTATAATATTTAAAAAAAATATTTGTTAAAAGTTTATAAATTCGGCGATATTAACATTATTCTTATCAGAGGTACGGATTATATTACAGTTTTGATATGATTTTGGAGCGGGTTTGAGGGACAAAAAATAGAGAAAGATTGGTTTCGATTTCATTGTGTTACTAGTACTTTTTTTTAAAAATGACTTTGCATGTTACTGTTTGATCCAAACCTTTTTCATTTGTGAATACTTGGCATAGGAAAGCATTGGAAGTAGTTAAGTTATTAAGAATAATATGTTTTTAATTTATATTATACTGTATTAGTATCGTAGACAATTCTCTCTCCTTTTGATAAGTAGCAGCATGGTGCAACATGTGTGCTGAATGTCATAAGTTGACTTACGACACTTTGTCACTGAATACTAATAGATTTCTTTTGTCGCAAGTGGACTTATGACACTTTGTACCAGTAATTAACTGGCAAAATTTTGTCGTAAGTAAAAATCTTCTATATCTCTTTTTCTACAAAAAAGAATCAAATGCTCTCAACTGCAGATGGTTTGATAACTTTAAGACCATCACTTTTACCAAAAGATTCGTGTAGCTCGACTGGAACGTTTTCCTTAATTTTCTCAGAATGACCTCTTTTGGACTTACGACACTTTGTACATTTACCACAGATATGAGGGGACCAATATTTTGAACCAGTATTAAGTCGGGAATCCAGTATTATTGAGACCATGATTCTTTTCATTTGGCAATACTTGTGGTTTTAACCAGTAAGTTCAGTGACTACAATAAAAAGCTATAGGATATAATAAAACATATGACTTGAAGTGAAACTTTTCATTCACACAGGCCTCTTACCCTTCACACTTAGCTGCACACAATTTTCATGGCTTATGGCTTCCATGGAGCACCACCTCTGAAGTACGCACTACTTGATGAGTTCCTTGCAGTTCGCCCAGGAGGCTGTGTAGAGCTGTTGTCCCGTCGCGTACTGAACAGCATCACTGGGAGAAAAAAGGGGGGATGGATAGAGTGAATGGCACATTCTGCGTGGCTCTGATAGGTGGCTGGCTGGCTGAGGGAGGGGGCTCCGGTCCGGTCACTTACTCTGCCGTTGCATAAACCGCGGGGGTGGAGTTTCTACCGCTAACTCGTCATCCAGAACTTCGAGTATCTGCCGTAAAACCCTGATCCCCTCGTTCACTTCATTCATCTCAATGGGCAGTCTATGGTAGGGCTGGGCGGTATTTCAATATATTGGGGACCAATACCAATAATGAAAAATATTGGTAGACCAATATAGAAATTTTGGGAGGCACCAATACCAATATTTGTTATTGGTACCAATAACCAATATTCGTTATTGGTACCAATAACAAATATTGGTATCAATAACCAATATTGGTTATTGGTTTCAATGACCGTCGTTGAAGTCGACAGCAGAGCAGAGCACGGGACGGGTGGCGGTGGGGCGGGAGCGGGCGCGCAGCGCGCACGGGGACGGCGCGGGCGTGTTGTTCACCGAGAGCACCACGACGACGTGCACCGCGATGTGCGCAGCCGACTCGACGTCGAAATGCAGGGCATTTTTCTCATTTTCTGTGTTGTTTTTAGGCACGAAGTAGCCTTATAGTTTTGTCTCGGATCTGACCTTTTTTATTATTATTTTTTAATCAGCTCAACATAATTTCTTGTTTTTTTTCTAGGAAGATGATAGTGATACATCAATATTTTCAATATATCAATATTTTCAATACATCAATATTTTCAATATATCAAAACACCAATACCAAATATTGGTATTGGTCGAGTTTCCAATATAAAAAAAATATTGGTAATTGGTATTGAAAAAAAAAATACCGCCCAGCCCTAGTCTATGGAGCCTCATCTGCAATCGACTGATTTCAGTCTAAACACAATGGCACATTAATACACGGCCACGAATTGACTAATGCTAAACTAGTCGCACCTCGCCCAATGCATTGGAGCTACTCACCGCAATGTAGGCCTTGCAGCCGCGCAGCATGACCCTTCTCTCCCTGCTTATGTCCTAAAATCGTCGATCGTGGGACGCCATGTTCCATAGAATTGCCCGCAAAGCCGAACCCAGGCGACCCAGGGCGGCGCCCAGGGCTCCGGGGGGGGCCATGCCGCCCTCTACACCATCCACAACAATGGTGGGCTGAGGGGCTGAGGCGCTCGAGGGAAGTCCAGGAGGAAGGCGGTACAGTAGGGCTCTATCAAGCTAAGACGATGCTAGCAACTGCCATTTGCTTGCATCCAGACCATCAGACAACATGCATGCATGCATGCTGATCGTCATTTGTTCAGCCTTTGATTGGTCTGGATGTTGGCAAGTGCTAGCGTGCTGGTGTTCACTGTCAAAAATCCTGTACAAAAGTACAGGACTGGGTACGGAAAACTGTGGTGGGCAAGGTATAGGATGACCGTGCCTCAATCACTGTGGCCACCATGAGACTCCATGTTAAAAATAACGGTGGTCCGTACTTAAAACACCGTACTCGATCACGTTTAGGCAGACTAGTCAAATTGTCTACCAGAATTATTTACCGTACCAAACACCGTGTTTTTTCGCAGACAGTGTAGTCGCGCGAGCACCGTCTTAGCTTGATGAAGCCTCGCCCGCGGCGCCAGCCCGCCCCTTCTCCTGGCGGACCTAGTTGCGCGCCTGTCGGGTAGGCAGCCCGTTCGGCACCCCAGCACCAGGGATGTTATACGTACGATAATTATCGTACACGTACGATAATTTCAACTTGCGTACGTCATACGTTTGGCGTACGATATCGTACGCGAAACGTACGATAATTATCCATCGCGTACGATAATTTTATTTTCCATTAAAGAAAGGCCAGAATAAGTCGAAATGTTGTTGAGTTTTCAACTGCTCAATATCTCCACCTCCACCTCCATGTTCATATTAGTGGAAGGCGCTGATGTTGATGTCCCGACAAGCCAATGGCAACGGTTTATTTTTCCCGCACACTTTCTGAAGAAATTTGAATTGTGTAATCTGATTATACAAGGTGGGTTTATGTTATATTTGAACTAATTTTATGCTGACAGTACATTTACTTTTGCCACCGTTATTTGTGTTTACGTCAGTTAAATGTCAGGTGTATATTTAGGTTAGGTTAGGAAATTTGTTTATATCTTTTTGGGTATTTAACAGAATGCCGACGAGTGACGAAGATACTGAGACTGACAGAGCTAGTGCTAGTACGCCTCCTCCCTCTAAAAAGAAAAAGGGCAAGGCATTAAAGGAACGAAGAGCTCAAAAATATCGTTCGGAATGGAAGACAAACACCAAGGCCTTCGGCGATGATGTTTCCTGCTGGCTCGACTCTGATAAGACAACGCAATTTAAGGCAAAGTGCAAATGGTGTGACACTAGTGTCGCCGCTAATGTGACGACAATAATAAGTCACAGCAAGTCTGGGCGGCATGAAAAAGAGCGAGAAAAACGCAAATCTAATTCAAGACTAGACCTGTATGTGAGTGCTGCTGCCGAACCTTCTCTGAGCCAACGCAAGAAGATTCAGTCAGCAGAGATTAAATTGAGTGCCTGTCTTGCTGCCCACAATGTGCCATTCCAATTCATCGACCATCTAGTGCCCACTTTGCAATCCGCCTTTCCTGACTGTAATATTCTTAAGGGCATTCAAATGAAAAGGTTGAAAACAACTAGGATTGTGACTAATGTTATTGGCGCTGTTCACAAAGAAGATCTCTGTGAGACCCTACTGAAAGTCAAATTTTCAGTATTGACTGATGAAAGCACTCACTTCAATGTGAAAACAGCTGCAACTGCCGTCAGATATTTTGATAAGAATGAGGGTGAACACGGCAAAATAGTCGTACGGTAAGGACAGATGATAGTAAGTACCTTTGACTTTCGAATCCGGACGATGAATGACGTTTTTTCTTTTCCTTCTAGCTTTCTTGATCTATCTGACGTATTCCCCAAGGGTGACTACGATGCTGCAAATGAAGGGGCGTCTGGAAAACGTCTCTACGAGTTGCTAGTTGCGTGTTTTGAGAAAGCAGGAATTCCCCTGGACAATTTAATGGGCCTCGGCTGCGACGGTGCTTCTGTCAATATCGGGGATCACAATTCAGTAATTAGCCGCCTCCGAGTCAGCTGTCCCGGTAAGTGGAAGAGGGGGCGGTGGGGATGGGGGGACGGGGCGGGGGCGGGACGGGGCTTGTGACATCGTGGTATCAACGCATTCACGCATTCGCATTACGTTCCTACATGCATTTTTTTGCAGGTATCATTCTAATGCGCTGTGTGTGTCACTCGCTGCATCTTGCTGCAAGGGATGCTTGCAAGTGTCTGCCTAAATCATGTGAAGATATGGCCAGAGGTATCCACAGCTTTCTTCAACATAGTTCAAAAAGGGTAGCTCAATTTGCTGAATTTCAAGATTTTCTGGAAGTAGCGCAACACAAAATGCTTCTCCTTTCTCTTACTCGGTGGTTGAGCATGAGAGATAATGTAGTGAGGATTCTGGAACAGTGGGAGGCCTTGCGCCTCTATGTCACCCAGCATCGCTTTGAGGATAATACCCATGCAGCAGAAAATCTCTACAAGTGGCTCTCTTGCCCAATCATGAAGGCTTATTATCTGTTTCTGAGCTGGGTACTTGATAAAGTTACTGCAATGAACGCATACTTCCAGGGTTCAAACGTTCTGATCACCTCACTTCATGAGAAAATGAGAGAAAAGTATAAAGAGATCCTTCAGAGCTTCATGAAACCAGTGTACCTGAGCAGGTAAGGCAATATCATTTAACTTTAAAGGGACCTTTGTTTAAAAATAATTTATTGTTGCTCCTTTTTAGAACTGCGCTAACTGATGTAAATCCCTCTGCCCAAGACCAGTATGTTCCTCTGGTAAATTTGTACCTCGGTGTGGAGGTGCATCAGCAGCTCCAGCATGAGGCATTTGTTAAGCACCCGGAAAATGCCGAGATTTTTAGGAAGTGCTGCCGTGGCTATCTAGTTGAGCTGTGTAAGGGCATAAGGGACAGATTTGATTTCAATGACCCTCTCCTAGAAGCCCTTCCCGTGCTAAAGCCCAAGAATGCCACATCTATTGCACGGCGCTTCAACACCAGTATCATCCCTTTCGCTGATCTAGTTCCTCGAGCAAAGCCTAAAGATATGGCCACCCTGCAGCTCCTGGACGACCAATGGAGAAATCTGCCTCTAGACGATATCCCCAGAGACATTATCGAAGAAAAGGAGGTGGATGTGTTTTGGGCACGGGTAAGGCTGCGGCAGGGTAGCGGCTTCGGTTCGGTGACAGTTCTTTAGTTTCCCGGTATCAATTTTTTAGGCACGAAGTAGCCTTATGGTTTTGTGTCAGGATGCGATTTTTTTTTTAGGCACGAAGTAGCCTTATTTTTTTTTATTAGCACGGCCCCTTACCTAAATCCAGATTTTTCTATAGGATTTTGATGAGACTTGGCAGAGAGGTAGAACTCGATCTCCTTAGTTCACTGCTGAAGTGCCAGCCCAAACTTAGCGACCAATTTTGAGAAATTTCGATCTAAAATCTCTGTTTCTATGGCAATGCTCGACTTGTCTCGGGAAAACAGCGTGGAAAGGGGAGCCGAGCCGAGTCGCCATTGTCGCGGCTCCTCGACCCCTCGGCGCGCCGCGCAGGGGATGAGGACCGGCGGGGCCGGGGACTTGTTGATTCTACTCATGCACAGTAGTTCAAAAAATAAAACTTCGAACGACATGTTAGAATAAAAATGTAAAAGCGGTGTTTGAATGCCCATTGCACAACGATCGTACAGTTCAAAAATCAAGCTGATCGGACAATTTTTACTGAGAGACGAACTTCTAAATCGATTGAGCTAGAAAGCTTAAATTTTGCATGTGACCCGCTGAACTAGTGACCCTGAAATAAAACAAATTCAATAACATGACCCATAAGGCTAGAATTTTTAAAGTAAATTTCTACTTAAACCATCATCTACCGAAGTATTTAGTGAAACTAAAGCATTAACGAACTTTGTGCCTACCAGGATTTCCTGAAATCGTATTTTTTCTAATTTCAGATCGGTAAGATAACTGACGGTGAAGGAAATTCGAAGTACGCTGTTCTCTCCGAGTTTGTTCTCTCCGTTCTGAGTATCCCGCATGCCAATGCAGATGTAGAAAGAATCTTTAGTAAAATTACTTTGATCAGAACGCGACTGAGGAACCGACTGATAACACCTACTGTGGAAGGCTTGTGCCTCGCCTCTGAGTGCGTCAAAATGAGAAATAAGTGTTGTTGCTCTTTTGAACCATCACCTAAAATGCTGGACAGTATGACTTCCCATAATCTGTACGGCTACGGAAAAGGTAGGTCATCGTCGGATGCACATTCTAATCCTACTCGTGACGCGCGCCGCAGTATGACCGAGAACTTACAAGTTTTTATTTTTTTAAGACTCATCAAACGACGTTCCTGCTGGAGGAATGGACAGGGCTGTCAACAATACTGATGACCCGGATGATCCTGATCCAATAGATATGTCATGGTTTGAAGCCTAAAATTTGTGATCTTAATTTTAAATTAAAATTTTAGTTCCTTGAGAAGACTTTTATAGTGATCAATGTTACCACTACTAGTTTCGTTTACCATGTTACCAGTTTAATTTTCTAGGCTTTTAAACTGTAGGTATTGTCAAGTCATAAAAGATTATATGTTTTATTACACCACTGTATCAATAAACATTTTTGTTTGTATTTAGGTATTGACAAGTCATAACAGATTTTATGTTTATTATACCATACTATCAAAAAATTTGTTTGAATTTCATTAATTTTATTTGCAATAATTACTCAACATTTTTGCTCCTCTCGGCTTCTCATTTCTCTATTTGAATGGCCTCTCCTGACCCGCCAGTTGGTAGTTCTGACAGTACACGGACAGAGGGCAGCACTTTCCGGGCCCAGGCCTTCGGCTGGGTGTAGTGCCACCACAGACATATCAAACTGCTCCACTAAAGTTAACAGTTCTGATAAAGGAAGAACGAAAACACAAGCAATTACGTAAAAATAATGCATTTATATCTCTTTTTACAGTGTTTTAAGGCTTTTAATAGGAAAACAGCAATGTACGATAATTTTGCGCTATGTACGATAATTTTCAAAAGTTGGTACGATAATTGATGCTTGGCTGTCTAACATCCCTGCCCAGCACTACCAGTTTCGAGTGGCCTACCTAACGGGTGTTTCACGGTGCCGTAGGGAAAGAAATACAAACCACCTGTTCTCAGAATGAGTACAATTGTGACCATCTCGATTTGTGACCAAGGTCAGATGCACTGGAAAAACTAATGTGACATATGTCACATGAGCACATGTGACCAGTTTACGTAACATCACGTAATGTTACCTTATTTTCGGTAACGTTTGTAATGTGACATCCTCCATGTTATTACTATAGGCAGACATAACACGTGGCACCGGATATCACATTACCAAACGTGACCGGGAATTTGGTAACGTTTTGAAATGTGACATAAACTGGTCACATCAATTGATGTGACTCATGTCACATCGATACCTCGCTGCAAGAGTAGCCTATCCGGTGTCGGTGCGTTAAAACTAGCCTATCTTTACCGCCGCCAACAGGACTAGCCTATCTCTCCTGACTCGTTTAAAACAAGCCTAAGTGACTTTTTGGAGCAAAATGAGAGACATATACCATTCGAAGTGGATTTTAATGAAACGGATATTTCCACCAAAATCTCAGTTTGCTCGAAAAAGTCACTTAGGCTAGTCTGAAACGAGCTAGGAGAGATAGGCTAGTCCTGTTGGCCACGGTAAAGATAGGCTAGTTTTAACGCACCGACACCAGATAGGCTACTTTTGCAGCGAGGTATCGACATTAGTTTTTCCAGTGTGTGTTTGATGGTACTCACTGTAATCCAAGTGGAGTGTCTTTGCCGATGTGGCTAAACTGGCCTTCTATCTTGCCTAGGGGCCCCCTAGAGGGCCCCGAAGCACCGAGGTTGCGCCACCCGCCGCGAAACATGCTCGAGCACTTTCCTGACCCCGACGGCCTCGTCCTCACTGACACGGTCGGCAAGGGCCTTAGACCACGCCCCACCCTCGTTCGTCTTTACGCGCGACACACGGCGCCGTTAGCAGGACCGGCTTCGATTTTGATAGTCAAAGCGTATTTGGATTGAAAAGGCCTTCGCCGGCAGCGTTCGAGGTGAGTGGGGGAGGAGTACTGTCGATATGGTCATGGTTTAGGGTATCTGGAAGTGTGCTGTCGCCCCCCACCCTAACTGCCGTGGTAGAAATCCTTTCGTCCAGGATGGACCGCAGGTGGATTTCTTTTCCGCAGAGTTCTCATTTCTTTACTGACTTTGTTTCGTGGCTACTAGAGGAGGTAGGTACCAATACTGTTATGAATACACCAATTTTTTTTATATATCGCGTAGCATGTTGCGGTCTCCACAGGGAACGGACTCCCTCGTGCCACCGCCCACACTGTCCAAATTTTGTCGCTCCTGGGGAGTCATATTATTAAATATCACTCCTTTGGAGTCGCTTCTATGACTCAAAACGAGCGATATCTAGTGATCTCGCTCGATTTGAGTGAGGCTTATCACTCCAAATGAGCGATATAGAATTTCCTCACTCCATTAGGGCGATGTTATATACCTTGCTCAAAACATGACTCTCAGATTTACAGTGCAACTAAATTGTGGACTAATTTCTAGGAAACTGGGACATGCACCACAGCAGAGCAGCAAATCTTCAGATATACTTGATTAAATTAAGTTGAAAAAATAAAGTAAATTACTAGGCATGAGCTTAACTTACTTTGAATGATTGTTTTTCTTGTTTCTCATTCATTTTAATGCATGGAATGAGTTGGGAAGAGAGTGAGTGAGTGAGTGAGTGAGTGAGTGAGTGAGTGAGTGAGTGAGCGAGCGCACGCTGCGCTGAGAGTGGAAACGAAAAATCCTTAAATGGATATAGCCTCGGATATAGCACATCGAAAAAAAGTGTTTCGAATGTGCGACCGTGATTGGACAGTGATGCAGAGGACAAAAAGTCATAGATTAGACTAAAATTTCCGATCTAAAAAAAATGTTAATGATTCTAATCGAGCTGGGAGTGAGTGCTCGTGGCGCCGGGGCCGGGGCCAGGCCGCACCTCCTCACGGCGCGCGGGGTCTGTCGCCCCTGTCACGTAGCCGTGCCTGACTTTGCCTGCAGCTGAAGCCTCTTAGCGCAGCCAGGCCCGCCGCGTCAGCAGCCGATTGATTCCGAGGATCGCTCTCGTGCCTCCGTCCTTGTCGCACCTGTGGCGACGCCCTTTGTTGGGGGTGGCACGGCCCCATGAGTGCGACAAGGACGGAGGCGCGAAAGCGATCTGCGGAATCAGACGGCTGGAAGGGCCTCGCGCAGGAGCCTCTGCCCGGCTCGGCCCTCAGCTGAGGCCTAAGCGCAGCTAAGCCGACAGTTAGGCCCCCGGGTCAGCAAGGGCCTCGCGCCCGCGGCCCTGCCCGGCTCGGCCCTCAGCTGAGGCCTAAGCGCAGCTAAGCCGAGAGCTAGGCCCCCCGGGTCAGCAAGGGCCTCGCACCCGCGGCCCTGCCCGGCTCGGCCCTCAGCTGAGGCCTAAGCGCAGCTAAGCCGAGAGCTAGGCCCCCCGGGTCAGCAAGGGCCTCGCGCCCGCGGCCCTGCCCGGCTCGGCCCTCAGCTGAGGCCTAAGCGCAGCTAAGCCGAGAGCTAGCCCCCCCGGGTCAGCAAGGGCCCCGCGCCCGCGGCCCTGCCCGGCTCGGCCCTCAGCTGAGGCCTAAGCGCAGCTAAGCCGAGAGCTAGGCCCCCGGGTCAGCAAGGGCCTCGCGCCCGCGGCCCTGCCCGGCTCGGCCCTCAGCTGAGGCCTAAGCGCAGCTAAGCCGAGAGCTAGCCCCCCCGGGTCAGCAAGGGCCTCGCGCCCGCGGCCCTGCCCGGCTCGGCCCTCAGCTGAGGCCTAAGCGAAGCTAAGCCGAGAGCTAGGCCCTCCGGGTCAGCAAGGGCCTCGCGCCCGCGGCCCTGCCCGGCTCGGCCCTCAGTTGTGTTTTATGTGCGTGCATTCTACCCTGGGGTTTGAAATGATTTCAGGTTATGAGTCATAAGAGGAAGGAGTCTGCAAAAAGGTGGTATGTAGATGCAATATTTTGAGTTCAGTAAAAAACTAGTAACCCCTCCTTTCCTTTAGAGTCATAATTTTCCTAACATCAAATACATCCCTGGTTTTAAAATATCTGCATTGCTTCAAGTGTAAAAATTGTTTAAAATTCATCGTATTTCTTTTTTCTTTCTTTTTAATGTTCATTTAAGCTAGCTGAAGGTTAAGAACAAGTCCGTCTTTTCACACTAAAAAATTTTTTGGAGTCAATACAAGTTATTGCATAAGTATATGCAATCTCTCTCTCTCTCTCTCTCTCTCTCTCTCTCTCTCTCTCTCTCTCTCTCTCTCTCCACCTCTCTCTCTCTCCACCTCTCCCTCTCTCCCTGGCCTTGTGGCCTTAGAAGCATTGGCTTGGCAATCCTTTTTAAATTACGAAGAGCAGTGTATGCGATGCCACATTCCCCCCTCCCTCAACAGTGTAGCCGGATAAGTAGGCAAAATGCGGATGAATACACCTGTGTGCGGCAGACGGGTATCTCCGCCTGCCTACTAGGCAAAATGTAGTCTCCATTGCGGAGAGTTTGCCTAGTAGGCAGGCGGAAATACCCGTCTGCCGCACACAGGTGTATTCATCCGCATTTTGCCTACTTATCTGGCAACACTGTCCCTCAATCACATGTAGAATATACTCGATTGTCTCTTCGCAGCCGGCTAGGTCTACACAGCGTAACCCCGTCTTCTCTCACCCATATCGCTGTATAAGTGCAAAATCAGACGCCCTGTTCCGTTGACCAGATTCGAAGTTAAAGCCGCTTCAACCCCGCTACGTTCCCTACGCTGAAGGTCACGCGCCTGCGGTGCGCGAGTTAGGCTAGCCCGCACCACACATGTGCTGTGCGGTTCTGCCTACCCCATGGGTTGCGGGCGCTTTTAAAGGGTGTTGTTTTCGTGAGGATGTACAGCGTAATACTGAAGAAAGGCTTCGTCTAGACGATCATTTTTTCAATAAAGAACATCGAGTCGGAAACGCTCCGTTATGGAGTTCCGCCCACAGTAAGTTGCCGCACTCTTGCGCCGTAAGGTAGGCAACACATTCGACGTGCCACGCTCCGGTACTGCAGCGCGCGCCGCCAGCGCACCGCACCAGCACTCCGCTACCCCCGCGATCATCCCCCGCAGATCGGCGGCCGTCCCTTGCAGACCCGCGTACCCTCAGCGGTTCCGCGAGGACCCGCGGTCACCCCTCGCGGTTACGCGAGTGTTACGCGTTGATTCTTGCGAAATCGCGGCCGGGCTTCTACGCTAACTGGATATGTTCCCCGGGTATAGACACTTCATAAGGCAACTTTCCGAAATATTGTGCTGATGGTGGGCTGCGAGAAGTGATAGCCAATGCCGTCTCCGAGGCCCTAGCGGCCTGTGAGGCTAATGCCAGAGGCCTTGCCGCTGCGGGCCACCCCCAGCAGCGCGATTAGAGAGCTCACTCGCGCGAGTGAGCTCGCTCGCTCGCTCGCCACCGCCTCCCTCCACGCGCGCCGCGCACAGCTTCCGCGATTCGCCGCTAGAGCGTTGGTGGCGCTGCAGCGAGCGCGAGCAGAGCAGAAAGCAGACGTCGCCGGAGTGAAGTGGTTGTCAAAGTTTATATCCACAAAGTTATTATTAAGTTGTTTGAGAGGTTTGAAGCGCTGCTGAAGTTTGCCTGTGCTAACGGTTGGAGTCTAAGATAAGCATATTGTCAAATGTTTGGACTCCATCAATAGTTAAATAGTATTGAAATTAATGTCGGTGACATCGGGAGGTTAGGTTAGAATCATTAGTAGGCCTAGTGTTACTTTTAACGGTGACTTCTAGGCTTGCACGTGTTTACCCATTGTTACAAAAGACCCGAATAGACCTCATAAATACCAAAGTATACAGCTACTTGTTGGCTTCCAAGATTAGTTAACATTTGTGACTTAAATTGTGATACTTGTTGCAGATGGATGCCTATCAAGATGTAAATGCCTACCAAGAGGAAAGACGCCTGCAAAAGAGGTTTCTTTTGCTAAGACGCCGCAAGGATTCGTGACTTGTGCAATCCCTATGATGTGACACACGAGAGCTTCACTGCCACCTATCGACTACCGCAGAACTTGGTTTTCAGTCTGTTGGATCTGATTCGTCCCCACATTAGAAGAACCTTGAGATCAAGGTAGAGAGAACTTTCCCTGTATTGTTTCAATAGTCTGGCCAGCCAAAGGTGACGCCTGGCAAGCATGGGCTCTTGTGGGCGGCTGCAGCAAACCCAGGTGTCACCTTCGGCTGGCCGGACTATACTTACAAATATTCTGTTCGGTCGTGTTATTAGTATTTTTCTCAAATTTCATATTTTAGGTGTGCTGCATTTTCTAGCTACGGGTTCCTACCAGACACCAGTTGGTAGAAACTTTGATGTTGCAGTGGCGCAACCAACAGTGCGCACCTATGTCAAGGAAATTGTGGATGCGCTTAATCAGCCAGCTGTTGTGGGAAGAATGGTCAGGTTTCCTAGAAACCAAGAACAGGTCAACAACACCATAAGAAGGTAGGTGTGTCATGACATATGATGTGATATCTGGATCTGGTTCTGATTAAAAAGCTATAGAAAGTGCACTGTATAACTTTCAATTTGTCTGTTTTGGTTTCAGAAACAGAGCGATGGGGGGCAGGCTTCCCAATGTGGTGGGATATATTGATGGCTCACTAATTAAAATAATGAAGCCATCAATCGCCAACAATCGGCAAGCATTTATAGGACGGAAGTCTTTTGCTAGCATGAATGTACTTTTTGTAAGTAAAAATATGTGTGACTTGGAATTTTTTGTGCACTTAATTATGTTGTTTAATATATTCCTTTTTGCTTGCAAGACATGTGACAGAAGACTTTATGTCTTGAATGTGCTGGCCCGTTATCCTGGGGCTACAAATGACTCCTACATCTATGGGCAGAGCGCTGTGCGACGGAGAATGATTGAGTTGCAAGGACATGTACCTTGTCTCTTACTTGGTATGTAACAAATTTAGCCTGGGTGAAGGATGTGTGAAGTGTCCGACATGATCTCATGTTTATTTTTCATTTCTTCAGGAGATTCCGGATTTCCTCAAGAACCATGGCTCATGACTCCATATGCAAGACAAGAGGAGCCTGAGGAGGATACCCCAGAAGCGCGGTATAACACAGACCATTGCAGTGACCGCAATGCAGTCGAAAGGGTGATTGGTGTCATGAAGGGAAAATGGAGGTAAGTTCAATGCAAACAACTTCCTGAAATCAGCATATTAAATAAATGTTAATTGGCTTTTTAATCTTATGCTGGTGTCTTTCTTCAGGGCTATCAATGATGAGCGTGTGCTGCACTATGATCCAGTCAAGTCGTGTCGCATAGTGGTGGCCATCACAGTCTTGCACAACCTGTGCATTATGGCGAGGGTACCCTTCTACAATGTAGTTGATGACATTGGACGATATGAGGTAAATGATGCAATTGAGGATGATGATGATGATGATGATGATGAAGCTGTGGTCTTAAACAACGGACGGGCAGCTAGACAAGTTATTGTACAGTTTCTTGAAGGGAGAAGAAACAGGAATTAGGTACTTATCTTTACTATTAGGTACTTGTCAGAATCACTGACAGATACATATCATGTAGACCTCTGTTCTAAAACTATCGAGTTTTAACTGTAACATCTCTATTTATTTACTTCTTCTGTATTAGTGCAAAGAAATCATTTGATAGTATATCATTTGTATAACACTAGACTCGAAGCAAAAACTGTGATGAATGTTGATTTAAACTCCATTTCCTTCACTACTCATTCTATATTATGTTAAATTCCAAATCAAAATTTTGAAATTTCTTCAATTAGTATTTTTTAAAGGTGTCTTATACATTTTCTTATTGATGCTGCTTCTTCTTCCATGAAGGAGTTCCTTAACCATTCAGCAATAGTACTAGTCTTCCCAATGTGTGATAAAGGCAATAATTGTGATTGTAAAAACGGCTTAATGATCTCTATTGTATATATGAGACTAATAAAGATGCACTGTGAACCAGGTACATTAGGTTCCTGGAAATTTAGACCCCTGCAATATCTGGTCCATGTGTATTTGTAGGAATCATTTAACTGACTTTTAAAAGCTGTGTCTTTATAGCTAAATGTAACCTGAACTGCAAACACTCAATGTCACGCACAATTGTATATATTATGTATATACTGAAAATAAAACCATTGTCCTCTTAATTTTCTTTAATATCAAAAAAGCTCCCAGATATCAATATAATTACATCACAGACCTTATCCACCTGGTTAATGATGGAAACCAACAAATCAAAGACATCACTTTCATCAAACTTCTTTAGCTTAACATACATCTATGGAAAAGAAATTAACTAAATTTTACTTCAAACTGTATCACTTTAAAAAAATATGAATAACAGATCTGATATAACAACCAGTCATTTCAATACTGTTTCGGTAGACATACTTTGCATAAATACTACTTGAATAGCATAAATCTTTGTCAACTAATCTGTAAGCCGTGAACAGTTCTCTCTCTTCAACTACTAGTCACTAACACGACTGATCACGTCACAAATTGGAACAATCTGAACACCTGTTGAACACCTGCTGAACACCGATTTGACATGACGATTTGACTGACTCCAATATTTATTAACAACGCACCGCCTTCGCCGCGTCGCTCGATGGCTCCGTCCCTCACGGGCGCGAACGGCAGCGCCACCTAGCGGCTAATTTCAGAGGCCGGGAGGGGGCGCGGGCGAGCGAGCGAGCGAGCGAACTCTCTAATCGCGCTGCAGCCTGCTGTCAGAAGCGTCAACGGGGCCCACCCCCCCAGGTACCGCAGCTGCTGACGGCAACGAGGCCTACCGCCTACCCACAGGTTCAGCTGGCGGGAGCAGCGGGCTGGCCTCTGCGTCTGCGCACGGCTGGATGGCGGCTGCCGCAGGCGTGTCGGACGCTTCACCATCTCCATCCCCCTCCGCTGCGCAGGCAGTGGAGGAGGCGATGGTCATTTCAAGTGACGGTGAGTCACTGAAACTGTTCATTGCTATTATGACTACAAAATAAATGCAATTATTGTACATCACAAGGGGGACAGCAGTCTCGAAAATGGTGTACGAGTGATTACGCGATTACGCTCGTTATTACGCATGTTTTCCCCTTATTTTCTGTTATTTTGTTTGTTATACTGGGTAACACAATAAGTTTATTACAATTGATATTTTATCGGAAATAACCCTTAATAATAGGTTATTATGCCTGTACTACAAGTGATTACGCATTGATTACGGGCCAGGGTGTACGAGTGATTACGCGAGTGCTTTCCTCCTCGGTACATCACCTGTGGAAGGGAGCTATAACAAAATGGTAGCAGTAAATCGACATTCGTTATTGCAGCCCAATGTGTGTAATGGCGAATGTCATTCTACAGCGACAAGTTCTTATCGCATCAACAGACGCAAGAAAACGTGGGAATTGCAATTGGTCTGATCAGTGCAAGATGTGTAACAATTATCGCACTTCAGATAACGATAGTTCCACTTTCTTTCCTCTCCCTCCAGACGAGCTTCCTGATGTGCCGGGATGTGTCATTGGCGCCCCAGTAGGCCCCCCCAACCCGGAGGCGTGGGCTCAACTCTTCAAGCGCACTCGAAGCCTGGAAGCCCGCCAACGTAAGTGAATAACACGTTTTACTTTATGAGAGCACTGCAATTATTAACGCGATTATCACCACAACATGGCACTTAAAAGTTACCGAATGCATTTCATTTTGCTTTTATAGGGGTGGGTGAGCTGGCCAATCTGGCCAAGCGGGTACGCCAACCCCTCGTGCCTCTGAACACGAGAGGAACGTCAGGAGCGTCGTGTTCGGCAGTAGCCGCCCAAGCCGGTTCGCCGCAGCCGCAGTCGGGCTATGCAAGTGGAAGCCCAACCGTGAGGCAACATGGAGAAGGTGAGTTACTCCCTCCTACCTGCTTTGAAAAACTTTTGGAAAACTACCCAGCTTTCCTTCGCACAAGCAACGCTTGTTATTTTGTCGTTTTGCCCTAGTTTCCAGTTTTTTCCATCTTAATTATGATTAACTGAGTTCTACACTTTTCGTTCTCTGATTTTTTTTTCCGTGCGGCATGTCACCTTCCAGTTGCCGTATTTCAGTCTAGAACTTTTGAATGCTTTCTTCTGACAAATTAGGTACCTAGCCGTAGCGCGTGAGTGACGTGGGAATTCCCCTCATTTCTATGGACACTTTACTATGCCAGAAAGGATCTTCAAATTAGTCGCTTTTCTTAATTCCTACTTTTGCTGCAAATCACATTGCTTTTATCGTTATTGCTTGAGTTCTCTGAATTTATTAATATCTTTGCAATCAAAAGAATCTCTGTAAATTTACAATACACACACTGTGAAAAATATCCGCGTAAATTTACGACACTTTTTGTAATTTTGATTTACAAAATATGCCGCACATTTACGACAGCCCAGTTTTGCTCGTCGGTCAATTCCAAGTCGATAGGGAGTGCTTGTAAATTTTTAATTTCAAATTGTAATTTTACGACTTTTATCATGGAAATTTTTCTCGTAACCCTTTCGAGTATTTTTCACAGTGCAATGTAATTTTAATCTACTTTATTTAAGACTGCCCATCTGAGCTAGGGCTCTTATTTGTACCAGGGTGTCCAGGTAACCCGGATGGGTACCCGCCCGGGTAGGACCCGGGTCGGTGGGTTTTCCCGGGTACCCAGAGTACCCGGGTAAACCCGGCGGACCCGCGCCTGTAGATAGGCAAATTGACCTGCCTGTATACCATTTTGCCTATACTTGCAGGCACTGTTCCACTGACCGGGTTTACCCGGGTACCCGCGGGTCGGGTTTTTAAGAGCCCTAATCCGAGCCCGTCAACAAATTTCTATTCGCTAAGGCATATGCTTGTAAATTTACATTTTCATCTGATAATTTACGTCTCGCGTCGTCAAATTTTCCCCTACAATGTTCCATTACCTTTCAGTGTTTTTTGATTTCAGGTATGTGCCCCATATGCCGGGAGAGTCCGCCGAACTGCCTCCTTTCCTGCGGGCACGTCTTCTGCGAGCCCTGCATTAAGCAGTGGAAGGCCGTGCAGAGGACGTGCCCTATATGCCGGAGTGCCTTCCGGAAATGGACGACTTTTCACCCAGCATGAATTAATTAACACAAATTTTGACAAAGATTCCATGCCGTATCTGTATTATAGCTGTATTTTATAAATCTAGAAATAACGAATACTTTTCAGTAATTAGGTTGCATGTTCTAATAATGGTAAGTTCAAGTATATATGTAAATTTTAATATGTCATGTTTTATAGGATTTATGTTTTCTGTATATACTTTAATGTATTGCCTGATACATATCTAAAGCATTAAGTTTAACAATGGTTTCAACAAACAATAAATTTAAAGGAAACAGGAAATAAAGGTTAATTTATTAACCCTTAAGAAATAATATCAACAATTCTTACGCAATGCTTTCTGGCCTCTGAAATTGTTTTAGTAAAGGGAATGAGAAAAGAGAGCTAGAGTTGATACAGGATATATCTGTAATACTGGAGATAAACCTCGTCTACACGATCATTGTTCCATACGGAACACGGGGTCGGAAACGCTCCGTTAAGGTGGCCTTACACTCAACATGTTTAGTGCATCCGCCTATGTCCGTTTGTCGATTTTCGTTGATATTTTGTCTGAAAGTGTAGGAAACATGTAATGTTGTACACTTAAACAAAACCTTTGGGACTTGAGTGACTGCAAAATTGTCAAACAATGCAAAACGGACACAGACGGACATGATGAAAACGCTGAGTGTAAGCCCACCTTTACGGAGTTCCGCCCTCAGTAAGTTGCCGCACCCTTGCGCCGTAAGGTAGGCAACATATTCGACTTGCCACGTTCCGGCACTGCAGCGCGCGCCGCCACTGCACCAGAGCTCCACTTACCCGGTGGTCATCCCCTGCAGATCGGCAGCCGTGCGCCGCAGACGCGCAAACATCCTCCGCGGTTCCTCGAGGACCCGCGGCCACCCCTCGCAGTTACGCAGGGGAAACCGTGCCAGTGTCTGCTCTGAGGGGTCTCGGATGGGGTGCTCGTGCTCGAGTGGGGCCAAATGCAAAGTCTTTCAAAAATTTGCCATCTTTCACTTAAACCCTAATTTTGGTACCTGAGGCACTAAGGGCATAACACTTTGTAAGCATAGGACCAGAAAAAGTCACCTTCAATGTATTGAATTGTGAGTCATATATATCATTCAGTCTCAGTTAAGAAAGGGTCAAACTGCATTTACAATTAAGCACAGATTGTGAGAGATTACGCAGATTTATTTCAATCTACAGCTTTACAATCACAAACATTCTTCACACCTTTAAAACTGAATCCTATAAAAAATGCAATAGAAATAAATGTCATGGTTTTATCTTTCTTTATTACACCTACTATGCCAGTATGTTTTCCGATTTTCCAAAGTTGATTTCTAGCTTAACAGATCAAACAGCTCACAATATAGAAATACAAATCGTCTCGATCCTTAAACTTTGTTGCATAAATAACACTTGTGCTCCTCCATAGATATTGTTGGCTGCGAGGAAATTAGACATCAAGTCATTTCTACAGAACAAACTATGAATTAAAAACATGAACGGAAAATGATAACAAGTCACAAGAAATGGCTTTCTTCTCACAGGCCACATACCACTCCAACAACACTGCCTTTTAGGATAGTTAGAGAACAAAATGATTGATGGAAACTGTGCATTGAAAAAGCAAATTATAGGGCTGATAAACATTGGAGAACCAGATGACTACACTGAAAATATATTGTAACTGAATAATGTTAACAATGAAACAAAATCACAATCACTGCGTCAGGAT
Organism: Frankliniella fusca; assembly: GCA_029379305.1. Lineage (NCBI taxonomy): Eukaryota > Metazoa > Arthropoda > Insecta > Thysanoptera > Thripidae > Frankliniella > Frankliniella fusca. The sequence continues at coordinate 957,456 of JAHWGI010000968.1, forward strand.
TGTGCTTCCAAGGATCATTACAGAGGTCAAAGCAGTGCGCATTTCCAAATTTGATTTCCAGAGTGAGACATTTGCATGCAATTTACATAGACATAGATTTTGATGCAAGAAGAATTTAAAGTCTGAAGATGCTTGGATATTACAAGTGATCAGATTTGACAGACTCACCCGGACTCCCCTTCAACAGTAAAGGGGAGCTAATGCCTTAGGCGTAAAAGAAAAAAGGATAGGCTGATATGTCGAAAAGAGAGAGTGCTCTTCATTCACAATAACAATGGTTCAATTTGAAATTTTTAACTAACTTATGACAGACACAAAAATGTCAGATTGTAACACAACTCAGACCGATAACAATACACTACTTGCATGCGCACATTCAAGGCCATAGCTGAAAAGCACATGGACATAAAATCATATTCAAAAGCTCCAAGAAGAAATTTCCAAACTCCACTCTACAGTATGGCAATTAACAAGGGTAAAGCACAAGACAATACTAGCACTTAAAATTGAAAACTTCTACACTCCACAGACTGAAAATGACAACCTGCTGGTCTCGTACCATCTAACCAAAGCAGGAAAATACGTAAATACAACCAGATAATGATGATGTCCCGCAATGGAACAGGAAGAAGAAAGAACCACACTAGAATCAATCACAAATACTTGATCTGATTCCAAATGGAGAATACAGCTGTTTCTAGAGTAACTCAGAGCATGAAAAACTTTTCCATTCACCCTAAATCTTTCCTTAATATCACACGCATTCGCTCCCTGCTTATGCACCAATGGACACTCTTCAGAGATGCTGGCTAACTTAACTACATCTTCTGCTGCTGCATAGGTGAGCTTGTGTCTTTTCTTGGTGGCTAGAAGAGGCAGCTTGGTCTAAAATTCACCAGTCATCTTGAGAAATAGTCTGATTTAAGTATCCTGCGAAATAATCAGAAGCAGTAGGCATAAGAAAATTGCATAGACATACACATTGAGAAAGCAGTGTAATAATTACTAGAATATTCTCTGAACACTAGCCCCTCAACCCGATATTCCGAACACAGCCTCAGAGATAGACCAATAATTCGGGAAACACCAGCCATCGTACATGGACAGGGATGAATTCATTTCACCTGTAGCATAATCTTGCCCAGAAAAATATTTGTAGGGTTGATGCAGTCTCCAATTCAAAACATAAGAGGGGCCTTTCCTGATGATACCATTGCCAACAGGCCAAGACGCACAAGCTCACGTCAAAGTCTCTCAAAAAGACAATTCAATCAACATCCCCGCTACCTTCCCGTTATCTTCTTGGTTAGTTTAAACTGTAATGCAGGAAAATGAATGGAATTAGTTTTGGCCGATTATTAATCACACATTCTCAAACCGCTGGAATACTTACCAGACTGAGATTCCGAACAGCCTCAGGAATGGATAATTATTTCACGCCCTGTAGACTCTCTATATTTGCGGACACTGAAGAGCTAGCTAATCTCATGGCTATGAACACAAAAATCCTGCCCAGAATGGTTGCAGGGTTGACGCAATCTGCAAGTGTAAATATGAGAATTATTGTATCCTGATGGGACCATTGCCAGCAGTTATCATTAATTCAAGTGATACACTTCAACAGTTAGAAAAACTAACTACGAGGTCTGTCAATCAGAGCAGCTCTAATAGTTTATCACAGCCCCTTGTTCCAGGCTGCCTCTGTTCTTAGCAAGAACAGGAGTCGGACACACTTCCTAGACCATTATCACTTTACCAACCAAAAATTGCACAGAATTAGAGCAAGTCCGAAGACGGAGGACCAAGTGCAGAGACTCTCAGTAATACGCGCATACTTGGCTATTCTAGCAGGTCCACCACAGGATGATGATGGGCGGCCAACAGTTAGAAATACTCTTAGGAATTAATACAGATGAATCTCACGCACCTGTCACACACAAAAAGTATAATATTAATTAACCAATTACACAGGAACCACCACAATTTCCTTCAAGGCATGTGAGCAAAGATTTGCAAGAAACCATACCTGGATATATCTCCACAATCCATTCCCACTTACATAGCTTCCCATGGAAGCTACTATTGGCGTTACATTGGACATCGCTTCACCACTTACATACCTGGTCATCTGATTCTCCTCTTCCGGTTCCAAGTTCCTTCCTCATCCCTGAAACCTGCAACGAAAGAGAGGAAACGTGAAACTCCAAACCCGAGCAGAGCACACCGCAGAGGAATATTATAGATATCTTACATCATTGATAAACCACCATCTTCTTCGAGTCCTGTCCGATCAATTGGCGTTATCTCACTGTTTCAAAGATAGAAGACAGTCTGTGTAGTTTGAGAATCTGGCAAAACTCAGGAGCAAGAGTACATGATTGGACCTCTTGGCACTCTCACATCACCGAAACACAGGCAGGTATCAACAGGCTATCTTCTCTGGAGAAAAAATTCAAAATTTGAGCTGAGGAACTCATTTTAACAGGAGGAACTTAGTTCAGGCTTACCCTAAGAAGACCGGAGAACTCTGAAGGAGGTGCACTTGTCTCACCCCAGTGTGATGCATCAGCACACTCCACGGACGCTGCCAGTAAATAGCCCTGCAAGACGACAGAATATATAAAAGTTAGGAACACAGTGCACAGGTACGGAAGGTCGGTAATTTAGTCCCAGTGCGGCAGAAATGCGACAAGGAACGTTCGGAATGAGTAGTGGTGAGGTTAGGTTGCACGGCACAGGTATGATACATTTTAAAAAGCACGCAAGTACCCGTCCTTTTCGTACGTACGAGCTCTCGGTTAAAGCAATGAGAGGTACCTAACGAGTAGACGGTTGAGTTTGGACAGTTGAGGAGGCCACGTTCAAAAGAGGAATGTGTCTACGATTGAGCGGCGCCCTAAAGTCGGACACCATGTTGTCCGCGTAACAATTCTTGGGGCCCAGGGTTTAAAGCTGAAAGCGAAAGCATCAGATTGCGAAGGACGGAACGGTACTCACATTATTATTGTTATCTCCGACTTGCTCGAAACTCATCGTCTTCCGTGGCGAACGACGACGTAGAATTGTGTTGTGAAGGTAGCAGACGCGACGGAAGGCACGAATCAAAACAACTTTCGATTTCAATCACAATCGCAATGCTACTGTAGGTTACACCTGCGAAATTTCTCATACGGCAGCCGTCGGCTCGTCTCGGCTCGAGAGCGGCTCGGGCGGACCTCGGCTGTACTCGGCTCGGCGCTCGGGCCGGGCCTCGGCTCAGCCACCCGGAAACGGCAGCGGGCGCGGCAACGAAAGTTATTTGAATAACTCTGAGCCATTGTAACAACCCCTACGTACTGTAACAACTTATTGGAGCTGCATAAAATGAATCCTACTGCAGCAACTACTTGTTCTAGTATCTATTAGCGCTATTAGAGTTTGAAACGCAACTCCAGCTGTCGGACAAGTGAAACGAGCCCTTTTCCTGTTGTTGTAATATTTTCATTTTTTACTTTATTTCCGTAAATACGGCTGTCGGACAAATAGCTTGTCGGACAAACGTGGCATTCTCATTTTGGGTGCCTTGTAAACCTAACTTTGAAAGCTAAGCCCTTCATGCCTCTAAACTGAAAATATAAACCAGTTTCACTTTTGATTTTTTGTATCAGACCATCAATGTGTGCAAAAAGTTCATCAAGCAAAGCTTTTGGCATATATGTGTAACAAAATTTAACATGAGGCACCGACTGATCTTCTAATTTCAGACGAATTGTTCTTCCTCTTGTAGTTTCAACCTGCATTATATCTAAAACTTTATAGTATTTCATCCTTTCTAAATTTCTAACACGAATTTGTTTAGCTGCACGGTTAATTTTATTAAGTTCTTCATCACTGGAATCAGGTTCCTGAAAGATATTACACAAACTTACAAATGAACCTTACAATAAAATACATAAAGAACTTTCTAGTCTTGTGCCACAAAAATGGAACTTAATGTTTCAAACTTTTGATACCTTTTGCTAACAAAAAAATATTTACACATACTTGTTGACTACCCAAATGCCACTTAAATGCAACCTGACTACCTGATCATTAACTGCCTCTTTTCTGAACATTAACAGCCACACAAAGTTTCAGACATTTGATCCCCATTACTAATACCAAAAGATATCCTATCTATAGCCTAGCTATTTCAATAAGTAACCACAATAGTAAAGAATGACGGGAAAAAAGGCTGAAAATGTTGAAATTCTCATCTTAAGTAATAATTGATAGATAAATCGATAGATAGATAGATAGATGGATAGATAGATAGATAGACAGATAGATTGATACATAGATTGATAGATAGATAAATAGATAGATAGATAGATAGATAGATAGATAGATAGATAGATAGATAAACAAATACATGGATAGATAAATAAATATATAGATAAAAAAAAAGGCCTAACAATTACAGTCACCAACATGTTTGCCATGTAAACACTTACATCATCATTGGAATCATCATCTTTGGACGGTCTCCTTCGTTTGGTACTATTATTTTTTGACCCCTTGTCAATTTTCGATTTTTCCTAAAACACATATTTTATGATTAGGATAGAAAATAATATATTAAAAACTCGCACCTACCAGTTAAATTGGTAATACTAACATTTGACGTTTTCCTCTTGATACTCTTCTTCTGTTCATCTTTATCTTTATCATCATTACTTTGGTCAGCAGTTTTTGTACGCCTTTTTTTTTTTTCTTTCATCTTGATTATTTTCCGTACCGCTTCCCTTCTTGGTTTCTGACTTCTTCTCATCATCATCTGAATCTGTATCAATGCTCGTGTCCTAAACAAAAAACACATTGTATACCACTTTCATGAATAATTTTTTTTAAAAAAAGATAAACATACTCACATCCTTTTCATTATTCTCACATTTCTTCAATATACTATCTAGCTCTTTCTTATCCAGACATATCACAACATCAGTGCCAAGATGTATTTCATACAAAGTCTTGTTCTGAGAAAAAAATAAAAAAGATTATTAACAAATATACAGTAGTATACATCAATAAATATTAGTTGTAAACAGTACATTAGAGCATGATGGATCATCATCATTGGCACATCGATCCTCTTCATGAAAAAAAAAATTATTACATTACAGTGTATTCTCCATACTTTAATACAAGTATTTTCTTCTAACATACCTCAACTACTATATCAGCTTGACGTTTTATATCTTGCAATACGGCTGAAGTAATTTTAAGAGTTAGACCACAGTCTAGTTTTATTTGACGTGGCTAGAAAAAATTTAAAAACATTAGATATTAATTTCTACTTAAGGTATATATATTATTGTACAAATTTTACCAAGGGATTTTGTGGTCTAGTTTGAGATGTTGTTTCATCATCAATATACACAAAATCCAATGTGAAATCAGATACTTCCTAGAAAATAATTTTTTTGTTAATAAACAAGATTTTTTTCACCAAGCTACATTGCAAACAAATTATTTCTACTTCGGCGTAAACAATGTTACAGACATAAATTTATAATAAAACCGGCAATCACAGACAACATAATGCCAAATGACTATAGAACAAACGGTAAGTTAGTCACAGACATGACGATCGTCGTGGTAGTCATCGTGTTGTAGTAAAGCTGGGAAAGGAGGCAACAACAAGGTGGCAGCTACTGCGTAATGCAAGGGCACCCGAAAAATGTCGTGAAAGAAACGCTAAGAGTGCACCCACAATAAACTTTTCGAGATGCGACGCCACGAAAATGTACACACAATAAATATTCTTTTCGCGTCCCCTTGTTACAGGGGGTAATGAGGGGTCAATAACCTCCCCAGTAATATGACTGAGCGGCGGCTAGACAACCGCCAGACGCTGGCTCTGCGCGGCCGGTCAGTGGCCGGCGGATGCAACCAGATCAGGGGGTGTCACATCCCCGATCGGGCGCATCACGCGGGGAGTCGCAGGCCAGCAGGGGGAGGGGATGAGCCCTCATAAGGAGAGGATCAGGGCAGATCGAGTCAGTCGTCCCAGAGTAACGGTAGAGTGTGGAGTCCCCTATTGTTCCAAGCAGTGGTAGAATATACGAAGTGCCAATAACAGAAGTGTCGATCATTCCCAACTAAGAACCCCAGGAGTTCGGCCCTAAAACACCCTGCACTTGCAATGTCTGTATAGGCCGCCACCTTCACACACATGTTCGGCGGGTAGGCCTACCCAGTGTCTCACAGGCGCTACCGGCTGAAGCACAAGCAGACCGCCGCCAAGACCAAAAGAAAGGACATGTCGTTGTTCGGCCACCTGTAGTCCCGCTGTTCGGGCAAGAAGAAGAAGGGCAAGCGCACCACGGACTCGCCGCCCGCGCCCGTCCTGCACGCTTACCCACTGTCTCACAGGCGCTACCGGCTGAAGCACAAGCAGACCGCCGCCAAGACCAAAAGAAAGGACATGTCGTTCTTCGGCCAGCTGTAGTCCCGCTGTTCGGGCAAGAAGAAGAAGGGCAAGCGCACCACGGACTTGCCGCCCGCGCCCGCCCTGCATGCCAACGCGTCGTCCGTACCGCTAACCAGCTCCGCGTACTACAATGTGTACTGCCCCAAGGACGTACTAGACACGGGCGCCTTTAGCCTGCCAACGCCGACTGGACGAGACGGACCGCTACGTGGCCGAGGTCGAGTCGAGCCACCCGGACGGCCAGCCTTCCGGCCTGCCGCCAACCATGGTGGCTCCCAACGTGCTCACCACGCAGTTCCTCACAAAGCAGCACCAGCAGAGACCGCGGCAGTGGCTGGAGCTCATGAGCCTCAGCCAGCGCGACGACGATGTGGAGGCCGAGGATAACGACGTGCAGGTGCACGTCACCATGGACTTGGGGTCCTTGTCCAGCGCGGACGACAGCACAGTGAACCGCTGTCTGTCCTTGAGGCCGGGGTAGGCGCTCACAAGGTCATCGAAGTCCTGACGGAACACGCCATAGCTGACGCGTCCGTCGTACCTCGGTACGGCCTTGCGCAGGGCATAAGCATGGTCTGGGCGTTAACGACCACAGGACCGAAAGCAAAAGCGGCACCTAAGCCAGCGGGCTCATTGGCGCCAAGAAAGGCAGCAAGCCCAGGAAAGCCACCAGCAGCAGCAGGGCCGGCGGAGCCAGCAGCAGGGCCAGCTTGGCCAGCGTAAGAAGCATAGCCGGCATAGCCAGCAGGGCCCGCAGCAGGGCCTGCAGGCCCAGCGGGGCCAGCCGCAGCAGCGGGGCCAGCGGCGGCGGCCGCGACAGCGGCGCGAAGCGCGCTGAGCTTGTATGATGGCGGCATAGTCCGGGCCGGGCGCGGCGTTCGCGGCTTGCGCCGGGGCACCGGCGCCGGCGTCGGCCGGGCCAGGGTCGTCGTCGGCCACGTCAGAGTTGACGCGGGCGCGGACGTACCGACCAGGTCGGCAATCACGCGACATACCGACACAAAGCTACGGGACGATAGGACTCACTCAGACCAAGTCAGAAGAACGGGTGGTCCTAAAGAAGCTGCGGTCAGGGCCGGGACACTCGGGACGGGAGCCGGGAGCCGACTCGTCATTTCCGCAACGCACAGACACAAATGGCAGGATACACGCATGCCGCAATGGACTCCGTTACCTACGACTGTATGTTGGAGATTTGCTTGAGAAAACAAGAAAAAGACGTGATTGAATACCAGGAATGTTAAGGAAAACTTTGGTGCGACGGTAAAAACCGTAATAAGCTTCAACGTGGACAACCTGCATGGTTGGGTCTTAACAGCCCGTAGCAACTCCCTACGGCCGGGCTGACACCATGTCTCGGCCGCGCCGCCTGGAGTGGGTGAGGCGCGCGAGCGCTGTGCGCAGTTCTTTCCTTGCTTATATCTTCTGTTCAAAATCTAGTCGAAATGATCGGCATATGTCTTTTAGAAGGAAAAAGAACAAGAAATCCGATGGTATTAACCAAAATACTGAAATCGGACCAGAAGCGTATGAAAATAAAGTTTGAAGGTGAAGTATGCGTTCAGGTGACGTGACGGACGGGCATATTTTGATTTTTTTCGAGGTTAAAGAAGCTTTTAACCGCCTAACAGTAAGCGAATCGATTGTTGTCCAGGTCAAGCTGCAACAAAATCTGTGAGTGTGATTTTCCTCAACATACCTAGTCAGAAGAAAATGCGATAAGAAGTTGTGCCGGCAAGATGGCCACCTGAGCGTCGTCCATTTTCAAGTCTAAAAATATAATACTTTCACTTCACATCGGAAAGGCATAAGTATCCTAAACCATGCTTTGATTAATGCAGATTCTAAATCTGTGTTTACTTTTTCGAAAAGTCAAAGGATTGCTGAGATCTCGATGGATCCAATTTGCAATGCACGGACCGGCCGGAGCGCATCGTTTCCGGTAAAAAGCCGTTATGTGAAAAATAACCCATGCCTGGCGTCAAAATGTGTTTTAGAATACGTCTGAAACCTTCCTTCAACTTATTTCATTGGTCTTGAAATATAAATCTGGTTGAAATACTCTGAAATCAACATAAATTCCACATATGCGCTGCCTAAACGACCATTGAATTTTTCATACCCCGAACGGAACGTCGGCTGCAGCTTCGCGAGTTCCATCACCAAATTGTTAATTTTAGTATATTTCAACCTGATTTGTCTTTCAAGACCAACGAAATAAGTTGAAGGAAGGTTTCAGACGTATTCTAAAACAGATTTTGACGCCAGGTATGGGTTATTTTTCACATAACGGCTTCTTACCGGTAGACGCCACTCGGTTGACGCCACTCAAATTACATTATACACTTTCTGTCTGTAAATTCAGACAGATTTGCCGCGAGTTCGCGAGCGACGCGAATAAAAAAAAAAAAGAAACCCAACAAACTACCAGTTGAAAAAAAAAATTCGCGCCGCGCAACCCTCTTGAGGGTGTCTAGTACGGAGTAGTCTGTACACGGAAAATCGAAGTGAATACCCCCTCGAGCTACATTACCCCAATACGATAAAACCCGTAGTGCAGGGTGATAACGACATCATTCTTGTAACTGACAATGTTATTGATACCGTGTCGGCACGGCCTGGGTCGTTTAATTCAACATACTAATTTCTCACATCTATAGAAAATGCACTCTAAGCGTTATCAGATAATAGTGGGAAGGACACAAAGTATTTCGTCCTACTCCCTGATCAGCGCATACGACTTTTGCCATTTGATGTAGATGAAAAAACTGAAGTCCATTTCTCTCCCCGCCTTACCCTTCAGCTCGGTCTAGCCCATGCTAGCCCGTCCCGTACCCTGCTAACGAGGAAATTTGCGGAGTTAAACCAATCGATAGAAGTTTGGGAGTTCCCTCACAAATATTTATTTACATGGATGCATGTCCTTGAGGAACATATCGTTGGTCATACACGCGCACCGCTGCTCCGCACGGTCCCCGTGGGGCGCGTAACCAGTTTTTTTTTTTTTTAAAGGCCCCGTTAGGGAAGCCTATTGCTCACACACGTGAGTTTCTTACTTTTATTATTATTCTTCACGATGGGCCCTTATGGACGCAGCCGACCCCGCCCGAGCGATTCATACAAAATTACGCAGAAAAATACTACGAAAAATTAGAAAAATTTTGAGATAGGTATGATGTCAAGCTGTCGATACGGTTTTGCGTAAAATTAGTTTGCATCGTCGGTTTCTATGGTAATTTCGAGCCGAGCATCTTGTGCCGAGCCGGCTCGGGGGCTCGGTATTGTTGGAGAGGCTCGACGCCTCGTCACGCAGAGGAGGAGGACCGCGGCTGGGGAGGGAGGGGGAGGGCACCTGTTAATTCAACTTAAAATGTCAATGCAGTGTTTAAATGACCATTGGATTACGAGCCTACAGTTAAAAAATCAAGCTCACCCGACAAATTTTACTGAAAGACAATTTCTTAATCGCTTAAGCTAGAAACCCGAAATTTGGGATGTCACCAGCTGTACTAGTGACACTGATCAAACACTAAGGTTAAAAATTTTCATTTATTTAACAAAAAAAGGGGAAAATTTGTTGCTCAATTTTTACGTAGACCATCCACGAAAGTTTCTTAAGAAACAAAAAAAAAAAAATCTGAACTTCTTGTCTGCCAGAATTTCCGAAAATCGTTTTTTTTTAAATATAATTTTCAATTTAGTTCGCATCGTTTGTTTGATGGTGATTGCTTACAGCAGCGTTGTTGATAGCTGGTCGAGCCGGTGTCATTTAGTGCGAAAAATGTTAGACAAATAAAATTCACGATTTGTTTTTGAAAGAGCGTTTTGGCTGAATATTATTAAAGTCTTATTTTCAAGTAAGTGTTGAAACCTAGGTGGCCGTTTAACGCGTTAGCGTTAGAATTTTTGCGGGGGGGAGGGTGGTGAAAAAACGTATTTCTATTCTTTAAAAAAAAACAGGGTAAATATCTACTTTCACGGCTCCACGGCTTTTGGTGGTGTGTTTTATATCACTGGATTCAGCTAATCGAGCACTATTCAGTAGTGTTAATGTTTTTTGGCGCTGTTGCCTGGTTTTCCGAGAAATTGAATAAATATGAGCGGCCTATAACCTCTCCAACCTCCCCTTTAACGCTCTAATCCACGCGCCGTCGGCCTTGCCGGCATCAATGAGACACTGCGACGGCTACACTGTCAAATGATTGTTTATGTGTCGCGTCGTCAAACCGTCTCCAATGATTTTCCCTTCTATTTAAATAGAAGGGAAAATCATGTGGTCGGTGGGACACGACGGCCGCGCGGTGCGCAGCTTAGCGGGAGAAATACGAACTACGCCGGCGGGTCGCGACCGAACTGTCCTACAGTCCTACAAATCGGGAAGTATGAGAAGCGTGCTCGTAACGTTTCAGCCATTCGCGCTTCTCTCCCACTGTAGGACTCTAAGGTGACCTAGTCGCTCGCGCTGCGCTCCACGGTTTCCAAAGGTTTCCCGTACGTGGCACGCAGCGGTAGCCTTATCGGCCCAAAACGTCACCTGGGGTCACTGGTTGGTCTGTTGGGGTCAGAAGTCTCGTTGGAAGGAACCATAAGAGGAAAAGGGCGTGTCCGGCGGGCCTGCATACCCTCCAGGGGTGGATTTTTATTAAAAATAGGGTCATTCCAAACAAGATTTCGATTAATTGCAGTGACCCCTTGGAATTTTTTTTTTGTTTTGACCTCAGTCCATATTACCCTTTTAAAGACCTTTCCCCAATTTTTTTCAGATTTTTAGCTCAAAGGGTTCCGGATATATAATGATTGGTAATAGTATAGAACAGTGACTCAGAGCCGATGAGTCACTCAAGTATACCATCGGAAAGGGCTTTTTTCAGTAGACTCAGAACACTATTAACTTATTGGCGCTCGAATTTGGTTTCCCGGTAAATTAAATAAATATGCGTCGCCCATAACCCTGAGATGCACTTTCAACACGACAGAATAACTGACGTTTACGGCCAGTCCTGGCATCGATCGCGCCGGCTGGGGTATTTCAAATATTATTCCTGCATCAAAGACCACGATCGACTCTAAACATCAGCCTTTCTCCCTCTGATGTTGCTTAAATTAAAGTTTTCAGACTTCTTTCTAAATGCCTTCTGCTTGTCGTCGTGCGACCCGAAAACGTGCTAGAGTGCCGTCGAAAGTCTGTGGTCATTCGTGTCAACGTGCGAGTTGTCTTGGGGCTGGTGCGAGGCTAACACGCTACCAGTCCATGAGGCAGACGGGAGGCCGGGTCAATTGTTTTGGTAACCTCACCATCCTACTGCCGGCCTTTCGAATTCTTCTCCCTTCTATTTGTTTCGCCCAACCCCTGTCGTCTAATGATTCGTTTTAATTCAAATCGGGTCTGTAAGCGTAATGCAATGCGCTGCGCGGCGCGGCGGTGCGGCGACGCGGCGAGCGCATGCTTCGGCGCCCATCCGATAGAGTGCGTGCGTATCGGCATCGCGCGGCTGGCGCGCGGGTTGTTCTCGACACGCGCGGAGAATGACACGGGAGCCAAGCGCTCTACGACTTCACTTTCACCATCCGTGCTGGCTATACTCTGTCGCGTAGTTTAGCCCCTGGCCGGCATAGCGATTCGCATGAAGAGTCCTGCCTTGTCCGCATTGCGCTCATTACCTGTTACTGTTGACTGTTGAGACTCTCGCCAGGGCGGTTGATGTAGCCCTTCACTGCATCAATTGTGATCATGGAGTCCGTGTCAGTAATTTTCACGACTTGAGCGCCTGTGTTATGTGTTATTCTATGATTGGTTTACTTGGCTTGTTAGCTTTGAGCCCCTATTTCTTATTCTCCCTAACGGTGCCAGGAGCCCTAGTATTGTTAAATAATTGAAAACTATTCCAGTCATAGAAATTGAGTTTTGTCCCTACGGGCATTAGTGAATTTTTGAATAAATGTTGTACCCAATTGCCTCATGCTCCCCTTTAACTTTTAAAGCTGGGCATACCACACAGTCATTGTACTGCTCGCCGGCAGGTCACCGCACTGCTTCTGTCATCAACAACTGCTGCTGCGAGGGATACTAATTTCACACCCTTAGTGATTTTCCCTTCTATGTAATTGAAGTGAACTGTCCGTAAGCATCTGTACTGTACAACTCGAGTTGTGCTTTTTCCAAAGTTGACCACTATGAAGCCATCGTACTGCTCGACGGCGGGTCACCGTACTGGCTTCTGTCATCAACAACTGACTCTGACACGGATACTAATTTCACACGCTTAGTGATTTTCCCTTCTATATAATTGAAGAGGAACTGTCCGTAACATCTTCATTGTACAACTCGAGTTGTGCTTTGATTTTTTATAGGCATACATATAACCTCTGTGATCTTGTACGATTTCGCCCCCTCAGCGATGAGTGATTTTCCGTTCGACAGGTGTTTTCGCAACATAAGATTCTGCCGGGGACAGTGACTTCTCACCCATAGTGATTTTCCCTTCTATGAAATTGAAGAGAAACTGTCCGTAAGCATCTGTACTGTACAACTCGAGTTGTGCTTTTTCGAAAATTGAGCATACCATAAAGTCATCTTACTGCTCGCCGGCGGGTCACCGTACTGCTTCTGTCATCAACAACTGATTCTGCCAGGGATACTGATTTCACACCCTTAGTGATTTTCCCTTTTATGTTATTGAAGAGAAACTGTCCGTAAGCATCTGTAATGTACAACTCGAGTTCTGCTTTTTCCAAAGTTTAGCATACTATACAGTCATCGTACTGCTCGCCGGCAGGTCATCGCACTTCTGTCATCAACAACTGCTGCTGCCAGGGATACTAATTTCACAACCTTAGTGATTTTCCCTTGTATGTAATTGAAGTGAAACTGTCCGTAAGCATCTGTACTGTACAACTCGAGTTGTGCTTTTTTCAAAGTTGACCACTATGAAGCCATAGCACTGCTCGCCGGCGGGTCACCGTACTGCTTCTGTCATCAACAACTGATTCTGCCAGGGATACTGATTTCACACCCTTAGTGATTTTCCCTTCTATATAATTGAAGAGGAACTGTCCGTAAGCATCTGTATTGTACAACTCGAGTTGTGCTTTGATTTTTTATGGGCATACATATAACCTCTGTGATTTTTTACGATTTCGCCCCCTCAGCGGTTAGTGTTTTTCGGTTCTACAGCTGTTTTCGCGACATAAGATTCTGCGGGGGACACTGATTCCTCCCCCTTGGTGATTTTCCCTTCTATGTAATTGAAGAGAAACTGTCTGTAAGCATCTGTATTGTACAACTCGAGTTCTGCTTTTTCCAAAGTTTAGCATACTATACAGTCATCGTACTGCTCGCTTGCGAGTCACCGTACTGCTTCTGTCATCAAGAACTGATTCTGATACGGATACTAATTTCACACCCTTAGTGATTTTCCCTTCTATGTAATTGAAGAGAAACTGTCCGTAACCATCTGTACTGTACAACACGAGTTGTGCTTTTTCCAAAGTTGACAACTATGAAGCCATCGTACTGCTCGACGGCGGGCACCGTACTGCTTCTGTCATAATTAACAACTGATTCTGCCACGGATACTGATTTCACACCCTGAGTGATTTTCCCTTCTATGTAATTGAAGAGAAACTGTCCGTAAGCATCTGCATTGGACAGCTCCAATTGTGCTTTTTCCAAAGTTGAGCATACCATACAGTCCTCATATTGCTTGCCGGTGGGTCACCGTATTGCCTTCTGTCATCAACAACTGATTCTGCTGGGGAAACTGCAAGAATTGCCTGAAACTCAAGCCAAACTCTGACCTACGCTTGGTTGCGGTCCAATTACAGCCAGATGACTTAAATGACGCCTCAAAACGGGTCTGATAAAGTAATGTTACACATCAGAGCTTTGTATTGAGCATATTTTGTGCGTGCGAACCTAACAGAAACCCTTTAAACTTATTAGGAAACCTGCAGTGCTGCAGGTGCTGCACGATAGCATACCTGTTCGTGAATTATGTTGCTTTATCTTTTGTTGCTGGGGTGAATCATCATTTGTGTACATTGTACCGTGGTAGATCCGGCACGTGAATTAACCCTACTTGGTAGAGTTACCGTCAGAATATTTCACCACAGTCTGAGCGCCCTGAACTGACTGTTTGCTCAAATTAGGAAACAGCTCAACTCGAATTGTACAATGCAGATTATTACGGACAGTTTCTCTTTATTTACGTAGAAGGGAAAATCAGTGAGGTTGTGGAATCAGTACCCCTAAAGAATGTACCCAAATGATGGTTCACCCAGGCAACAAAAGATTAAGCAACATAATACAAGATCACGTATGCAACCGTGCAGCACCTGCAGCACTGCAGGTTTCCTAATTAGTTTAAAGGGTTTCTGTAAGGTTCACACGCTCAAAATATGATCAATACAAAACTCTGATGTGTAACATTACTTTATCAGACCCGTTTTGAGGCGTCATTTAAGTCATCTGGCTGGAAGTGGACCGCAACCAAGCGTAGGTCAGTGATTGGCTTGAGTTTCAGGCAATTCCTGCAGTTTCCCCAGCAGAATCAGTTGTTGATGACAGAAAGCAGTACGGTGACCCGCCGGCAAGCAGTATGAGAACTGTATGGTATGCTCAACTTTGGGAAAAGCACAACTCGAGCTGTCCAATACAGATGCTTACGGACAGTTTCTCTTCAATTACATAGAAGGGAAAATCACTCAGGGTGTGAAATCAGTATCCGTGGCAGAATCAGTTAATAATGACAGAATCAGTACGGTGACCCGCCGTCGAGCAGTACGATGGCTTCATAGTGGTCAACTTTGGAAAAAGCAGAACTCGAGTTGTGCAGTACAAATGCTTACGGACAGTTTCACTTCAATTACATAGAAGGGAAAATCACTAAGGGTGTGAAATTAGTATCCCTGGCAGCACCAGTTGTTGATGACAGAAGCAGTGCGGTGACCTGCCGGCGAGCAGTACGATGACTGTGTGGTATGCCCAGCTTCAGAAAAAGCACAACTCGAGCTGTACAGCGCAGATGCTTACGGAGAGTTTCTCTTTAACTAAATAGAAGGGAAACTCACTAAGAATGTGAAATTAGTATCTGTGTGGTTCTTATTTAAAAGTTAAAGGGGAGCATGAGGCAATTGGGCACAACATTTATTCAAAAATTCACTAATGCCCGTAGGGACAAAACTCAATTTCTATGACTGGAATAGTTTTCAATTATTTAACAATACTAGGGCTCCTGGCACCGTTAGGGAGAATAAGAAATAGGGGCTCAAAGCTAACAAGCCAAGTAAACCAATCATAGAATAACACATAACACAGGCGCTCAAGTCGTGAAAATTACTGACACGGACTCCATGATCACAATTGATGCAGTGAAGGGCTACATCAACCGCCCTGGCGAGATTCTCAACAGTCAACAGTAACAGGTAATGAGCGCAATGCGGACAAGGCAGGACTCTTAATGCGAATCGCTATGCCGGCCAGGGGCTAAACTACGCGACGGAGTATAGCCAGCACGGATGGTGAAAGTGAAGTCGTAGAGCGCTTGGCTCCCGTGTCATTCTCCGCGCGTATCGAGAACAACCCGCGCGCCAGCCGCGCGATGCCGATACGCACGCACTCTATCGGATGGGCGCCGAAGCATGCGCTCGCCGCGTCGCCGCACCGCCGCGCCGCGCAGCGCATTGCATTACGCTTACAGACCCGATTTGAATTAAAACGAATCATTAGACGACAGGGGTTGGGCGAAACAAATAGAAGGGAGAAGAATTCGAAAGGCCGGCAGTAGGATGGTGAGGTTACCAAAACAATTGACCCGGCCTCCCGTCTGCCTCATGGACTGGTAGCGTGTTAGCCTCGCACCAGCCCCAAGACAACTCGCACGTTGACACGAATGACCACAGACTTTCGACGGCACTCTAGCACGTTTTCGGGTCGCACGACGACAAGCAGAAGGCATTTAGAAAGAAGTCTGAAAACTTTAATTTAAGCAACATCAGAGGGAGAAAGGCTGATGTTTAGAGTCGATCGTGGTCTTTGATGCAGGAATAATATTTGAAATACCCCAGCCGGCGCGATCGATGCCAGGACTGGCCGTAAACGTCAGTTATTCTGTCGTGTTGAAAGTGCATCTGAGGGTTATGGGCGACGCATATTTATTTAATTTACCGGGAAACCAAATTCGAGCGCCAATAAGTTAATAGTGTTCTGAGTCTACTGAAAAAAGCCCTTTCCGATGGTATACTTGAGTGACTCATCGGCTCTGAGTCACTGTTCTATACTATTACCTAATGATTTTAAGGATTGTGAGTCTTTTTTACTGAAATTTCGAAAAAACGACCTGGGCGGAGCCGAAACGCTCCCGAAAGCAAGCCGATCATGTTCAAGTACGTAAAATGATCCCAGGAATCCGAATCCGACCCCAGAATGGACGAGTTTTAACTCCTAATACCCCTAAAGTTAAAATTTCATTTATTTTTCATGCGTTTTCGCGGCCCTGGACGGCTGACCTCCCCATAACTTTTTGACCTTTTTGAGGGTGAAAATGAATGATAGTTACTCGCTCTTTCAAATAAAACGGGTGAAACATGTGGGACCGAACCTCGTTTAGGCGCTACAGGCCGGCGAAAATGAAAAAAGGGCGATTTTGGCTTAAAAAACGCGTTTTTCAGGGTTTTGGCGGTATCTTATCGAGATGTTCCGCACGTCGTATACGGGATATCTAGGTGGTTTCTAGGGGTTTTTGCGAGGGGGCAAAATAAGAATGCTTTTCTCAGCTACTCTTTTCACTTGAGAGAGTTCCTGAGCACAAATATCATCTGAATATGATGACTTTGACGGTTTGGGCATGAAAACTCTGAAGTCAAAGGCGCTGAGGACCTCCCGGGGAAACCTTTCCTTGATGTCCACAATGATATGATCCAGTAGAGGAATGAAGCGCGTCGGCGCGCCAGCCCCGGCCGGGGAGGGGGAAGACAAGAAAGGGAATATACTTGCCGCCCTGCGCCTGCGCTGCCGCCCGGGGGGGAAATGCGGTGCGCGCCAGTGGCGCCCAAACTGTTTTAGGCTGGTGGTGCCCACCACTCCACCTCCTTCCCTTAAGGTCGAAAATACCCCTGTTTGGATTTAAAAAAAAAAAATCCAAACGCGGTCGCAAATGAAAGCAAATGATACGAAACTATCGCACTATATACAGTGTTTAACTCAGTATTCTTGCATTTAACTTTCGTTTGAAATCGGCGGGAGTTCTTTGTGGATAAGTATTAGGATGCCCGCAAATTAATTCTGCGAAAGGCAACGTCACGAAAATGTGCGTATGCGGAATTTAATTTCCGCGCCCCCTCTACTTGCGCTTTCTCTATAGGCTGCCACCTTCACACATGTGTATGGCAGGTTGGCCTACCCAGACCCAACCCCACTGTCTGGCAGGCGCTATCAGTAAATACATTTTGATCATAAGGTCTATTGTGAGGGCATATATACTCTTTTGTAATGCGATGCAAGCGAGCATCTGTGCTTCAGCGCGTTTTGTGCGCGCGGCGCGGTGCCTTTTTTCCGTCCGATTCGTAGTGGGCAGAGGGAAAAAATACACCTCTGCGGGCCTTTTTTTTTGGGGGGGGGGAGGGTCATGACCCCCATGACTCCGCGCTAGGTACGCGCCTGCAGACAGGCGGCCAGAGGCAAGCTAGAATCGTGCAGAAGGCCTGACGCTTACGCCCGACTCTCACTGACTCGGCATTCCACTATCCGACACGACTCGCTGGGAGCTGACTCACTCATGTGCACGACACCATTTCACACACACCTGGCAAGCACCTGGCATCACGATAACAGCAAACAAGCACAAGCCCACAAGCGCAGACCCTCACATAGGACTCAGGGATGTCGCTAGTTCAGGCAAAAGGTCCAGGTCGATATTAGTATAGGTTCCCCTAGTAGCGAGCCGCCATCTTTGGTTCCCCCTAGTAGTGGGTGACCCCGAGTAGCGGGTTCCTCTGTGTAGCGGGTGCGACCCCGAGTAGCGGGTGACACGTCAGGACGTGTAACCCAACCTAAGAAAGGTGCCGCCATCTTGGTTCCCCCCTAGTCACCTCGGCCCCAAGTCACCCCTGCCTGGAGTCACCCCTGCCCAGAGTCACCCCCGACACGTCAGGACGTGTAATCCAACCTAAGTTGATAGAGGCGTAATCCAGAGGGGCGTAACCCACCCTAAGTCGTCATCTTTGTGATGGCTGACCCAACCTAAGTTGAGGGGCGTAACCCAGAGGGGTGTAACCCAACCTAAGGTCCAGCTAGTAACAAAATTTTCAAAAATGTAACTATACACAATATTGTTTACGGCTTAGGCATGCTCAAAAAAGTCCAGGGGATGGTAACAATAAAAGTCCATGGTCATTTAGAGTGGAGACCTTGTTGGCGTACCAAAGTATCATTCTTAAATGTCTTGTCTTCAAGTGGGCATGGCTTCCAAACGCTCATCCACTTTTGTTCTCCCCTCTGCAAAGCGGAGTGTGGACAATTCTTACCAACCTCCAGGTTCTGCCCCTGGCTTTGTTCCTCCAGGTTCTGCCCCTGGTTCTACTATTCACATTGATTTAGATGCCATATGCAATAGTGATCAACCTATTTTAAATGAGATACTCGATCAGCTTGGTCTCAACAGCAATGCACCCCAAATGGTTGTCGCTCCTAAACCATATGAATTCCCTCTTGAGGTTGACTACAGAGATTTCGCTCTCACAAAAAGTGGTGCTAAACAAATTAGAATTGGCATGGACGTGAAACATTTCACTCCCTACATTTTGCTAATGGGTGATGCAAATCCCAAGGGAAATCGCCCTTGTATAAATACCACACCTGATGAATTTGAAGTGCCCACTTCTACCGAGGTTTTCAGTCATATTAAAAATGGTGTGGACTCTAAAACATGCCTTGATCCACTCACTATTGGAGGGCTCAAACTAAGCATCAGAGTTCAAGAGCTACCACCTTACATTATTACTGTATATGTTAAACGAGAAAATACTTCACCTAAAATTTACCTTGGTGGTAGTTCGTGGCCAAAAAAATCATGCAAAATAGATTAGCCTATACACAGCCAATGTGCACACAAGCTCAGCAATATTTTTCTGATTTAATACTTTTGCATTGCAAAAACTTTTGTATGAGCAGAGGTCTAAAACAGTGAAACTATGAGCAGCAATTTGAAGTGCTCAGTGAGGCACTCAATCAACCATCCTTGTTTCCCCACCTGATAAAGGATGAAATGGTTTGCTATCACTTTGAGTTTCTTAAAGAGAAACTTTTTGCTATGCTGTAAATGTTGTTCAAGACAAAAATATGGAAACCCAATACAAAACTAATATAAGAAAAAAGCACAAAAAATAAATAAATACAAAACACCATGTGATTGAGAAAAAAATAGAATCTCACCACACAAGTTGAAGTGAGAAATCGAAGCACCCACCATTTTACGAAACCATGTCCGAGCCAACCAGACTTAAATAAATCACGCTCTGGTTCCTTAAAAAATTATCTCACACGCCAAGTTATTATCACACAAACATTTACCTGTTATCTACCAAGAAAAATATATGGAAAACCCATGTGATTGAGAAAAAAATAGTAGAAGCTCACCACACAAGTTGAAGTGAGAAATCAAAGCACACACCATTTTACGATACCATGTCCGAGCCAACCAGACATAGAAAAAGTCACGCTCTGATTCCTTGAAAAATTATCTCACATTCCAAGTTATCACACCATGTAAGTGAAATGTTACCTGCACTCTTTAAAAAATATTTGGCCTCCATCGCATAAGTCGAAGTGAGAAATCAAAGCACCCATCATTCCTCGATTTCATGACTTTGAAATAAATACACATAGGATCAGACTGAAACTAAACTTAAATCCTCCTCCTCATCTGTAAGGTGACTCATGTCACTGCTGTCATCTGCAACTAAAACACAAGCCATAAGTCCACATAAACTCTCACTCACTGACTCACTCACACACATGCCCAAACTCACAATCAGGCTCCAGCTGGAGACCTGGGCGTTCGGGGGTGGTGGGGACCCGGGCGCCTCCGGCCTCCAGGCACAGCCGATTGGGGGGCTGGGTGCGGCACCTCTGGACATCATAAGGCTGAAACAAAATTACAAGTTAGTATGGAAACGCCACATTTAACTCAGTTGACTCATTTGAAAACAACTCACCTTGACGGGTAGGGTTTCTATTTTTCCGGAAATATAAAAATTGGAAATATTTCGGGAATATTTCGGAAATATTGAAAAAAAGTAGTTTTTATTGTATTTTTGCAAAGAGCCGCAATTTTTTCTATGAAAAGGGTAGGGAAATGACGTAGAAGAACTTTCAACACGTATACTTATGCTGAATTACATCGTTTAATTGCAATTTACAAGTACAAACAAATTCTCGTCTTGAAGCGTCCGTCGGAACGGATCGTCGCACATGTGAAAGTAGGGTTAGGCGGCGCGCCGCGACGGCGGCGGCCCTCACCGCCCCCGAGTGGTTTTTGAAACGACCCGTCACAAACAATTGGTTTCCGACAAACGCGCGAAATTGCGATTTTAATGCAAAGTTACGCTATATATTCATGCAAATGCCGTTTGCTGCGGAATTTCAATATTTCCAATATTTCCGTAATATTCCCGAAATATTTCCAATTTTTCCGGGAAATATTTCCAACCCCAAAACCCTATTGACGGGGGTGGAGGCCTCCATGGGCGGCGCCAGCTCCCAGGAAAGCATGGGTAAAGGCTGAAAAAGAAAGGAAAAAATGAGACGGCTGCTCTGTTGGGGAATAAAAATTGTAAAAAAAAGGGGCAAAATTAGTTAGCTGCTCTGTTGCAAAAATTGATGAGAGAAATACTTGCAGCACAATCCATCTCCAGGGGGAGACCTGGTGCAGCTGGCTGTGCAACGATGGCCTCACCCTCCCCCGAGGTGAAGGGGGTGAGGGCCATGTGGGCAGCAGCAAGGGGGCAGAACTGTGAAAAAAAAAACAGACCACGCGACCGTGACCAAAAAGTTCCGGAGCGCCGGAACTTGAAAGCAGATGATACGTATGGTAGATGTCCCTACGCGTCGCAGGCTGCAGGGAAGCGGAGCGCTGCTGTCGCGCTTGGCTAGGAGGGGGGAGGCGCGGGGCAGGAGGGGGGACTGGCCCGGCGGCCCGGCAGCACAGCGTCTCGAGAGGTGGCGTGGAGTAGTGAGGGGCGCGCGCCACGCGGGCAGAGCGCGCCGCGCGAAATTTTCCCCCCTACGTATAATATTATTCCACACTGGCTGCTCGCTCTACCGGTTGCTCTCTGCTGGCTGCGCTGCTCTCTCTAGGCTGCTCGCTGTATGACAGTACAAGCAGGCTGATACATTCGTATCATCTGCTAAAAATTGTAACTCTGTTAGGCATGCATCAATCAGAGATAGGTAGTAAAAGACAGTAGAAGAACTCACCTCAGCTACCTGGTATGCCTTCCGCTTAGCTGTTTGAAATACTCGGTTTTATATTTTTATGCACCTATGAGTTATGAGCCACCAGACTCATGAAACCTAAAATTCATGACGTTTTAGACTGTTAGGGGTAGATGCACAATTAAAGTTTGTTGGTCAATCTAATTTGTCATTTTTATAATTTTACAGACAGAGCAGGTCATTCCCAGGGCTGCACCAGCAAGTGTAAGTCAACTATTCCTTTAAATTTTCTTGAATTGAAAATTATTTATAATCCTGCTAACTGCTGTTAATTTTCTTGTCTTATGCAGTTCAAAGGTTGGACTGAGCCAAAATGGTCCAAAATTTTAAGCGATGAAATAAAGGGGGGGAGATTGTACATGAAATCAAACCAAGATAGACTGAAAGAAGAGAGTGCCCTGCACATTCTAGGGGTTCTGGGATGGAAACCATTCTGTGGAGCATACGTGTCATTCTCTAAATTCTTGATCCGCAAGAAAAAGTACCGATTGATGTTTGACCAAAAGGCGCGTAAACCTTGGGTAAGTTGACTGATTTATTTCTTTTCAACTTTTTAAAAATAATGACAAGTCTCCTGAACTACCATATTCTTATATTTTACAGAATAATCTGGCAACTGGAATGTCAAACTATGTGCGGTCACAAAGAGTTGCGAGAAAAAAAAAGAATTGAGGAGCAGAAAGCCAGCAAGAACAAACAGGCCACTAGAGAGTGAGTTGGTTTAATTTTATGTATTTTTATTGTATGTTCGCTAAACCTTCATAAATTGCATTAAAAATACATGTCATTTTTTCAGGGAAACTGAATCCAACTTAAAAATTCTGCAACTAAAAAATTTAAGAGAAGGTAGCGTTAATGTTAACCAGCTTGAGAGTACGCTAAAGAATACTTTGAGCGTCAGACAACAACTCTCATATGACTCTTATAAAGATATGATCACTGCTGAACCCTACCTTAGGGACCATAATGCTGTAAGTTCAAACTGACTCAGTAGTTTTTCTTGCTTTTCTTCTTTAGTCATGAAACCTTTCTTATATTAAATGTCTATGTTTATCTATAGTTTTGCATTGATGCAAACCTAAGGCTGGGAGAGTTATCTTCAGAGGCAGAAAGAAAGGGTGCAACAGAAGAAATGTTTAAGAGGTTGCACTCCCTTTATGGTAGTGGGCCTTATGAAGCAACTTCAGAGCTGCAAAAAGTAAATTATTTAAATCAAGTTAATAGCATTATCAGATCAAACAAGTACTCTTAATCCAAGCTCAAACCATTTGAACCAGTACAGGTAAGACTAAACATTTTAGATTCAATTCATTTTCTGATTTCCGATTTTAAAATTGATAGTTATCCGTTTCCATTTTTTTTTCTTTTTCTTTAGATAGTAGCTGGTATGAGAGCAGACTCCGAGAGTGACAGGGCTCGTGCATTTGGATTAAGAGTTTTCCACAATGCCAGTGGACAAATTAGGAGCGTCGCCATGTGTGGAAACAAGGAGGTATTGCTCCATTTGAAAAAAATTTCAAATTCAAGTGATATTGTTGCTCTCTTTCTCGCCTCCCACCTTGTGTTTGACACAAATACCTTGCATGAGTGGGAACACTTCTACCATTTTTTGCGATGGGCTATTCTGAAGATTGATATTCCAGTCAGCAACAGGTCTGCCAAAAAGAAACTTCAAGATTTTATTAACACTCAATACAGGTTTCTCTGATCAGTTTTGTATTGTTTAATGACTTGTCAATTGTTAACTTAAATTTTTTTTATCAATATGAAGCCATTGTCCCTCCTTAAGCACTTTATTTCAGAAAAGTTTTTTTTCTTGTTAATTTTTAAATGAAATATGACTGTTATATGAAGAAGAAGGAAATGATATTGTAACAGAACCATTGTATGTTTTCATCACTCGCTTTTAATCTTTTGAGTTTCCTCCTATATTATACTAGAATGAACTAGAATAAGAATACAATCAACTTGTGAGTAAAGTGTAGAGAACAGAAACAATTGAAGTTGCTAGGAAATTAAAGCTTATGTGAAGACAGTTTTTTCAGAATATATTAGAACCAACTTCAAGAGTTTTGTTAATACCCAGTACAGGTTTCTCTCATCATTTTTGTAATGTTAAATGATTTGTTAATAGTTACCTTAATTTATTTTTTTTCACTATGAAGCCATTGTCCCTCCCTAAGGACTTCAGAAAAGGGTTTCTGGACATTTTTAATGAATTGTGATTATTGTCTGAGGAGGAATTATTAGTGACATTGTATCAGAGCCAGTGCGTGTTTTCCTGACTCGCTTTTAATTTTTTTGGTTTCCTCTTATATTTTTAAAGCAAGGTACATTCAGAAAGAAGAATGAAATAGAATAGAAACACAACCAACTTCTTGTGAGTAAGGGGTGTAGAGTATGGAAACAATTTAAATTGCTTGGAGATTAAAGGACATGTGATGACAGTTTCTAAATCTTTTTATTATCTGTTGAGTCCATAGAGGCTTGAACTCCATGATTTATGTTTGATAACAATACACAAATTTTTAATGAACATGGAGAGGCATGAACCCTAACCTGTGGTACTTTGGAATTACATACTGAACACCATTGATCATGGGAGAAGGAAGTGTGTTGAAAAATAACAAATTCTCAACAAAATAAGGACTTACAGCCTCTGGATTCTGATGTTGTACTACAAAAGCATTACATAAGGGTTCATATTTTACAGTTTTAAGATTAGTTACCAACAAGATATGGATCTCTCCATAAATCACAATATCCCTAATTTCAGCAAATACAGGTTTGTTTGCATCTACAAGTATGACAGACTTCCTACTGTAGGTTACACCATTAGTTTTCAGAGAACTACAACTTACAACAGTAAGATTTTTCTTACCTAGGATTTTAATCAAAAGTTTGGAATTAGCATGATTCTCAATTTTTATTGACTTGGAATATGTTGTGACATTTTGGAAATTAAAAAATGGAGCAGGTTCACCATTAGGTTTAATCAACATTTGAGCAGTTCGAAGACACTCATACCTGTAAGAGCAGGAATATGGAGGGTTGATAAAATTTTTCATGATTCTCATGAGATCTTTAAAATAGCTGTGCATAGCTTCAAATCTCATAGTCCAGGTTACACGAGATGGACCAAACTGCTCTATTTGTGAAGGTAAATGAACCAAAAAATGGAATTTAGGAGTCATGTCAAATGAAGGGTAATGCACAGTAAAAGTCTCATTGTGTTGCCTTATCAGACGTTTTAACTCTAACAACTCAGCACTTGAAACTTCGTATGCAAGCAGGCCCATTGATATTTTTACTAGCCGGATAAAATTCTCTAGTCTTTCTCCTAACTCATCTGACTTATTCATTAAAACAAAAGAAGAGAGAAAAATTGGCCAGCACTTTGACGCAGACCTGTTTGAAGGTGTTCTATCTTTATATTAGCAGGCTTGTCAGTTACGAGAATCTGCTTTGCAACTCGACTCACTCCCTTGTTGATCTCATCTATAGTGAAGTAATTATTAGAAACAGCATGCTGTAGCAGCATTTGTAAATGGGCAACAATCACACCCTCATGTAAAATATGCATTAAATCAAAAACAAAAGCCTGTACTTGATGAAAGGACTCCAGTCCTTCTATTACAGAGGGGCCATTCACTCCACACAATGTTGAGTTCTCTTGCCGATCCTTTACTAACTGGGAAACATGAACTGACTCGAAATGTTGGGTACGAAGTGCCAAAGTTCTTATTTGGAACATGTCTTCATTGAAAATTACTTTCATTTCATTGTTTTCTTCATCATTATTTACTAAGCAAAGGTGGCAAGGCTTTTTAGCAGGGCCCACAGACTCCTTACAACCGCAGAAAACACTTACAGCTGGTGCATCACCAGTGACACAGTAAAGCGAACCTTGAAAGTCACGCTCCATAGATGACTTTATTTCAACCTTGATTCCTTTTTCCAATTTTTTAATGTCTTCAATGAACGGAGCCATTATCTTGCTGTGGCTTTCAAACTTTGAATCCACAGATCTTCTTTTATTTACAGGTGCTTCTCCCTTCAAATCTAATGACATTACTATAGTATACAATTGAACTGATTTTAAAGATGACCTCATTGTGGGATAGAAGTTGGCTACAGGGTTTGGCAAGTTACTCAAAAAAATGTACTAGTTACCGTTACCGTTACTTTCCTTTACACAAGTACTAGTTACTGTTACCGTTACTGGCACCAAGAAAAGTAACTAGTTACGTTACCGTTACCCGAAAAATTGTAACTCGTTACCTTACAGTTACCTTTAAAGTGATACACCGCAAAGAAAATAACAGAAATATTTTTCATACAAATTTTTTTTAAAAAAATTACGTACGAGCTGATACAACAGAATTACAACCATCAAAATTGAAAAAAAAAAAGAGATCTTCAACAAATTTAACGAGGGCAAATTGAACACTACAACGACCGCGACTCGGCGGCAGGGAGGGACCGCCCCGGAACCACCATATGGCCTTTTCCTCTCGAGCCCCCCCCCCCCCCCCCCCTCATATCAGAAGGGCCCCAGTCCAAGACCAGGGATCAGCATCACCTCATTTACGCTTTTGCCCGGCCCCGGCTTGGCTACGCCGACCCGCGTCCTTTACCCGGACTTTCACGCCTTTTGTTTCTTAATAGGCCTGCTCTGGCGGGGTCCCGCCGACCATCTCCCTGCCTGCCCCTACGCGCTACCCACCCCACACTGGGCCGGAGGATCGCATCTGAGTGACAGAGAGTTGCTGCCTTCGTCCTCCCCCTCCCCCAGCAGCTGCATGCGCAGGAGAGAGACAAGCATATCGGTGCATCCGGGCGCAGCCCCCCTCCCTTACCCTCCTCCCTCACCTCCACCTCACCCCTCTCTCCATCCGTCCATCCGCGCGCCTGCAGTCATCTGGTTGCTATTGTGACTTGTCTTTCTTAGTACTCAAAGAAGCAGCGAGGAAGTTCAGGGTCAGTGTGGACCCCCCCACTCAACTATTAGGAGACACATGTGCACCAAAGCAGTGGCAAAACAAAAGCATTCCGAAAAAATCGTAGAACGACAACGGCGGCCGGGGGCGAGGTTGCGTAGAAAAATTGGAAAGTAACAGTAACGAGAAATTCTGGTATCGTTACTCCGAAAATTGTAACTAGTACCGTTACCGTTACTAAATCTCAGCTGAGTACTAGTTACTGGTACCGTTACTCAAAAAAGTAACCAGTTACCGGTAACTTACTGTTACCGAGGTAAGTTACTCCGAACCCTGGTTGGCTAGTGTCCAATAATAGAGTCCCATCTTATGCTTCTTGGGACCAAGTGGAGAACTAACTTCAAGTTCATCAAATGTAAATATTACAGCCAGAGACCCAGGTAAAGAGAGAATTTTATGTTCCTTGCAATATTTACCATCACGATAAGACCTGATAACTTCATCATCAGACACGTCCATTGGATTATCAACACATTCAAGAACATCGGGCCTCTTCAAAAGCCTTTTAAGAGAGGGAAGAAATGGACATATGTAGGCACGATGTAGGACATTTTTAACTTCACTGTCATCATCTTCAGAAAACACTTTCTCTTCTCTCAGAACAACTGGCTCTGGCGTCAAGATCTCTCCATGTTCTTTACAAAAATCCTCAAGTGAACTCTTTGATGCAGCATCAACAAAAATTCCGTCTCCGAATTCCTTCAATACATTCTCTATGGTTTCTTTAGAAACTCTGCCATCCTTCTCCACACCTTGTATTATTCTGTCCTGAAAACAACATACAAAGGAGTTAATTTCAAAAAAAAAAAGAAAAAAAAATTGTTTGATGGTAGCACTGTATTAATCTGTGCTGAGTTCTTTTAATAATTTACTCAACAGTCAAAATAACCTTGTAGTGTTTAAAGTCCAAGATATCATTTGCTATATGAGTGTAAGAATAAACTAAAACCATGTGGCGGCAATATTTGAACCGCCACAGATGAAGACTCTAAAACCAAATTAATTCAAATATGTCAGTTACTTATCTAAATTGGACTAAGTATATACAAAAATTAAAGAACTTACTTTGATAGCTTGGGTATAAGAGTGAAATAAATCATCGACCCCTTCAGCTGCTTTGGAAAGGGCGGTATGTGAAATCATACCCTCTTCTCGAAGCTTAAGCAAAAACTCCGAAGAGTACCAGTTAAGTATGTCATTCTCATTTTTTTCTGTAACAAAAATGTGTAGATTTAAATGAAGAATGGAAGAAAAGTGTTTTCAAAAAATAGGGATTAAAAAATGCTAAGGTAAATTCACATTCATGCAACACTTACCAGACATATCAGAAGTACGGGTTTTTTATTTCTGTTGACTGCCATTCCCGTCGCCTTGAAGCATTGTGTGGCCTCTCTCTAATTCTCTACCTGCAATCAAAATTAATACATTAAAATATTTGCATTATTAAAAGAATGACTTCAAAGAGCTCACACTGCCCTACTTACTAAAATTATCTTCATTCGACATTTGACTGTTCTCTGGTTCTGATTTATTACCAGAATCATCCAATGACAGACCAGAATGCGCAAAAAAGAGAACATCTTGAAAGTGACAAAAATGATAGTCAAATTGGAATTCTTAGAATGGAAACAGATACTGCAATTAAATAAATGAATTAACAAACCATTATTAGCAGATTCATTGTCTAAAATAACATTTTCTCCCAGGCTTTCTTGGTTTGGTAATGAATTATATACTGAGACATCACTTGATTTCTGAGAACCTGCAATCAGTAAAGCAAGAATACAACTTAGCTAACCAGAATCAAGGCCCATATAGTTCAATCAATTACTACTTTTACCACAGAAACAAGGACTACTAAAAACATATTGAATAAAATCCCTTAAAAAGGAGAAATGCAAACATTCAAAATATGATTTTAGTCAAAAGTGAATTTCAAAGATATCATGTGTTGCCCACGAAGATACGAGGAAACCGTTGACATTTGATACTTAACGTTTAAATCGAGTAAAATAGAACATTACGTGGTCCACAGAATAACACTAATATTCTGTGATCACGAAAACGTAACCTCTCAACTAAAAATAAATTATAGGGGAGATTTTATGGACGTCGTCTGGACCGTCACTCAAGAGCAGGAAAAGTACAACATTTATTGCTAATTAAGACGCTTATGTTCTTAGACACTCACTTTCATTAGCTTCTCTTTGATGGTGCAAAATTTGCTTGTGAGCTGACCAAATGTGTGAACGGAGGCTGGCCACGTTCTGAAAACTTTTTTGGCATATTGAACAAAGTACCTCAAAATTTTCTTCATGCTTGTGTTTTTTGACACAATGCTGAACCAAATCTTCAATATTTTCGGTGACAAAGGGGCAAAATCGACACTTCATTTCTGTTTTCTGCAGCAGAGCAGCCTCACGAGAAGAGCTTCAGCCGGAGCCGGTTCGAGGAGGGGGGCGAGGTTGAGTTTGAAAAGTTCCCCATCAACAAATGAATATGTCTGCACAATTTTCCATACTTATGTAAGTCCTTACTTCACTTCACTTGGGCACTGTTGGAGTCGTCAGAATCGTGCCGAGTTGCAGTGAAGTGAAGAATTCAAAAGATATTTTCTGAGCAAGATCAATTTTAAACTTTGGTATTCAAAACCATTTTTGAACGGAAATGGAGAAAAATGAATCATCGAAAATCATACAATCCCGCCCCGATCCCCTCCCTCACCCCTTCCACCTCTCACCCCACTCCCCGGTCTCCCTCTCCCCTCTCCCTCCCAGTTCCCCCAGCCCCAGCAGCCAGTCTTTTGTTTATTTTGAATCTTCGTGTTTGGTGGTTTTTGCCGGTGGAAATGTGATGAAATTAGTGTAGCGGTTGTCGTGTCACCTCTTGTCTTTCAGCCCTAACGATTCTGTTGGGCGAACTCCGTTTGAACGGTGCGTTTTACGTTTGGAGCTCGAGGGCCTTTAGTGACAATGCAACATTTGAAGTTCGCCATTGGAGGTTATGTGACACCTCCTTTGGACTGTCAGTCCAAGAGCCCAAGTCGCCTTTTCTGCATTTGGTGACGCGAGGAAGGATTGAGAGGTCAACCAATATACAGAGGTGCGTAACATAACCCATTCATAGAAATGTGTGCTGAGGTTTGCTGACCTTTGATTGCCGCAGCCTCCAGCCTATACCAGGGACAAAAGTGCGCATTGGCTAAACACATTTTCTGATGGGGCCCTTCACTCAACCTTGTCCCATGCATTGGGCTGAGGTGTTCAGCTGCTACACACCTTTGCATAAACATGCTGAAAAAGGTGCACGGCAAGAGCGCAGCTTGGCTGCTTGTCGACAGTGATAGGGGTGCTGGCAAAGGTGTGCGGTCATCGCACAGCTTATCAATGCAGAGTGGCAGGGTGCTGCCCATACCACAGACATTTGTTTTGTTCCATTGCATAGGTTCCATTAACATATGGGGCTAAAAAGGTGTGCTATCACTGTATGCCATAGGTGTGTTGTCATTATACGCTTAAGGCGTACAATGCTCAAATCTATACGCCTTATGCGTACAATCACTGAGCACCCCAAAATGACAGTGTAGCCTTATGGGTCGTAAACCAGCAATTGTAACATAGGGCTATAGGGCTGCGCATGCTGCGGCTGCAGACGGCAGCCGAGTACTGTAGCGTCCATTGTTTAAATGTACAAGTTGCCGATAGCTTGAGTATGGACAACGCTAGTCGGAACGGGGCACGGACGGACCACGGACGGACCACGGACGGACCACGGACCACGCCGGACGCAAAGCCCGCTGCAGCCGCGCTCCTATATATACCTTTAGGAATCAACTGTAACTTTTCAACGCTTACCGCTGGTCAACTTTCACTTTGACAACTTTAACGTTTTACTTTTGACTCCGATCACGCTAACTTTACAACCCTTTACGCTAACCACGCTAACTTTACTTCAGTACAAGCTGCTGATGCTACGTATCTAGTGTTCTAAAGGGATAGTAAATTACCGTAATTTTGGGTGAAATACTCGGTAAAATACAGTTTTTTACTCATTGGGTTTTTGGTTTTTTACTCAAAAATACGCAAAATCTCGATTTGATTGAAGAAAAAGGTGCTTTACGCCATAGCCTTCTCCCACTTTCTTTTGTATCTTCCCGCGGGAGACTTTTCCCTTCGAAAGAACGTGGTTAATTATAAACCACGGACTTGGCTTCTTTTGGAAACAAATAGCCCCCAGTATCCTCACAAATGTAATTTGAACACTGAGGGAGACACCAATATGCAGTAGTTCTCATCTTTTTATCGGGAGGAGCATTCATTTTGCCGTAAGAATGATCCATCCGTGTTGCGTATACGCGGGAAACGCCCCAGACTGTCTCACCTCACCTAGGCTAGTTCGCGGTCGCGGTCCGGCCACCAGGCACGAGGTTCGCGCGAGTAATCTTTGTCGCCAATGGCGCGCGTTCCCTCCGTCCCCCATCTCTCTCTCCCGACCCGTCCTTCGCAGCTCGGTTCAAAAGATGCTCGGGTTGCGACGCATACTAAGGGCTCTCGATTTACTCATTAGCGTAGGGACCGCACTACAATACTTTCTTGTAACAAAATACACAAACACAAATTTTAATTAAAATTTTTCTAGAAAAACCAAGAAACACTATTTTTGAACTTTTTAGCAAAAAAAAACAAAATTACCAAAAATACCGTATTTTACCGTATTACTCGTTTTTTACCAGTTTTTTACTTTGAGTCCAAAAAAACGGTAATTTTAGAACACTATACGTATCATCTGCTAATAATGCTGTTTAATCACAACAACTTAAAGTCAAGAGTGTTTTTTTTTTTTTTTAATATTATTATGTTTTGTTATTCCCTGTCAATATTTATAGAAACTATATGAAAATACTTCATTGACGAAAAATTCAAAATATATGCATAACTAAAATTCTTGGGGCTGTTGTGTCAATAAAATCTCTTATTGTTGTTATGCTGGTTTCGCGACAGTCTCCCCTCCTCCGCGCCGAGCGGAGCGGCGCCGACAACCGAGCCCGGCAGCTCGGTAAAGTTATCAGGCTATAGTTCAGCGTATTGCTATACTTATAGTTATAGCGGTTCGCAATATTGCATTTCGCGAGGGGGCCACAACTCCTCTTTTGGGTGAACACGTGATTGCAAAGATTGCAGGATTTCATGGATTGCGTTAGATTTCAATGATTGCACAGGATTTCAATGATTGCGCAGGATATCAATGATTGCGCAGGATTTTTATAGATTGCACGTGCTTTCACATCATTGCGGTCGGATTTCATAAGATTGCAACGGATTTCACAAGATCGCACTAAGAATTCATCGGATTTCACAAGATTGCACTAAGATTGCGACGGATTTCACAAGATTGGAGTATGATTGCGCTTATTGTCGTGGGTTGAATTTTCATTTTACAGACAGGGAGCGTTAAAACAATCTCAGACGATGCTGGGAGATCACCCTGTTTCTTATGTATTTACATTTAATTATATTCTGTTCCGAGTTCAGTAATGTGGGTTTATAAAGTCGCGCCACGAAAGCGCAAAACGTTTACCCTGCAGCGAGACTACCAAAGGCAACGTTGGCTCTGGGAGAGTATGGGCGGCAAGTCACTTGTTACTCCAAGAGGACTTATATCTGCTTTTTCTAAAAACCACCAACTTCAAGATTTTCTTGAGCCTTATCGCATTGCTGCAGTGAAATGCCGGCCAACACTCACAACTAATTCTCATTCTCAATGTAACAGGTAGAGTAGCCTTTTAATTATGTTTCCGACTAAGAAAAACTCCTCAAGAAAATATTTCAAGAAATATTATCTTTTTCTTCTTCAGAACAATTAACCAAAATATTTTATCTTATTACATTTCTTTCTTTGCAGGAAAGAACAATATCCTGCCCGTATTTGAGGATGGCTATGAAACCTGTCTTTTAATAACTGAAGTAGAGGCTTTGTTTGGACTACCCACACATTATACAGATGCTTGCAACCTCTCAATAACTGATAGAAAGAAGTTACTTGGGAGAGCATGGTGTGTTCCACTCATCATTCAAATATTAAAACCTTTAGCTGAAGAGCTGAGCAGGCTATAGCTCAATTAGAACCATTTCCACTGATTTTTTCCCAGATTTATTTTGTATTTTTTGGTGTAAAGAATAAGAAACTTATTTTTGAAAAATGTTTTATCTATCAATGTACCAACTGCAACCATCTGTGAAATACTAGCCACTGCAAATGTGAAAAATTCAAAACAAAAACTGAACACCAAACAAAAGAAATTTTGAATGCAACATTCTTAAGGTAGTAGGAGCGACTTCGCGTTTTAAAGACAAAATTCTGAAACTTTCAGAAAATATACTTTAAAGCCCCCTCATTGCGATGCCGATCTAAAATAACCGCCTTACCGGACTATATTTTAAATTATTAAGCATCGAAAATCGCTCAAAATAACATGGCGTCTTATAGGAAACCGGCCCCGGAGCGCCGCCAGCCGAACTTCACAATTTATTTCAAAGTCACGTATTAAAGATGAAGCAAAATGTTTCGTACAAAGGTTGTGCATTTAGACCTGAGGAACCTAACGAGATCATAAAAAGTATAGGTCACCGGCAATTTAAGAAAGTTCTGTTAAGTTTTATCGAGCGGTGGCGACCGCAGCGGCTATGGCGGCCATAGTACGCCATGGCGCGCGGGGCAGACCCGGCCGCCGAACCGAGTTTTACTTCACCTTTTTCTAGAAATATACCAGTTTTGGGGTAGTTTTTGATATGTTAAATTATTCTATGATTTATTTAATGAATTTTAAGCATAATATCAACCTAAAATTCGAAACTTTAATTTTTGACTTCATAAGTCGCTCCCACTACCTTAAGTGGAGAAAGTCAACAATGTCACTCCTTTCCATGAAATTTTAAAATTACAGTATGACATAAAAAAAAATACAATCTAAATTTTGGGATAAGGATTCTTTTGACATTTCCATGTCAGACAGGGGAGCAGGTGAAATTTCTTTGAACATGTGTTCAATTACGAGCCATCTCCAGCAGGGAGCATATCACCCACTCAGCTCGGCTCTCGTAAGTAAGGCCAACTAAAAAGAGGGCGGTGGGTGTGAGTGTGAAGAAATTAGTGGACGATTAAAAGATTACGAATTGTTTCCGCTAAGATTGCGAAGGATTGCGGCAGCTTTCGGAGTGATTGCGGAAGATTGCAAAGGATTGGGGTTGGATTGCGTGAGATTGCAGAGGATTTCGAAGGGATTGCGGAAGATTGCAGGGGATTTCGCGGGATTGCAGTAGATTGCAGAGGATTTCAAAGATTTCTGATGATTGCACAGGATTTCGGTAGATTGCAAAGGATTGCGGATGGATGGCGACACGTGTGAACACATGATTTCAGGAGTTGTGGCCCCCTCGGCATTTCGACTTGGAGTACTCTGCGTAGAGGCTAGCAAAGCTCAATATGAGAAACGTAGCCCTAGGTCCCGGCTGCAGCAGACTACAGCATGACGGCAGTTACAGTTTGTGTGTGTGTGTGTTTGTGTACTTGGTGTGTGTGTGTGAGTGTGTGTTCGTCGGTTATTTGTGAACATCATAAATTTTTCTCGAACATCGACAGCTTGCATTTTGACTTTTTTTAGGCACGAAGTAGCCTTATGGTTTTGTGTCAGGATGCGATTTTTTTTTTATTAGCACGGCCCCTTACCTAAATCCAGATTTTTCTATACGATTTTCATAAGACTTGGCAGAGAGGTAGAACTCGATCTCCTTAGTTCACTGCTGAAGTGCGAGCCCAAAGTTAGCGACCAATTTTGAGAAATTTCGATCTAAAATCTCCGTTTCTATGGTAATACTCGACTTGTCTCGGGAAAACAGCGTGGAAAGGGGAGCCGAGCCGAGTCGCCATTGTTGAGGCTGCTCGACCCCTCGGCGCGGCGCGCAGGGGAGGAGGACCGGCGGGGCCGGGGACTTGTTGATTCTACTCATGCACAGTAGTTCAAGAAATAAAATTTCGAACGACACGTTAGAATAAAAATGTAAAAGCAGTGTTCAAATGCCCATTGCACAACGAGCCTACAGTTCAAAAATCAAGCTGATCAGACGATTTTTACTGAGAGACTAACTTCTAAATCGTTTCAGCTAAAAAGCTAAAATTTGGCATGTGACCCGCTGAACTAGTGACCTTGAGATAAAAGAAATTCAGTAACATGACTCATAAGGCTAGAATTTTAAAAGTAAATTTCTATATAAACCATCTTCTACCGAAGAATTTAGTGAAACGAAAACATTAATTAACTTCGTGCCTACCAGGATTTCCTGAAATCGTATTTTTTCTTTTCTTTTTTCAAATGCCAAATTTAAAGTATAGTTCAAGTTTTAATTGTTCAAGTTTTTATTAAAACCTCTGTTAAAATTCAAATAATCTAGTGTGATAGTGTTACTGGTTATACATTGCATGCGGAAGACCAACAATACAATAATGAACTTAACATTTTTTAGTCTGCGCCACCTTTTTGAAAAAAAGAGAACACTAGATTTTAGGGATTAATCACTATGTTTTGATGTGTTACGGCTAGGCTTGTTGCTTTAATCAACAGCTCAGACTAAGAAACCACCAAAAAACAATAAGGTAAATCAATAGCTGTTTCACTTTCCAATATAAATTTCACATCTGCTTACAAAAAGTAGATATGAATTATTTACCAATGCACAAAGAACAAATACAAAAATATGTATAGCAAAATAAACTCTGGGACCTATTCTATTAGACCATAAATAAGTCAACACACTTAAAAGTGGAAAGGTAATAAGTAAAATCACATTACTTTACGATTGACAAGTACTTTAAGACATGCTCAGCAACTGTTAAGAATAAAAGATGATAGTGACTGATCACAGCAGAAATAAATCAGTCGTTTAAATATAGTTTACAGTAATAATAAAGAATCACAAATTAAAAAATATTGATAATATCTTCATCGAAGTGGGTAAAAAACTGTTGGGAATTCAAAAGGATGATTACTCAAAGCTATCACAGAAGAAATAAATCAGTTGCTTAAAAATACCTAACAGTAATTATTAAAAAATCACAAAACTGTAGAACAGGATAATGTAGTTTGAGACGTATTCAACAATACTGCTGAAAATTTAGGTGGGTAAAAAGTGTGAATATATTACTAATCAATGCACGAACAAGTCAGTGAAATGGTGTTCTCAGGTATGTTTGATGACTAGTACACATCTTTAAAGCTTACTCACTGAACATACTATTTGCTTTTCTCCTCCGCTGTCACTGATTTTGTCTGCAATTGGAAAAGGAATAATCTTTCAAAAATCACAATAAGTAATAAAATAAGGGAATGATATGTACAGAGACTGCTGAGATTAGATTACCTGGTCCATGACTCAGCAAATATACCTGATCCACTCGTATCATAGATGCATTCCATGTGGTACCACTCACGACACAACTCACAATGGATCATCTGAAGATGTTCTTGGCGCTTGTTTATACAGCCATATGGAGCTCCACATTTGGTTCTGGTTGCAATGCCCGGAAAGATGCCAAATAATCTAATGTATGCCTGTGGTCTACTGTACTTCTAGTAATTTTCATTGAACTCAATTTGCTGTCTTCCCACGGCATTTCAATTTCTATGTCACCTGCTGTATGTTTTTGGTCAAAGTCCTTGTACAAGTCTTTCACACAATCTTTCTCTATGGCATTGAAGGTCCTAAAAGCAAAGATTAACAGACTATTTAACACACAGCAAACAAAATTAGAAACAACATGAGCAGAGAAACAGATGTGTGATAAGAATGGAAAGCATTCTTTTACCAAATCTGGTCTTCAAAAAGAAGAAAATAATTTAAAACTGTTTGTATCTCAGAATTTTTTGAAAGTGTATGAAATAGGTGGTATGTTTTGTATATCTCTCAGGTAGAATCATTTCTGAATTCAGCAGAAGGTAGAAGTCTGGTTATGTATTCTGAGATGATAATGGAATCATGCACAGTGTTAACCTGATTAACGTGGGATCTATCCTAATGTTTTTCATAATTATTTGAGTTTAGTAGTTTCCTGTATACTGTCCACCTGTTGTAGTAGGAGGAAAGAGGAGCTGAGTAGTTGTGTGAAGTTGT
Source organism: Frankliniella fusca (assembly GCA_029379305.1). Lineage (NCBI taxonomy): Eukaryota > Metazoa > Arthropoda > Insecta > Thysanoptera > Thripidae > Frankliniella > Frankliniella fusca. Next base: position 994,560 of record JAHWGI010000968.1, read on the forward strand.
TTGTGTTGTTTTAAGTGTTCAAATAAATAGAAGTATAAATAAAAGAAGAAATCTCATTTCTCAACCCATACCTAATCAATATTGAGAATAATATTCGGAATTTTTATCTCAAGGGAGATGTGAGTGATATGGCAAAGAACAAGTAAAATAATTTAAAAGTGGTAATAGAGTTTCATATTACCTTATTTCTGGTGATTGAGACAGATTGTCCAGCAACACAGTGGCAATCCAGTTCCTCAGCCTGCTAACGGATTCCAGATCGGGACTCTTTTTCAGAAGTGTGCCCCCTGCACAAAGTGTATGTGCCAACATACATACAAAAACACCACAGTCGGTGACATTTTTCTGCTGAATGACATCAGTGGGTGCATGGATTGACCATTCCTTTAAATTAATGTCATGACCAAAACACTGCGACATTAAGTGCAGAACCATCTGTGCCAGATAGATCATCAGTTAACCAAAATATACAGTCAAGAAATAATGCATGAAGTAGAGCAATGCTTACTTTGACACGCTCGACTGTTGCGTTGCTCACATTCCTGTTGAGCGAATCTAGGATTAGAATGACTTTCTTCCTCATAAGGACTACCATGAGGACAAAGTGGTTCCTCTCAACTTGCGTGGGAACAAGCCAGGCGTCATAGAACAGTTTGTTCTGGCTTAGCCTTTCCTTGTAGGGCAGACCCATAGAAACATTATGAATAAGGGACACCTCAAAGCTTAAAACTTTTGCAGCATCCAATGATTTTTTTCCACCACCCTGTCTGCCTCAGCAATTAAAATTGAAATGAACCTATCAATGACTGTGTCTGTCAATTCACTTCCAGGTCTGTGTCATAAATAGGAAGTTTTTCCTTAAAGTACCCAACGTATTTATCAGGAATTCTGGGGAACATGAAGGGTACGTCAGAGGTGAGGTGGACTTCCAGTGTTGTCCTGAAATTAGTTACATTCAAAATTAATAATGCCTGTGGTTAAAAAAGAGAAAAAAAGACATGAGAACTGTTAATCATCTAATAATCTATATGCATAAAACCAAGACAGCCCACAGTTACAGATTCTTAAATTTTGAAATCACAACTCACTCAACATTTGGTACAGAAAGTTCACAAGTAACATTTGAAGCCACTTCCACTTCCTGAGGCTGGGGCTCAAGAACTTGTTCAATCACAGGATTGTTTTTATTTGTAGGTACATTTCTGCAATTAAATAAAAGTTATTTCACTCTGCTTATACTCTAGTCCAACTGTATTACCATAAAAGTTATAGCAATCCATTCACTTACGGACTGGTTGCATCATCATTTATGTGAGTGTGGAGGTCCTTGTGAACATAATAATTTTCTTGAATATTATGGACGAAGGTGGAGCCATCAATATTGTCCCACAAACTGACCGATGAGGCTCCGTCTTGACTGTCATGCACTTCATGGTCAAACTCAGTCTTAAGTCCACTACATTAAAAAAAAGAAGGAATTAAAAAGACATTAATTGCTAGCCTTCATGGCCCCTAGTTGAAACCAATTAAATTGAAAGTTAATTTTTATTAATCAGCTTCTGTTGAAGTAATTAGCAGAGACCACAACTCACTCGAGATGTTCAGGAGAGGCAGCAGTAGTGAAAACTCCACCTGCAACACCTTCTTTTCCAATTTCAGTCCCCTCTGCTACTAGTGCATTACTGCTGATATCTTCAACTGGTTCGCTGAAATTTTAAGAAGTTAGAAAATAAGTTTTCAGGAAATGCAAAAAGCTATTTGCAAAAATGTTGTACGGGACAGGTTGTCTATTACTCACATCATGAAAGCCCCTTCTTCGGCAAGTGTTTGTAAGTCCTTCACACACTCCTGGCCATTGATTGTACAGTAAAATAGATTATCGCCATTATGATTGGTCCAAATTAATGGAGAAGAAGTGTCCTGACTCTGGGTATCCACTTCTAGATTTAAAAGATCAGAATTTGGTCCACTAAAAAAAATAAAGCGAAAGGAATGGTTACTCACAGATAAATCAGGAGACATTGAAATACGTAAGTGCAATGTACAAGACTTTTTTGTAATTATAAAAATCACTCCAATTTGAAGACCATGACTTTTTATTCAGCCCTAAATCAATCCACTAAATTCAAGATATGACAGCAATGACCCACTCAAGATCTGCAGGAGTAGCCTGCATCAATTTATAGATCTTGTCATAGTGATTATTAGGAGGATTTAGGACATTTGAAATGAAGTTTCAGCAAGTTTTGAGAAAGAAATAAAAGCCTTTAGGACCTTATCACAGACATCAGAGTTCTTTACTTAAAAAATTATAGTACCCAGGATTTTGCAAATATTGTGTTAGTAAATGTCTAGTAAGAATTTTCAGAATCTGTATCACAAGGGTTTACAAATTGTTTCAGGGGTTTAGCATTATCATAAAGAAAAGTTCAAATCACTTCTATCAACAAAACTAGAAAAAAAAATTATTTTTCAAGAAAAATAGTGTCAATGCTGACGGATTTGACTAGTTTTGTTACTTACAGGGTTTTAGAATCTTCTCCTTGAATATTTTCTCCTGGAATAATTTCTGCTGCTGGAGTTATTTCCTCTGCTAGAATATTTCCTTCTGCAACATTTCCTTCTGCAACATTTTCTTCTGAAATATTTTCTCCCTGAATGTGGCAGTCTGTCCCCCTCTTACCAGTTCCTGAAAATAAAAACCACATAGCTATAGGTATAACTATGGGGTGTATCTATAGGTGTAGCTGTAGGTATAGCTATAGGTATAGCTATAGGTACTCCTATAAAGTATCGTATTGACTATTTGCACCACGATGCGAATAAACAACATAATTTAATTTGCGCCGCTGGTGCGAACAACAATATATACACTACTCGCACCACCCAAAATTCGGGAGAGGCGCGAGTAGTAATTCTAATTGTCCGCCGATCGGTCATTGGATGACTTTTACGTCCCCAGCGAGGGGCGGCCCACTCGAAAAAAACGTGTACAAAGAAATACCTGTGTATTTCCAGAATTACACTAAAAATACAAGGAAATACTCTACAATACACAGAAATACATAGAAATACTGAACAAAAATACGAGCAAAATACCGAAAAATACATTAGAAATACAAGAAATACAAGGCAAGTGTACACAGAAATACATGAGTTGGCCGCCCCTTGGTCCCCAGCCCCAAAACGCGTCACTTCTACTAAATATATACTTACTCTCAACAAAAATGGCAATTTTCTTATTCTTGCTCTGCGGGAAGCCTTTTACTTTGAATTTGTATTCTCTTGAGCAACCCAACTTTCGAAACCTACAATAAAACTCCCCAGTGAAACTATTGTTATTAAACTTTCTAGATTTCCTAGGCACTACTCTATTTGTTTTAACGGAGAGCTCACAGCCACAACTCCTTGGCTTATGCTCCTGAAACTTGGCTTTCAATAATACAGCCCACCCCGTCTTCAAATGATCTTGGCCCTCTACGTAATGGTTGTGCCACCAGTCATAATCGACAGTGATCTCAAACATTTGCTTCACTGTTGCACTACTACACACGCCGACCTGCACTTCTTACAGAGGAAGACGTCAGACTAAGCCGGTCGTGCCCTAGACGTTGTCATCACTACCTCAGTACTACCACCACAAGCAAAGACAGTCTGACGTCAAAATGACCGCGCTCAACCCTTAAAAAAAACCTGAAAAAGCCACCCCTAATTTGGGGTGGGTTTTTCTGTGACTCTGGGACTGTGCATCCTACGGGGATGGCTCCGGTTTTAATCGAAAGAAGAGATCAAAATGAGTTGTCAGTTTGAGTTATTTTGAGGGGCACTTGAGGTGGTTAATTTATCACAAATGAAAGTCAAAAGTTTCAAATCACCGCTATATTCTCACACACTAAACTCTCCGCTTCACAATCAACAAGTCTTCTACATAATGTAAACAAAGGAACAAAAATGGCCGGAGCCGGAAACATTACAATATAATTTCTAGCACACAATACAGGGAATGAGAAATTACGCAGAACGACCACACTCCAACACTCCCCCCCGTTCGAGTAATTTCTACATTAAACCTAAGATACAAGAAAAATTTTTAGTAGTCTTTGGTGGCAAAATTTTGGTTAATAGATCAGCTACATTTTGATCCGTTGGCACATATTCAAACTCCACGAACTTTTCTTCAACTGCTTGCTGCAAAACATGAGCTTCCACAACACAATGTCTGGTACGATCAGATATGCCTTCTCTCTTAGAAATTAAAATGCCACCCATATTGTCAGCTTTAACAATGCAAGGTTTTGACATAAATCTCTCCTGATTAACATCTTTCAAAAACACACTCAACCATCTCAGCTCATTCAATACGTCTACCATAGCCATCACTTCTGCCTCATTGTTATTCTCTGCCAATCTCTTCTGGGTAACGCTCTTCCAAATAACTACTGCTCTTCCTAGTAAAATCACCAAACCAGTGACAGACTTTGGGTTATTTCTATCTTTGGCCCAACTGGCATCAACATAAACATCAATTTGCCTTCCAGTCTTTCTGTATATTAGTGACATATATTGAGTACCCTGCAAATACTTTAACAAATACTTGGCATTAGTCATATCGTCACAAGTAGGATTTTCATTCTTCTGACTCAATTGACAAACGGCATACATAATATCTGGACGGCTATTGTTGGCAATTTACCTGACTTGGCCTACAATACTCCTATACTTAGTTTTATCACAAGGTTCACTACTAACAAATTTTGGCATAAATTTTTCCTTTGGTGGAACAGGTAACGGATTGTCCCTAGCTCTACAAGTCTCCAAATCAAATTCTGACAGTACACTTCTAATGTAGCTGGTTTGGTTCACCATAAAGCTTCCATCTGGATTTTCCTTAAATTTAATAGACAAAAAATTTGACAGCACACCCAAGTCTCTTATGTCTAAAGTCTTATCAAGTGACTTGACCAAACTCTCAACAAGGTATTTCTCCCCCCAGATACATAAATCATCAACATAAACAGTAACAAACACTTTCTTGCTCTCATGTACATACAGACATCTGTCACTTATAGCTCTCTCTAAGTTCAGTTCGGTCAGTACTTTATGCAAATGCTCGTTGCAATCTCTTCCTGCCTGTTTGAGCCCATACATGCTCTTTTGTAACTTACAGACAAAATTTGGGTAATTTGGGTCCACAAAACCTTCTGGCTGTTGAATATAAATGTCTTCTTTCAATTCACTGTTCAAATACGCACACTTTACATCAACATGTCTTGTAACCCAATTATTCTCTATGCTTAAGGCTAACATCAGTCTAATAACCTTTCGATTCACCACAGGACTGAAGGTTTCTGAATAATCCTTTCCTAACTCTTGATTGTAGCCCTGAGCTACTAGCCGGGCTTTGAACCTTTCAATGTTTCCATTTTGATCTCTTTTAGTTTTAAAGACCCACTTGCACCCAGTAATTTTACAATCTTCAGGCCTTTTCACAAGAATCCATGTACTATCAGTCTGAAAAGTTTTGTCCCTCGACTGCCAATAGCGATGGTCCCAGACAGCCTCGCACGGGTTCCCTCTCAGCGTGCCCTAGCAGACGAGCGGCTGCTGCCAGGCAAGATGGCGACCCTGTCTCCACCTCGCATTTTTGACGGTCATTTTAAACTCAACTATGTCGGAATCTATCTGTTTTATATGAAAATACCAAACATATTGCTTGCAGAAAGCGATAGAAATCATTTGTAGCGCTGAGACTTATACCGATCGCAGGATGTAGAGAGATAAAAATCCGCACTAGGTTAGCCAGCCAGCTCCAAGACTTTCAGCGCTGTCATCGCAATTTCTCATTCCGCGCGATCACCGCGGAATTCAAACGGGTCGCATTGGTGACAAGCGTCGTAGACAAGCCCTCTAATACTGATTAATTGGGTCGGAGGCCTGCCTACAAGGTGGCTGACGGACCCCGGGCACTTTTTGTACTATGCAACCCGCCCGCACCGCTCCATCCGGGACTGCATACCCATCAGGCGCTGGGGACCGGCTTCAGGCGCGGACGCTCCGCTCCGCCACTGTCGTTGCAGCCCCCGCCCCGAAAGGGCCCTCTCGCGGTTCGCGCGGTCTACGGTAGGGCGTTACAGGGGGGAGGTTCGCGGTTTCGCGGGGGTGATCCGCGAGTCCTCGCGGTTTCGCGGGGGTGATCCGCGTGTCCTCGCGGAAAGCTCGCGGACCGCGGGTCCTGGCCGCGGGGGTATCTCGCGTAGCGCGGATCCTTCGCCGGGGGAAGGTCGCGGTCCGCGGATCCTTCTCGCGGGTAGCTCGCAGTCCGCGAAGGACCCGCGGAGGACCCGCGCTACGCGAGATACCCCCGCGGCAGGACCCGCGGTCCGCGAGCTTTCCGCGAGGACACGCGGATCACCCCCGCGAAACCGCGAGGACTCGCGGATCACCCCCGCGAAACCGCGAACCTCCCCCCTGTAACGCCCTACCGTAGACCGCGCGAACCGCGAGAGGGCCCTTTCGGGGTGGGGGCTGTAACGACAGTGGCGGAGCGGAGCGTCCGCGCCTGAAGCCGGTCCCCAGCGCCTGATGGGTATGCAGTCCCGGATGGAGCGGTGCGGGCGGGTTGCATAGTACAAAAAGTGCCCGGGGTCCGTCAGCCACCTGGTAGGCAGGCCTCCGACCCAATTAATCAGTATTAGAGGGCTTGTCTACGACGCTTGTCACCAATGCGACCCGTTTGAATTCCGCGGTGATCGCGCGGAATGAGAAATTGCGATGACAGCGCTGAAAGTCTTGGAGCTGGCTGGCTAACCTAGTGCGGATTTTTATCTCTCTACATCCTGCGATCGGTATAAGTCTCAGCGCTACAAATGATTTTTATCGCTTTCTGCAAGCAATATGTTTGGTATTTTCATATAAAACAGATAGATTCCGACATAGTTGAGTTTAAAATGACTGTCAAAAATGCGAGGTGGAGACAGGGTCGCCATCTTGCCTGGCAGCAGCCGCTCGTCTGCTAGGGCGCGCTGAGAGGGGACCCGTGCGAGGCTGTCTGGGACCATCGCTATTGGCAGTCGAGGGACAAAACTTTTCAGACTGATAGTACCATTTTTGATTTGATTAGCCATTTCTTCTTCCATAGCTTTGACCCAGTTATTCTTATTTTCACCTGAAGTAGCCTCTCGTACATTCTTTGGATCATTTACACAAAAATTAAGCTTAACAGAATTACAACAAAAGCAAGTTTCTGGATGTTTTCGCTCTCTTCTGGATCTTCTCAAACCTTCATCATTTACATACCAATTCTGCTCAACCTCATGATTTTCACCATTATCATTGTCTTCATCATTATTGTTTTCAACATTGTCATCATTTTCATTTTCTTCATCATAATTTGACTCATTTTCACTACTCTCATAGTTCTCACCCTCTTCATCTGACCATCCATTGTCAAAGTACATTAAACTACTTGTTTCCTTCACTAGACTCACACTCTTACCAACATCATCTTTAATTTTCATTGGAAAAACATCCTCACAAAATTTAACATTTCTAGACATCACAATACATTTTTCCTCAATGTTCCACAGTCTGTATCCTCTCTTATCAGCTGGATATCCTATCATAACACATTGAACGGCTCTAGGTTCCATCTTGTGACTCTTGATATTTTCTACAGTCATCCAAGCTTGACAGCCAAACACTTTCATGTAGTTCAACTCCTCCACAGTTAATTCCTTATCAAACCACAACTCATACGGAATTTGATTCTCAATCGCTTTGGACACACACCTGTTTTTAATGAAACATGCAGTCATAACAGCTTCTCCCCAAAATACATCAGGCATCCCAGACTCTATCAACATACATCTAGCCATTGTGAGTAAAGTTTGATTTAATCTCTCACTAATACCCATTTGTTCATGTGCACCAGCCATGGATTTTCTATGTAGAATACCACACTCATTCAGTAATTTATTAAAGTCCTTGTTTAGATACTCAGTTCCATTATCTGTTTGCATAGCCTTAATGCGTTTACTCTGAATGTTTTCTGCCTTAGATTTGAAGTCAACAAAAGCATTGAAACTCTCACTTTTACTCTTCAAGACATAAGTTTCAGTGTAACGAGTACAGTCATCTGTGAACGTAACAAAACATTTACCTCCATTCTTGGTCTCTGGCTGGACAAAACACACATCTGACACCACTAAATCTAAAACACTCTTAGATCTGCATGGCCTGTCTGGGTATGGCAATTTCTTGGCTTTGCCCTGGTGACACACATCACAGTTTTTAATTTCACCTTTTGGGCTATTGCTTGGGAGATTATTTGCATGGGCAAATCTCTTGTGCCATATCTCCTTAGTCACCGCTCTATTTGCACTGATACACACATTGCTCTCTACACTTCCATTTTCAACACTTTGTTTACAACTTTCTACCTCCTTCCTAATGTAATGGTCTGCATAAAACACATACAAATCATCCTGACTATCATTGGCAACAGCACAAAAAATGTTCTCATTGTCGGCCTTACTGAAAGCACTGAACACACCATTGTCAATAGTAAATCTAATGTTTTTCTTCTCTAATTGTCTGACTGACACCAAATTATCACTGGATTCTGGGACCCAATACACTTCTTCAAAATGGAGCGTATAACCTCCAAATTCATCCAAAAGTTTCATAGTCACACTTCCCACACCCTTCACTGCACACGGTTCAGTCTTCTTATTTACGGTCATGACTCCTGCAGCTGAGCGAAAGTTCTCCAGAATTTCTCGATGAGGTGTACAATGGGCATTACACCCACTGTCAAGGCACCACCGACTTGCATCACTGTCTTCATTTCTTCCATCTTCCTCTCCACGAACGTTGACCATCAGAGCTGCATATTTCACCTTGACAGCTCCACCTCCCACCTTCATTTCTTTAAAGTTGTCACTCACGTCCACTTTTGTCTCATTACTCTTGAATTTATTTGGAGTGTTTGGACCAGGTCCATTTCCATTTTTTCCACCATTATTTCCACCATTGTTATTGGTATTATAAGCACCACCGTGTCCACCACTAGTTGCACCACCACTGGCACTATTTCCACCATTATTACCGCCAAAGTTTGAATTGTTGCCGCCTTTGAACTTGTTCTTATTTGGGCAGACACTTGAAGTTGATGGATGCCCTTCTTGTCCGCAAGAGTAGCACAGTACAGTTCCTCGATTTTTGGCAGCTAACACTAATGGACATGACTTGGCAATATGTCCTGGTCTGTGACACACATGACACTCTCTCTTACTGGGATCAAATTGAATATTTCCTTGACTAAAATGCTGCTGTTGGAAATTTTGTTGCTGCTGATAATTCTGATGCTGGTTCTGTTTCTTGAACATATAACCTTTCACACTTTTCTCTTCTTTTTCAATCTTCAAACGTAACTCTTCAGCCTTCAGGATAGGGATTAGTGATTTGACCGATAACTTGGGATCCCTCATTGAAGTTCTCACGGTATCCTTGAATTCTTCTGACAGACCCGTTAAAATAATGAGAGCAACTGTCTTGTCTGAGAATGATATTAGGCCTGGCTCACTCAGTTCTCTGTGCGCAGCCACCACCTTGTTGATGTACTCCACCACGGTTGTCTTCTCATTCTTCTCCATTCGCATAAGAGATTTCATCATCATTAATTGCTGTGCCTCGTCTCGAACCACAAAACTTTCTTTCAAGGCTTCCCATGCTTCTTTCGCACTCTTCATCTCACCAATAGTCTCCAAATGAACATCTTCAACACTTCTTTTTATCAGGGCTAGCGCATCTTTGTTCATCTTCCTCTCTTGTCTTGTGCAATAATTTAACTCTTCTTCCGTCCATCCTTCTTCGATAACTTCATCCCACCAGTCCTTACTGTCCAGCAAGGATTGCATTTGACAAGACCAAGCATAGTAATTGCTCAATCCTAGCTTCGTGATACTGTCCTTTGTATCTGATGCCATGTCGAACACGTGTTCTTCAACCACCGCTCACTTCTCACAAGTCACAAACCGCTAAAAAAACGCACTATTCCACTTTTCCACACAAAACTCAAGTACCAGCGACTACTGGGCCCATAACCTGTCAGTTTGAGTTATTTTGAGGGGCACTTGAGGTGGTTAATTTATCACAAATGAAAGTCAAAAGTTTCAAATCACCGCTATATTCTCACACACTAAACTCTCCGCTTCACAATCAACAAGTCTTCTACATAATGAAAACAAAGGAACAAAAATGGCCGGAGCCGGAAACATTACAATATAATTTCTAGCACACAATACAGGGAATGAGAAATTACGCAGAACGACCACACTCCAACATGAGTCGATCCTGCAAGATTCAAACTTCTGTGACACCTGGAAGGTCGGTTTTCCCAGCCAAAAATGAAATTTCGATATCGAAGTGGAACCGACATCGAAACGATGTTATTTCGACGATCGACATAAATTCAACGTCGATATGAATGACAATTATCCGTCGATTCGAATATAAATCCGATATCGGTTTTGCGTTTCATTTTCGAAACATTCGTGCACCAGTAGTCATACACCCAAACTGGATCATTTACATTTTGAGGAAAGTACTCGGTAGGCGTACGTGAAACTGATACCTACTCAAACTATTCTATATCTATTATCAAAATGGCTAATAGGGCATGGACTAAAATGTTACTTGCAAAAAATTAGACCTTTAAATGAAAGAAATTTTCCTTGAAAAAGTCCAAAGAAAAACAAAAAAAACTCTGTGGTTGGTTGTATCACCGACTCTGGCTTGGGCTAGGCTAGACTACCCCTACCCTCATCCCGTCTGCGACTGCCTCACGGGGAAGGACAACAGTCGAGCGAGGGGTAGAGAGACAAATCTGTAAATACTCCGTCATCGAGACAAGTCGGAGACGGTATTACTCGGATATTACGCACTATTACGCCGATATTACGTGGATATTACACACTATTACGCGGCCATTACGTGTATTACGTAGGCATTACGTGTAATACATGTATCACAAAGTATTACGTGTATTACGCGATTATTTCACCTCTAATACTGGGCGTGTGACCTGACTATTACGCAAGTGCATACCCCCTCGGTTAATTTAATTTGCGATGAGCGCCTAGCAGGTAGGCAACTTAGAGCATGGCGCTACCGCTGCCCCGAGCGAGCGCCATGGGCGGCCGGGCAGCGCCAACAGAGCCAGCTGGTCATGGTGTCGGCAAAATTTTGCTCTTACGCCGCCGCCGCCGAAAATGCGGTCGGCGCACACCTCTGTCACGCGTTCTTAACTTCACACGACGCTCCAGAATGGGTGGGTACTAACGTCACGCAATTTTTGCTGGATGATTTGCGCTGGTGGTGCCTCGGGGTTTTCTTCGGCGCGCCTTTTGATCCGATGGTAGCGGGCGATGGCTTCTCCTTCATCAGGGTTTGGCATATGGGCTGGGTGTACGGCTGCAGCTTTGAACACCCTCACTGAGTCCGATCCGGTTGTAGAACGGGGTGGTGCTAGTGTCAAGTTATGATCCCACTTCCGGCAATTTCTCGGTGCAACGTCGAGCGCGCGCGCTTACCTGTAGGTGTCTCTGTCGTGGCGCGCTGCTTGCACTCAGGTTTTCTGCGACAAACCCAGTAACTTCTCGTGCCACTTTTATTATCTGAGTGATAGCTGTATCAATATCCTTGGTGGGACAATATGTACCCGCCTCTTTCACGGGGTATTAATTTTGCATCTTCCATCTTCCAAAAATTTTCCTAACGTATACAGAGCGTATACGGTGTCTCCAGGGAAAATAGTTTGATTGTTAGGGTGAAAAGTGGAAATACCCCTTGTGCCACGGCTGAAGGGCCGTTGGCAATACTCCCTGTCCTAGGCTCGTGGGTGAATTATTGGGAGTGGGAGTGGGTGAGATGAGGGTAGACATGCACGCCGACCCTACTTTTGGCGGCGGCGGCGTATGGGCAAAATTTCGGCCGGCGGCGGCGGCGCCGCCGGCGTTCACGCCGACACTGATATCGGCGGAGGCGGCGGCGGCGTTGCCGGCGTGTGTTGTTGGAAAGAGGACTACTTATGATTGGGGCTGCATTAAAAAACATTTAATTATCAACCATTAACAATTTAATGAAATCACTATTTAAAAAGATCCTTGCACATATCATAATTTTCATGAATGAAAATAATGATATCGACGCGATCGCGGTGTAGTCGCGAGCGCTTAGCTGTGACTGTAAGACCAGCAATCGAGAAAACCCTCTCCGCAGTGGTAGAGGTGGCTGGTATGCATAAACATTTACGCACTGCTGTGGTCAACCAAGGGTACTGCTTGATACGCCCGCGCCAGTAAGCCAGGATATCGTTGTCCTTGACGTCGTCGGGGTTGAACGAGTCTAAGTAGAGCCTTACTTCCTTTTCGACAGCTTCGGTCTGAGTGCCATCGATAGATTTAGAGTGTTTTCTGGCCAGATTTATAACTTCTTCTGCGGTCGTCGTGGCAGCTTTCCTCTTGCCGCGGCGGGAACCGGTGCTGGTGCTGGGTGCCGGCTCTCGCACTGAATCCACGAATAAGTCCTCTTCTTCCTGTTCACGCCGAGCGTCAGGCGGGAGGTGCATCTCAAGCACGTTGTAACGCACCTGCCTTGATAAAAATTCGGCCTTAGTCACGTGGCGGTCAGTGAGGTATTTGTTGACCACCACGAGGTCGGCGCATCTCGGGTCCAAAAGAGATGCGGTCACTTGCAAGTCATTGACAGGAAATCTGAAATTAAGTCTTTCTCGTAGGCGGCGCTTGAGGTCCCCAACCACGAGAGAGTCGTCTTCGTTCTCTTTCATGACCTCGTCAAGCTCCGACCTGCAGCGAGAATAGCAAGCGTTGCGTTAGTGTGCGTTGAAAACAAATTGGGTTTTATTATACTTTTTCTTCATATTCTTGTTAATCGCTTACCTGAGCAGCAAGGCTAGGTTTATTGTACAGGACTCGGAGCTTAGTATTTCGACCACTCTCCTAAAAGTGCCCAAAAACCCGACCATAGCCTTCAAGGTTGCTTGTTGAGTGTTGTTAAAATGCAACTCCTCCTTGCCAACTTCACTCAGCACTATGTTAATCGGGACCTAAAAATAAACTTTTATGTTAAAATTTTATTTTTAAATTTATAATTTTGAAAAAGAAAATTATAATAGTTTCATTTACCTTGTTTTGCTCCATACTCTCCAGCATGATTAACACAGTGTGCCATCTGGTGGGCACCGGTAGCTTAACGCTGGTTGGAGTGGCAGCAATGGGATATTCAAAGATTTGTGCAGCAGCGGCGGCAGATTGATCGTCAACACTACCAGCCACGGTGCCGGTGTCGTCCGGGATGGGGTCCGCGTCGTCAGCGTCGGCATGCTCGTCGGCGTCCACAACGGACCGCACCCAGTCCAACTGCTGCTGCTTGGTGTTCTCCCTCTCGAGAGTCGGAGCTCGGTAGCGGACCGCCTTGCAAACCGCTCTAGCCTTCTTGCACAAGGTAGCGACGATGGGGACTGCCTGAATCCCATCCTTGCTGACCAGGTTGTGCACACCGTGTCCTGGACATAGAAGTATTTAAAAATTAACAAAATTATCACCCCGGCATAAAATTCAAAAAAGCTTTGAACGTAAATACACACCAAGACAGAGGTGGTGAGGGGTTCCCATTGTTTGAATCGCCTTCAGCATATTAGATCCCTTATCAGTTACATATGTGATGTCCTTGTCTTCAAGTTCAAAGCGCCGGAGCACAAAATTAATTTCTTTAATTATTTGCAAGTGGTCTTTCTTTTCATTACACACTGTTGTCTGCAGGACAAAACGTCTTTTCTCCAAATGTTCTGAAATTAAGTGTTTCATATAGAATGAAATACGAAAAAACGCGCTGCCACCGCGCCGGGACGACCCCTTAGTGACATTGCGGAAAACTATAAAAACTTACCTGTTATGGCATCATAGATAAAGGCGAAATAAGAGTTTCTTCGAGAACTATCGCTCCAGCCGTCTAGAGATATCGCCCCGTAAGGCGAGGCTTTGCCTACTTCCCTTTTCACAAAGGCAAACATCGTGTTATACACGTCCCGCAATGCTGTCCCTGACACTGTGACGCGGGAAGGCAAGACCTCGTTTGGGCCAATGACGTTATATTTCTAGCGCGGAAAATAAATATTTAGACGCAATCTGATTATTCCACGCCAAACCACCGCACACCCTGATTGACCAAGGAAGGATATTGATTTTCTTGGTCAATCCGGGGTGTGCGGTGGTTTTCGTGAAATGACCCAATAATAAAATAAGAAATAAAAAAAATATTAGTATGTAACGTACCTTCATAAAATCATTTGTGCCTATGTCGTCGCAGAAGTCGAAAGGTATCAGACTGCGACAGTACCACAACGCCAAATCACGAGCGAGGAGCCAGCGTCGCTGGTCCTCGGTGTCTCCAAGCTTAGGTGTCCGCTTGACTGAGAAAAAATTTGTCATCGTCGCACCAGGTTTCTTTTTCGGATTGTCTACTAGGTTGTGTGCATCTCTCAAATGGCTTGATAAATTTCCAGTGCTCACTGACTTATTGTACGCCTTGATTTCAAATAGGACGCTGCGTAGGAAAAACAAACATGGAAAACATAACCTCTAAACCACACGCCGCCCGGTTCTCGGCGGACTCGTGTCTGCTTTGCTAATTAAAATCTCACCTTGCTAAGAGAACCTCCCCTGTTTCTTCCACTTCTGTTAGCATTTCGTCGTTTTCGGGATTATTACTCTTGTCCGCGGCAGCAACAAAACAGGGCTTGCAAAAAATCTTGTCTTTATAGACCTGCTTCCTCTTGTCGTCTTTTTGAAGGATAAGGTTCCCGAAGTGCTTCCAGACGAAGGACGACTTTTTGTTATCATGAAGCACTTCAATACTATAGGATGAAAGAGGTTCCTTCAAATCTGTGGCTTGTGCCATCGTGCTCGCCTCAAACGGCTAGCTACTACACGGCTCTCGCCGGCCGGTACGTGTCTCGTCTTGTCTCGGGCTACGGGGCGGTGAGGGTGACACAATCACTAACGACGGAGAGCTGCATCGCTCGCCCGCCCGCTGCTGGCGCTGTCGTCAGCGCGTCGGCGCCGCAAGGGGTCGTGGCGAGAGGAGTGCAAGTTTGGTTGCCTACCGGGCTGGGCGCCCATGGAGTTAAAAATGTAGTGAATTCGGGCCGCGCCGCCGGTGACGCCGCCGGTAAAATTGCCGGCGGCAGCGCGGCGGCGCGCCGCAGTTTTTTGAACGGCGGCGGCGGCGCGTCAAAATACGTCGGCGGCGGCGCATCGGCGGCGCATGGGCGGCGCGGCGTGCATGTCTAGATGAGGGCAAAGGTATAATATGGGTGAAGGTACCTTGGATGAATAAAAAAGGGTGAAAAGGGAGCGGGCCTAAAGGGTTTGGTCCAGTTGTGCACTGGGTGAAGAGGGCTTGGGTAAATGGGCCGTATACCCGTTTTCCAGCGATTTTAGAAGGCAACTCCGTTGCCAAAACTATTTTTAACCGTGGATGGAAGGGTCGTAGGTTTACGGGAACATTTTCAACGAAGTACAGTTGTAAAATTACGATCGTAAAATTACAAGCAGTACCTATCGACTTCAAATTCAGGTACAGGCAAGAATGGGCTGTCGTAAGTTTACAACATTTTACGTAAGTCGTAATTTTCAAAATCGTAAATCTACGAACATGTATTTCACAGTGTTACCATATCAGCTCGTCAGGAATGCCCTCATGTTAAAATGACTTCAAAATCCATTCTAAAGTTGCGTGTACAAATTACTTATTACTTCATCCACTGGGATGGGTGCGGGGACATTAAAAAAAAATATTTTCAATATTTTGTCTACTGCCATCCAAAGATAAACTAAGTTGTGTTCACGAAGTCACTCCCCAATGCCTAGAAGCGAGAAATGTCGTGACGACGCATTGCGATAATGGGAGAATGAAAAGGTATATATTTGGTGTTGCTTTTCTAGTGTCTCTGTAACCATGAAGCTTCTTTACATGTTTGTCATCCTGCTCGTAGCGTGCCTCACTCTAGTGGCCAAGGTGAGTATTTTGAAGAACCTGTACTTCCACTTCCATACGGACGAGCTTGCGCAGAATTCTGAGCAAACGTGACATACGGACAAATTATCTATAATACCATACCTTACGCGAGAAGGCGATCCAGTGTCATTTGGGGGGTCTCTACATGCTTACCGTCCAAAATCTACCAGTCTCTTTGGCCACACTCTAAATGGCCATTGACATTTTTTTAACTAGTACCGAACGATTCTGCACGTCACTAACTAGATACAATTTTTACCTCTTAATCGTGTGCCGTTAGTTACAAATTGTATGCAGTTCGTTACAAATTGTAATTAAGGCCTACTGAATTTAAGTGTCATTTAGATATATATATCTAAATGACCAAACCAAATTTCTAAAAATATTGTCCTATTTAAGATTTTCTAAATTCTCGTGTTTACGGCAAACTCATTGGAAGAAAAACTCGCTGTGATCCTTATATAGTGGGGTCAAAATCTAAAGGTATACATTCTAAAAATTAGTATGTAAGATTAGAATGTTGCAATAGTATAGTAACATTTAGAATGTCAGTTAGGGTTTCTGGAAAAGTATGTTTGCTTACTAGTTACTAGTATGTACTTTAGAGTTTCCAGTATTAGAATGTTTACATACTTAAAGCTAGAATGCCATTTTCTGGGTGTAATGCAACATTTGCATCAAGGGGCAATTTTTCATTGCAAATGACAGGAGGGCGTATGGTAACAACATACTTCTGGATGTCAACATTCATGTGGACGAAACTCTTTTTAGGTTTTAAAACTAGGTCATGGATATTGTACCATGCACATAAAAAACAACCAACACCTTTACGAAATATTGCCTGAAACTTACTGAAAATGACAGTATGTGACCGAAAATTACGGAACGACAGAAAAAATGATCGAAGTACTGAAAATGTGATTGAGATGACAAAATGACCGAAAATTACTGAAAATGATTTAGGATGCGGATTGAAAATGATCGAAAATGTGACAATTTCCCCGCGCACGATGATCGAAAGGAGTGAGTGACCCCTCGCTAGATCTAAAAGTTCTGGGACTATGCTGAAGATAACTTCTTGATTGACTGAATTACTGCCTAACTAACACCTCTATTTTACTAGACATGTATAGAATAAAAGGAAATTAGAACAGTCTTTGGGGCACGGCTGAGACATTCAGCAGTCCAACGCTACAGAATCAGGCTAGAGGTAACTGACCAATGGTATGAATCCTCCACTTGCCCTCCTCACCCCATACCATACAGTGAAAGCGTTCGCAACGCGACGATCGACACCAATCACCACTGTGCGGTGCGCGGCCGCTTCGCCTGGCACTGTTCGGGGGCAAGATAGTCCGCCCACCTCACAGCCCGGCCTGCTCTACAAATCCGAGTGCAGAACTGCTTTACAGTTTAAAGTGTAGAAATAAAAAGTTCTGCAATTACGAGTGCAATTTTCTGGCCATGACTAAATTTTTTTTTTCTGCAGACAACATGATGTTCGTCATGAAATTCACTTTCCAATGAGCATAAATGTGATAGGGTTGCCACTTAAATTGAAACTAGTCCGAGTCCTCAAGTAAGATTCCGGAAATTCGTATTCTGCTGCGTACCTCCTTTTATTAAAATGGCAACCCTAACACATTTATGCCCATTGGAAAGAGAATTTTAAGAAGAAGATTATGCTGTCTTTAGAAAAAAATGTTTTTAGCAATGGTCAGAAAATTGCTCTCGTAAGTGCAGAACTTTTTAGTTCCACACTTTAAACTGCAGAACAGTTCTGCACTTGGAGTTGCAGAGTGGTGGGTTGCCTATCACGGCTTCGTCAGGCTCTAGAAAAAGCTTTCTCCTGCCTCGACTCGACGGCTCCCTGCTGCGCTTCTGGCTTCGGAATTGAACGGGCTTGCCCGCCACATCCCCGGGACGTGCCCGACACCTGCCCTTCAAGTTGCCCAACGTTCGCCCTCACACACCACACACCGATCTCATATCGACCAGGTGCAGCCATGAGGCGTCTTCATTTCCACTCCAGATCAACATCCCACTGTGCCTGTTGGGGGGGGGTGGGGGGACTTGCCCGGGGAAGTTATTGCCCGGGAGTTGCCCGGGAGTTGCCCGGAAGCTGCCCGGGGATTGCCCGGATTTTTCACTGTCTGAGGTTGGCCCGCCGGCAGCGTTGTTAACGGGCCTCCGGCTCGTCCTCGGAGTCACGGGTTATAAAATATTTCTTTGAAAAGCGGGATTGCATATGTCTGTTTAGGCAGCGGAGTTGCCTTCTAAAATCGCTGGAAAACGTGCGTGTTTTGTTTCATATGGCCCCTTGCGACAGAAAAAAACTGACGAAGGGAATTTGATAATGTTAAGCATAGGGGAGAGTGGGGCACATTGGTCCGTTTTTTTTCTTTTAGTTCCCTACGCCGCATGTGATGACCCCAAAAAAAGTGTTTTGTGCCAAGTCTTAGTTTGTACATTACTTTACCTTAGAAAACCATCCCCAACATTTTTCCGACCATGCAAGCTGAGATAAACCGAAAACACAAGAGGCCTGCAAGTGGACCAATCTGCCCCGGGCCGGGGCACATTGGTCCGACCTATGGGGCACATTGGGCCAAGCTGGAAAAAATGGCCAGAACCGTTATCTACGCCACTTAATGATGTGTTGAGTGATACTCTGTGATAAAGGAAGTCGAATTTGTCAAAAAAAGTAATTTCAGTTAGGTACTTCGTACTCTTGTATTTGTACTTTAACAAAAGTAGGCTAATCAAAAATAAAATTCTGCTAACTAATTAAAACAGTAAAAACAGTTAAGAATATTTTTTATAAATGTCAGAAAATGAAACCATAAGAAAACCTAACCTAGCATTTGTCACAACACTTCCTGAAATATCAAAATTTGCAATTTTAATGGATACTGTTAGATTGGCACAATGTGCCCCGTAAAAAAGCGGCCCAACCTGCCCCAAGTGTAGCAAATAAATTCAAATGCTTCTAGAATGCAAGTAGTTGTTTCTAGCCCATTCAAAACTATATTCAATTTAAAGGTAAGTGATCAGGCTTTCGTTTTAAAAAGGTGCCGTGATTAAAATATAGTGTTGTATACCCCTAAACGAGATGGTTTTAGAGTAGAAACATTTTACTTTTACCTGTTTTATGGGGTATTCAATACTTCACCCCTGGCCATTTGGATTGCGACCGTTGACGAACGGCGGACTCTTCGGAAAAATAGTCGGGTAGGTGATAGCTTCTTCCACTGCCCGAGTGGTGGCGCTGCGGTCGCTCTAACCTCGCAAAATTCGAAATGGACCAATGTGCCCCATGGACCAATGTGCCCCACTCTCCCCTACCTTTAGAATGTAATCTAGTACAATCGATTCTGAAGTCTAGTTGAAATCTGTATTGCAGAAATTTTGTAAATTTGAATTGAAATTCCAGTTTCTATGGTAATGCTCGAATCGTCAGGCAGAATGAACAGGGGAAGGGGGTATTTTTTCGTGGAGGGGTTAGGCCGAGACGAGCCAACACGGAGGAGAAGAAAAACTTCTAGAGTCTGCGTTCAAACAAAGCCACACTCTCATTTCCTTACGGATGTGCTATCTCCATAATACGGAGAATTTTGTGCAAGCGTGATATGGATCACAAACCATCTGTGATACGGATAAAATCATTCGTAATATGGATAATTTGATCCATATTACAAACATGCCTTCATCCATAAAGTATAGGCCAAATTCACCGTAACTTACGGATCAAGCAAAGTTTGTAATATGGATTAATTTAGTGTTCGGCCAGCCTGGAATAAAACCGGTTTCTTCCAATGTTTCCAACGTTTCGGACGGTTTTTTTCCGCGGCCTAAGAAAACCTTGTTTTAAACGGAAAAAAACATTTTTATTGTTTCAGTTGCGTATTTTCACAAAAATGCCAACTTTATAGAAATAAAAGGTTTTTGCAAGTAGCTAAGAGTGAATTTGACGTTGTGGACATTTTATACCACATAAGCACTAACGTAGAGAGGAGGGTAGTAAAAGTGAAGAGGATGTGGCAGTAGACATCTCCATTTCTTCACCATAGTCTGACCCTGACCTCCCTGACGAAGTCGAAGTTTTATCTTAAAAGACGCTACGGAATGTACCTGTTACTTTTTTAAGTTTCAGTGTAGTCTGTTTCAATAATGTTATCGAAAGACATATTTGGTGGATAATGTGAGTGAGGCCGCTGCCCGACTGTCACTTGTTTTGAGGCTGCCGCGTCCGTTCCTAAATGCGTGAGGCTGGGCGGAGAGCGCAAGACTCGCGGATCCCGCGAAGCTGCTCCCCGGCGAGCGCCCCGCGAAGTGACATACCGCGTACCGCGATGCCGCGAGTAGGGCTGCGAGATTTTCCAACATATTGGAAAAAAAATTAATATTTTTAATATTGGAATTTCCAATATTGACATATTGAAATTTCCAATTCCAATATTTTGTATTGGAATATTGGAACCAATATCCAATATTGAATATTGGAGTTCAATATCCAATATTGAGTATTGGAGTCCAATATTCAATATTGCGTACTGGAGTCCAATATTCAATATTGCGTATTGGAGTCAAATATTCAATATTGCGTATTGGAGTCCAATATTCAAGTATTGAGCATTTTGTTCCATAAACGAGCATCACCTCCCCATTCTCAAGTAGTTTAAAGTGACAACATATAGTGTTGCAACCGCACCAAAGTGTATAGTAAAGTGTATTGTATTTCTTTCAGTTTGTAAACTATTTACTTTCAAATAAGTCACATTAAAATGTGTATTTCTTTCAGTTTGCAAACTATTTACTTTTAAGTAGTATTTCTTTCAGTTTGTAAACTATTTACTTTTAAATAAGTCACATCAAAATGTGAATTTCTTTCAGTTTGTAAACTATTTACTTTTAAATAAGGCACATTAAAATGTGGACAATGGTAATCGTATTTTATGTTTGTGTTTTACCATTTAAAAATAAATCCAACAGAAATATTGAAATAATGGTTTTCCAATATATTGGTGAACCAATATTCCAATATTGGTATTGGTTGCCCAACATATTGGTGGACCAATATCAATATTGGAATATTGGTTCACCAATATATTGAAAGACCAATATTCCAATATTCATATTGGTCCACCAATATATTGGGCAACCAATACTCCAATACAAAATATTAATGTTCGAAAAAAACCTGTTTTTTTCGTTGACGGAAAAAACCATCGAAACAAACCGGTTTTTTTCCATTCGAAACGGAAAAAAACGGAAAAATTCCAAAAATTCCCCAGAGATGTAAGGAGTGGATTTTAGATGTTTATCAAGACAAAAAAAGGAAAACGTGACCATATAGATGGGTCATCGGTAGAAAAGAGACATAATACCTTCACTTTTTATCATTTTAATTCCAAATTTAATTCGAAATAAAATAAAAACAATACGAAATAACATTCCAGCCACACTGTTAAACCAAGTGTACAACTGCTCAAAACTTGTATGTGCAACTTCCAGTCTGACACGTGCAAGTGTGCAACTCATCAGTTGTGAAATTGCAAGTGTCAAACTCGCCAGTTGTACACTTGTAAGTGTTTAGCTCGTAGTTGTGCACTTGCAAGTGTTAAACAATAAGGAAAGTGTTGCACGGGGCAGTTGAACACTCCCAAGTGCAGAACTGTCGAGTTAAACACGAACAAGTGTACAACTGGCGAGTTTGACACTTGCAATTGCACAACTACACTGTTAAAACCTTGCGAAGAAATGCTTCGCATTACGAAGAAAATCGTTCGTAAACTGCGAAGCATTTGGCTGCTTTGTATTGCGAAGCATTTTCTTCGTAGTGTGCGAAGAAATTTCTTCGCAAGGCGGGGCTTGCGAAGAAAATACTTCGTATTGCGAAGCCTTACGAAGCAGCCAAATTCTTCGCAACGCTGCGAAGAATTGTCTTCGTAAGAATTTTACAGTGTGCCGAGTTGCACACTTGCACGTGTTAGACTGGACGTTGCACACTTACAAGTGTTGAGCAGTTGCACACTTGGTTTAACAGTGCAGAATGACCACCACACTTTATGTAAGCAGCAGGCCCAGCGCGAAGATTTGAACCGAAATCAACCTGCAAACGAGTTTTCGCCGTCACATTAGTACTTATTTTGTTTAAAATGTCCACAATAGCCGAATCTAGAATCTAATCCACTCTTCGATACTTGCAAAAACCTTTTACTTCGATAATATTGGCAAATTTTATGGAAAATAGGCATGAAACAATAAAAACGTTTTTTTCCGTTTAAAACAAGGTTTTTATAGGCCGCGGAAAAAAACCGTTCGAAACGTTCGAAACATCGGAAAAAAACAGGTTTTTTTTCCAGGCTGTCCGAACACTACAAAATATTGATATTGGTCGGATTTCCAATATTTTTTTTTATTGGATATTGATATTGGAATCGTCCGTACCGCCCAGCCCTAGCCGCGAGAGCCCCGCGGCGGGGGTGACTCGCGGGGACACTCGCGACTCACCCCCGTACGGGCGACGACACACTCGCGAAGGACCCCACGGTCCTCCACGGTCACTTCACTGTGTCCTCGGGTCAACTCAGGTAGTTCACCCCACTCGAGGGGGGTGAGTCGCGGACCCGCGGACCCGGCAGCCTCATAACAAGTGACAATCGGGCAGCTGCCTCACTCACTCTAAATCCACCATTTATTTAATTGAAGGATAGCAAAGCTTAAATTTTATGAATGTTCAATGTTCTTGCGTTGTCCTTATTTAATTTTGAACAAAACTAAATTGATAAAAAGTGATGGTTTTAAGCGTCTTTTCTACCCATGACCCATCCAAATGGTCACTTTTTCCTTTTTTGTCATGATGATCTTATAACATTCACTCCTTACTTTTCTGGGAATTTGTTTTTAATTTTTCCGTTTTTTTCCGTTTCGAAAGGGAAAAAAACGGTTTTTTCGATGTTTTTTTTCCGTCAATGAAAAAAAAAAAACCGGTTTTTTTAGAACACTAGATTAATAAATCCATATTACGGATGATTTTATCCGTATTACAGATGATTTGTGATCCATATTACGCTTGCACAAAATTCTCCGTATTACGGAGATAGGACATCCGTAAGGAAATGAGAGTGAGCCTTTAGTTTTGAGCGCAAGAATGAGATAACACCACTGAAATTCGCACGAGACCACCGTACTGCCTTCTTTAAAACTACTTCAGTTTTACTGAAACTTGCACCAGTACTGCCAACTAAATGTGTGCCTCAAAGAATGAGTTCAAATCGTAACGTTATGAGAGCAGTTATTTTTTTCATATTATTAGGTTGGCGTGTTGAGTCAACAACGCGAAAGCAGGCCAAGCATCGATGGGTCCTAGTAAGAAGAAAGTACGATGTGGTGGCGACGCGTCAGAAGCGTCTGACATGAAACTACGCTTCAGAAAAGTCCGACGTGGTGCGGCTTTATTTCCCCCTACTTTACAGGACTGTTACTCGGCGTAGGGGAGTCGTGTCGTATTGTGTGATACTTCATTTTGTGATTAAAACAATCTATCAATGAGCACGACACGACTCTCCTCTGCCGAGCAACAGTCCTGTAAAGTAGGGGGAAATAAAGCCGCGCCACATCGGACTTTTCTGAAGCGTAGTTTCACATCAGACGCTTCTGACGCGTCGCCACCACATCGTACTTTCTTACTCGGACTTATCGGCATGTCCGCCATGGCCGGTCGCTGATGAGCCCAACTCGCGACTTTTAATCATTTTTTAAAGTTATCGAAACATTTACCCCGCATGGAAAAAAGTACGCCTTAAAGACACTTAAAAGTATACTTCCACGAAAAGTGCACTTTGAAAGTATACTTTTAGTATACTTTTAACGTGTGCTTTCAATGACACTTCGGGAGAGCACTTCGGATGTGTAAATATTCTGTTATTTTCTCGTCATCTAATGTGCACATTACTAGACACAAATAATTTGTGTCAGTAAGTCTCAAAAATGTGCATATTGCGAAATACAACTCAAGACGCCCCGAGGAACACTTTGAATAGTGGCGTAGTTTTGTCATGCTGAGTGAATATTCCAAGACACTACTTTATATTTTAAGAAGTGTGAGTCAATGAGAAGATAGAAAACACAAAATAATGTCTTTGTGTTGTAAATGCGCATGTGAAACGCTGCACGGTCGCTGTCGAAGTATGCAACCTAGCACACATGCATAGGTACGCAGGGGAAGCTACTAGAAGTGGGATAAAAAAAAATATTATATTCCAAAGCAAATATTTGCTCTGATTGGGAGTTCCGCTTGTTCAGTAAACTCTTTCCACGCCTTGAAATACGACGTGCACCCACAGATACAGGGATAAAATACATTCGTGTTTACATTTTCTTCACTTTCTTTTTAATTTAACTCATCGGCTGTGCACGATAATGGCTCTGAATAATAAAAGTTCCTAAAACATAGATGGTAACAGTGCTACAGTGGACGTTTACTCCCAAGTATACCTAAGTATACTTAAGTATACTTGAAGTATTCTTTAAGTATACTTTAGCGACACTATCGCAACAGTGCATGGAGCTCAGAGCATCTACCATGTGACTGCGAGCCAACGCGGCATGAGCATAACGGCAGATTGGCCGCGTGGTCTAACGTGTGTGTTTTCAGATCGCAGGTCCGAGGTTCAACTCCTAGTGGTCGCAACTTAAGTCCCAGGTCCTTCGATGTTCAGTTTCGGAACTGGCGAAGAAACCTAGGTCGTAGGTAGAAAAAAAAAAGAGGAAAAATTTTAAGAGGGTGGGGCTGAAAATAACTTTTGCAAACACAGTGTTGGGTACACTTTTTCAACAACTTAATGACACTTTTGCCAATACTTTAGTTACACTTTCGAACTCACATTTCGACGGCCAAAGTATTCCAAAAGTATTTTATTCCCAATCTGCTAGAGTTAGAGTATACTTTAAGTATACTTTATGTATACCTATTTACTTTAGATATACATAATGTATACTCAACAGGACACTTTCAAGTACACATTTTCTGCTCAAAAGTCACTTTAAACTGTCATTTACTTTGACTTTCGAAGTGTCATTTCCATGGTACTTTTTTCCATGCGGGACACGGTGAACTGAATGCGTTCATAGTAGTTCTGCACCTGCAGAAAACGATTTGGTAAGTTCGAGGGGGCCACAACTCCTCTTTTGGGTGAACACGTGATTGCAAAGATTGCAGGATTTCATGGATTGCGTTAGATTTCAATGATTGCACAGGAT
The DNA here is from genome assembly GCA_029379305.1 of Frankliniella fusca. NCBI lineage: Eukaryota > Metazoa > Arthropoda > Insecta > Thysanoptera > Thripidae > Frankliniella > Frankliniella fusca. Next base: position 1,019,922 of record JAHWGI010000968.1, read on the forward strand.
TTCAATGATTGCGCAGGATATCAATGATTGCGCAGGATTTTTATAGATTGCACGTGCTTTCACATCATTGCGGTCGGATTTCATAAGATTGCAACGGATTTCACAAGATCGCACTAAGAATTCATCGGATTTCACAAGATTGCACTAAGATTGCGACGGATTTCACAAGATTGGAGTATGATTGCGCTTATTGTCGTGGGTTGAATTTTCATTTTACAGACAGGGAGCGTTAAAACAATCTCAGACGATGCTGGGAGATCACCCTGTTTCTTATGTATTTACATTTAATTATATTCTGTTCCGAGTTCAGTAATGTGGGTTTATAAAGTCGCGCCACGAAAGCGCAAAACGTTTACCCTGCAGCGAGACTACCAAAGGCAACGTTGGCTCTGGGAGAGTATGGGCGGCAAGTCACTTGTTACTCCAAGAGGACTTATATCTGCTTTTTCTAAAAACCACCAACTTCAAGATTTTCTTGAGCCTTATCGCATTGCTGCAGTGAAATGCCGGCCAACACTCACAACTAATTCTCATTCTCAATGTAACAGGTAGAGTAGCCTTTTAATTATTGTTTCCGACTAAGAAAAACTCCTCAAGAAAATATTTCAAGAAATATTATCTTTTTCTTCTTCAGAACAATTAACCAAAATATTTTATCTTATTACATTTCTTTCTTTGCAGGAAAGAACAATATCCTGCCCGTATTTGAGGATGGCTATGAAACCTGTCTTTTAATAACTGAAGTAGAGGCTTTGTTTGGACTACCCACACATTATACAGATGCTTGCAACCTCTCAATAACTGATAGAAAGAAGTTACTTGGGAGAGCATGGTGTGTTCCACTCATCATTCAAATATTAAAACCTTTAGCTGAAGAGCTGAGCAGGCTATAGCTCAATTAGAACCATTTCCACTGATTTTTTCCCAGATTTATTTTGTATTTTTTGGTGTAAAGAATAAGAAACTTATTTTTGAAAAATGTTTTATCTATCAATGTACCAACTGCAACCATCTGTGAAATACTAGCCACTGCAAATGTGAAAAATTCAAAACAAAAACTGAACACCAAACAAAAGAAATTTTGAATGCAACATTCTTAAGGTAGTAGGAGCGACTTCGCGTTTTAAAGACAAAATTCTGAAACTTTCAGAAAATATACTTTAAAGCCCCCTCATTGCGATGCCGATCTAAAATAACCGCCTTACCGGACTATATTTTAAATTATTAAGCATCGAAAATCGCTCAAAATAACATGGCGTCTTATAGGAAACCGGCCCCGGAGCGCCGCCAGCCGAACTTCACAATTTATTTCAAAGTCACGTATTAAAGATGAAGCAAAATGTTTCGTACAAAGGTTGTGCATTTAGACCTGAGGAACCTAACGAGATCATAAAAAGTATAGGTCACCGGCAATTTAAGAAAGTTCTGTTAAGTTTTATCGAGCGGTGGCGACCGCAGCGGCTATGGCGGCCATAGTACGCCATGGCGCGCGGGGCAGACCCGGCCGCCGAACCGAGTTTTACTTCACCTTTTTCTAGAAATATACCAGTTTTGGGGTAGTTTTTGATATGTTAAATTATTCTATGATTTATTTAATGAATTTTAAGCATAATATCAACCTAAAATTCGAAACTTTAATTTTTGACTTCATAAGTCGCTCCCACTACCTTAAGTGGAGAAAGTCAACAATGTCACTCCTTTCCATGAAATTTTAAAATTACAGTATGACATAAAAAAAAATACAATCTAAATTTTGGGATAAGGATTCTTTTGACATTTCCATGTCAGACAGGGGAGCAGGTGAAATTTCTTTGAACATGTGTTCAATTACGAGCCATCTCCAGCAGGGAGCATATCACCCACTCAGCTCGGCTCTCGTAAGTAAGGCCAACTAAAAAGAGGGCGGTGGGTGTGAGTGTGAAGAAATTAGTGGACGATTAAAAGATTACGAATTGTTTCCGCTAAGATTGCGAAGGATTGCGGCAGCTTTCGGAGTGATTGCGGAAGATTGCAAAGGATTGGGGTTGGATTGCGTGAGATTGCAGAGGATTTCGAAGGGATTGCGGAAGATTGCAGGGGATTTCGCGGGATTGCAGTAGATTGCAGAGGATTTCAAAGATTTCTGATGATTGCACAGGATTTCGGTAGATTGCAAAGGATTGCGGATGGATGGCGACACGTGTGAACACATGATTTCAGGAGTTGTGGCCCCCTCGGGTAAGTTTGACTTTAATCTGGTGAGCAGAATTCTGGAACTGGTGTACATTTACGTGTATCTTTTCCGTTAATCACTTTTGTTCCTACGTATTGAACCGCCGTGAAACTTTGCAAAACGATTTCCACGGGTCTGAAACGGCTATTTTCACATTCATTTCGGCTGTGTGACATTTCGTCCAGCCAAAATAAATAGTTTTTAAAGTCGCTAGGTGCGCTAGTGGCGCAATCTCTCGGTAGTGGAGGCGAGTTAAGTCGCGAGGTGGACGCGTGAGCCGCCGAGCCAAAGGCACCTGCCTTCTTTTGTTGAGGGGAGGGCCCAACCTAGAACCATAGAAGGGAGGACTGCGCACTCCTGCCTCAAACGGGCTCCGTTCTGTCTATAAGGCGGCGGCACCACCCCAGCCTTCTTTTGGTGGGGCGAGGTCCCAGCCTAGAACCACAGAAGGGAGGACTGCGCAATCCTGCCTCAAACGGGCTCCGTTCTGTCTATAAGGCGGCGGCACCTCCCCAGCCTTCTTTTGTTGGGGCGAGGTCCCAGCCTAGAACCACAGAAGGGAGGACTGCGCAATCCTGCCTCAAACGCGTTCCGTTCTGTCTGTAAGGCGGCGGCGCCTTCCCCAGCTCCGAGGCTCCGAAGGCTCCGAAGGCTCCGAAGGCGAGCCAAGCCGAGTCGGCTTTGTTGCAGGTGTTCGCTCGGCCACTCGGCCCCTCTTCCCCTCTGCGCAGCGCGCAGGGAAGGAGGAGGCCGTGGCGGGGGGAAGACCTGTTGATTCAACTCATGCGCAGTGGTTCAAAATCTAAAAATTGGAAGAACACGTTGGAGAAAAAATGTCTATAAGGCGGCGGCACCTCCCCAGCCTTCTTTTGTTGAGGCGAGGTCCCAGCCTAGAACCACAACAGGGAGGACTGCGCACTCCTGCCTCAAACGGGCTCTGTTCTGTCTATAAGGCGGCGGCACCTCCCCAGCCTTCTTTTGTTGAGGCGAGGTCCCAGCCTAGAACCACAGACGGGAAGACTGCGCAATCCTGCCTCAAACGCGCTCCGTTCTGTCTGTAAGGCGGCGGCGCCTTCCCCAGCTCCGAGGCTCCGAAGGCTCCGAAGGCGAGCCAAGCCGAGTCGGCTTTGTTGCAGGTGTTCGCTCGGCCACTCGGCCCCTCTTCCCCTCTGCGCAGCGCGCAAGGAAGGAGGAGGCCGTGGCGGGGGGAGGGGGGGGACCTGTTGATTCAACTCATGCGCAGTGGTTCAAAATCTAAAAATTGGAAGAACACGTTGGAGAAAAAATGTCAATTCAGTGTTCGAATGACCATTGCATTACGAGTGTACAGTTCAAAAATCAAGCTGATCGGACAATTTTTACCAAGAGACTAACTTCGAAATCGTTCCAAGCTAGAAATACGAAATTTGGCATGTGACTTTCCTGAACTAGTAAGTGACGCTGATCAAACACTGAGACAAAACAAATTCAGTAACGCCACCTATCGTTTACGCTCATACCCGAAACCGTCGGAGTGTACACAATTGAAGACCACCTTATCAATTTGTACTCAGTTTCATCAAGCTACAAATCACGACCACGGTAAACTTTAACTCTAAAAGGTATTTTCCACATATAACAAAGCTGCTGGTTCTTCTCTCAGTTTTACTACACCCTAACAATAATTTTACCATAGTACTTTTTTTTTTAATTTTTTTTATATAAGCTACCAAGGGAAACTTACCACGAACTGTTTTGTGCTGTAACTTTATTCGATTACGTCAACATTTCCCTGTGGACGAATATTATTTTCAGTTGAATTCCTTGCCGGACTTATCTCAGCAATAACTATCAGTCCTTGATGACCTGAGCTGGCGGCGCAGTGTCAAGCGTGAGGGATTTCCATCAAGACGAGCGAGGAGGGAACAAAGGGTCGTCAACTCCGCTTGACCGTGTACGGAGGAATATGGAATATTACACCAATTTTACTGTACTGACGTCATAATCCTGGGAAAATGGGTAATATCAACGTAATATTACCTGTAATATGGGTAATATTAATGTAATTTTTTGAGGTAATATCATCTTATGTACGGAGGAATATCAGAGTTGACGACCCTTTGGGAGGGAATTAACGGGAAGGCCGATAGGGCCCGCGATTATGCATTGTACACGATGTTAAGTAAAACTGTAAAGGATATTATACGCAAAAGCACACAAAACTCTTTATTGTGAACCGAAACCGAACGTAGACATAACCGTGTTAAATTACTTAATCCACGATTTCTTACAGGCGTTGCCTGCCAACCCCTACGGCTGTGGAGTCAATACAGGCTGCTCTTCTGACGATCCCAATGGGCAATGCGTAAGGGCATGTATGTTGGAGTGCCAGGTCAACCCGCCCACGTGCAGGGGAAGGCGTCGCTAGCAAAGTGCTAAAACTTTGATTAAGGAATGCTTTTTGTATCGCTGTTCAGAATAAGATTGTCGATACCCTGAAATGACTCCTTTGTTTCTATAAAACGCCTTTCCACATGATTCACAGTGACACTATAACGAAGGGTCGCCCACGTACCGGAATCTTGTACGGACTATAACCTAAAATATTTCAGAAACTGATGATAAAAACAACAACATAGGGATGGAATTTTGCCACCAAAAGGAAAAAAATAACAAGAAAATGAACAGTTTCCTGAAACGTGTAAGTCTGTTGTAGAGACAACATTTTATGTTTTTGTTGTTGTTTGGCCGAAATAATTGACTAAAAATTACTAAAAATGCGAGACGGGAGCAAATTTCTCGCCGACTAGATATGCCTAGCTACAACTTCGAATAAATCGACATCAGAACCTTTGTGCATGGCTCTGGGTGGGGGCGGCCCGTGCGGGACTAGCCTGCTCGGGTCCTGGCAAAGCTCGTCGCGCCCCCCGCCTGGGATCAGTGTGCATGTGTTGCCGCCAGTCTCCCTCCTCTGCTAATATGTCCGAACGCGACGGTTGGTTAGGCTTGCTCCAGTTTGTGCATGTTGCCTGCTTTGCTTTGCCCGCTTGCTTGCGCCCTTCACCGCGCTCCGGCAGTGTGCTCCTTTCAGGTTGGGGTTTGAATGACTCGCCTTCCTTTCTCCTGTACTCGGCGGCGATCTCCTCTGCCTCTTCGAGGTGCTGCCGCTCCAGCTCCTCCTGTCAGTATATTAGTCGAAGCAAATGGTGTTGAACAATTAGAGGAGAGGATAAAGACAATATTTGAACAAATGAAAAATTGGTGTGCTATAAACAAGCTTATACTAAATGAAACAAAAACAAATATTGTCCAATTTAGAACAAATGAAAATGCAGCCATAAATAATAATACAACATTCACTGAGCTAAGAGTTAAAGAAGCAAAATTCCTTGGAGTGTATATTGATCAGTTCTTACGCTGGAACAAACATGCAGAACACCTGATCTATATACCCTATAGCCGCATGCAAGATGACTGACTGACTCATCGAATTGTTCTCGGGAACGGCCCGACCGATTTTCAAGTTAGACCCCTCGTTCGATTCGTCTCGTCGACAATTGGAGAGTGAAAAAATCGGAAAAGTACACATTTCCCACTCCTTCACCCGGAAAATTCGGAAAAACCCTTTTCGGCCGTAATCGGCGACCTTTTTCACCCGTTCGCGTCACGGACGGAAGCGGGTCCGAGCGGGGACATCGTTCGCTACGACCGGGGCCTCCTTTTCCACCCCAGGGCATCTCTCTATCGGGTTTCGTTTGGGAGAAAACCCGGAAAAACCCGTTTCCGTCGGTACCGGAAACGTTCGGCCCTCCTTTTCACCCATTTCCGCCACAGATGGATGGGGGGTCAAAGCGAGGCGATTGTGCGCTAGGACCAGAGCTTGATTTTCCCGAAGAGCTCATCTTTCCATCTGGTACCGTTTAGGAGATATCGAGGAAAAACCGAAACCCGGTATCGGGGTTTTGACAAAACCCGTCCTCTTTTCCGAACCGCTCGACCGATTTTCAATTTCGAAACGGCGTTTATTCCGTCTCGACCACGGCTTTCTCCTGCCGAAGAGCGCACCTTCCTATCTGGTCCCGTTTGGAAAATAGGAAGGAAAAACCAAAATTCGAACCCGCGGCTGTTTACAAAACCCGTCCTCTTTTCCGAACCGCGTGACCGATTTTCAATTTCGAGACGGCGTTTATTCCGTCTCGTCGAGATCTACAACATGGCCTTTTCATGGTTATCCTCCGACGCACCGTTTGGTTGCTAGGGCGAAAAGAAGGGTTTGCGGGCCGAGAGGCCGCCGGGCCGCGGGGTGCCGCGGCACGCCGGAGCGGCCGGCTGCCGAGATCTCAGCTCTTACCGGCAGTCCAGTGGTCCCGTGGATAAGGTGGCAGACTGCGGAGGCAAGGGTTCTGGGTTCGATTCCGTTTGAGAATTATTTTTTTTTCGATTTACTTTACTTCTTTTACATCACTTTAAACACATCGAGGGTATTTCTTCAAGTCTTTGGGTAGTGTGTAGTGCGTCTCAACGAAATTTCCTGCTGCCATATTTTTACTCCGGGAAAAAGGAAACAGAGGGCTTCCCTTTTTCCGAACCTCTGGGCTGATTTTCGATTTCGAAACAGCATTTATTGCGTCTCGACGAGATCTACAACATGGCTTTCTCATCGTTTTCCTTCAACGCACCGTTTTGGCGCTAGGGCGAAAACAAGGCTTTGCGGGCCGAGAGGCCGCCGCGCCGGGCCAGGGCCGCAGCACGCGGTACGAGCTGGCTGCCGAACTTGCAGTTCCCAACGGCAGTCCGGTGGTCTCGTGGATAAGGCGACAAACTTCGGAAGGGAGGGTCGTGGGTTCGATCCCCGTGGGGAAACCTTGTTTTTTTATATTTTTACTTTATTTCTTTTACAACACTAGAAACACTGCTGTGCCGAGCTCTGCCAATGGCAGTGTGGAGCTCGAATGGTTTTTAAGGAACACCAAAATGCTGCTGGACCGATTTCCAAATTTTTTAAAATTTATATTTCAGCAACTACATATTAAATGTGACGCGACAAGAGGAGTGGGTGGGGAGGAAGCGGTCGCCTGTCGTGACGGTGCTTGACATGAGAGGGGGTGGGGGGGGGGATAAAAATTAGCTCCAAACTGCGTCACGTAATATTTGGACGTCCCCTTACATCCTCAGATGTAGTTTTTCTGTTGTTTTCCTTCGACGCACCGTTTGGGCGCAAGGGCGAAAAGAAGGGTTTTCGGGCAGGGATTCCGCCGGGCCGAGGCCGCGCCACGCGGGACTAGGTGGCTGCCGAGCTCGGGTCCCCCAACGGCAGTCCGGTGGTCTCGTGGTTAAGACGGCAGACTGTGGAAGGGAGGGTCGCGGGTTCGATTCTGGTGGGAATTTTTTTTTTTTAAATTATTTTAATTCTTTTACAACACTAGAAACATGTATCTTTGGGCCAAGATTAGACCGGGACGCTGGCCGAAATGATAAGCGGTATTTTCGTTCTAACAGGGAGCACACGGGCCAGTTTGCGATTCAGCCAGCCAATATGAGACCGGGGGGCCGTCCTTAAATGGAAAGCACTACTTAGGCCCCAATCTCGTTAGGTCAGGCAAGTGGGACAAACAGGCTGCCGAGCTCTCAGCTCACAACGGCAGACCAGTGGTCCCGTGGATAAGGCGACAGACTGCGGAAGGGAAGGTCGTGGGTTCGATCCCAGTGGAGAAATCTTTTTTATTATTAAGCGGTCCTTCCGCTTCTCTTTTTCACTCCGATCCCACACATCTCATCCATCCATCCATCCATCCATCCATCCATCCATCCATCCATCCATCCATCCATCCATCCATCCATCCATCCCCCCATCCATCCCTCCATCCATCCATCCATCCATATCCATCCATCCGCCGCGCTCAGGGGCTGCATGGTTGGTCGTCATCGTCCTCAGCCCCGCCAGACCCCACTACACTCTCTCCTTCCTCACTCCCCGCTAGCCTAGGTCACTACAATGCCTTCAATCCACGCGCTGCCACAGCCCTGTGCGGCGACCGGGCCTGCCCATCTGCGCATTGTTTACAATGCAAAGCCTCTTCCTTATTTTTCAGACCATATTCCTTTGGTCACTCTCACACCAAATGACGGATAATCGAAAAATAAAGCTGGTATATTTCAATGGGGAAATTCAGTGAATCTGACAAAACCATGTCCAACAGTATTGATTTCTGCCGCTAGATGGAGTTAAGGGAACCGAATGTAATTTCTTGCGCGCGGCTGACCAAGAACGGCAGCGAGATGACCTCCACTGCCAATTTCCACTGCATTGGACGAAGAGGACGAAACAGCCCTCACGTGCGTCCTTCATTTTTTGGTTTGTCTCAGACTTTTTAGTGTCTGAGTGTCTCGATCTGTATCATTCCTCTGCGGAGGACGGTGGTTCAATATGATACCCTGCTGTTCTATACATATTTCCGCACTGCGCATGACTAATGAGTAGAGTGGTTGCCGGAAAAAAATTCTGTTTTAATTTTGTCTTTGATTTAATGACACGTGTCACTAATTTTCATTACATAAAAGTAGTGAAAACTTCATTACATTGTCATGAAATTGTAATGAAAATTGCTTCATTACAATGTAATGAAAATGTCATGAAATTTTTTTCACAGTGTTTTTTTACGCTACCCTCTATTATACAAACCCAACCATATAACGGGCGCGTAGCAGACTTCAGTTCCATCCCAAGACCGCTTAGCTAAGCTTGCCGTGCCTTAGCTTTTTCTTTTTTTTAATTTTAATTCTTTTACAACTCTAGTAACATGTATCTCTGGGCCAAGATTAGACCGGGACGCTGTCCTTCAGTGTTAAGCGGTATTTAGGCCATAAAACGGGGCAGTCGGGCCAGATTGCGATCCAGCCAGCCAATTTAAGTCCGGGGGCCGTCCTTAAATGAGTAGCGGTACTTTGGCACCTAATTCGTATAGTCAGGCCAGATCAGGATTCAGCCGGCAGCCGGCCAAGATAAGTCTAGGGGGCCGTCCTTAAATGGAAAGCCCAATTTAGGCCCGAAAGAGGTTTGCCCTGGCCAGATCAGGATCCAGCCGGCTCACGTAAGGCCAGGGTCGTCCTTAAATGACAAGCGGTATTTATGCCCTTAAACGGTTCGGTCATGCCAGTTTAGGACCTGGCCTACCCAGATAAGTCCGGGGGGCCGTCCTGAAATGAGTGGCGGTATTCAGGCCCCGAATTCGTTTAGTCTGGGCAGATCAAGATCTAGACGGCCGACATAAGTCTATGGGGCCGTCCTTAAATGAGAAGTGGTATTTAAGCCCCTAAACCTTTAGTTCAGGCCAGATTAGAACCCCGCTGGCCTAGAAAAGTTCGAGGGGCCGTCCCTAAATGAGTTGCGGGATTTCGGCCCCAAGAAGGTTAGGTAAGCCCGGATCTGATGCTAGCCGGCCAAGATGAGTCCGGGGGGCCGTCCCTAAATGAGAAGCGGTATTTAGGCCGTGATTTCGTTTAGTCAGGCTATATTACAATCCCCAGGAAAAACCTTACTCCGGGGGGCCGTCCATAAGTATATTGAAGAAAAAAGACGTTTTTGACCATTTTGAAAACTTTGGCGCCATTTTCAACAACTTCTGCCCCAGATGGATGCAGACGAAATGACAAGGGAAGAAAGGAGCAAAAGGGGGGGAAACGGGAGAGTAGGGGCACGGGGGAGGGGTTCCTAGGCGGGCCGAAGGCCCGCCGGGGGGGTCTGGGGGGGCGGAGCCCCCCCAGCGAGCGCGCAAGCGCGAGTCTATATACCCTATAGCCGCATGCAAGATGACTGACTGACTCATCGAATTGTTCTCGGGAACGGCCCGACCGATTTTCAAGTTAGACCCCTCGTTCGATTCGTCTCGTCGACAATTGGAGAGTGAAAAAATCGGAAAAGTACACATTTCCCACTCCTTCACCCGGAAAATTCGGAAAAAACCCTTTTCGGCCGTAATCGGCGACCTTTTTCACCCGTTCGCGTCACGGACGGAAGCGGGTCCGAGCGGGGACATCGTTCGCTACGACCGGGGCCTCCTTTTCCACCCCAGGGCATCTCTCTATCGGGTTTCGTTTGGGAGAAAACCCGGAAAAACCCGTTTCCGTCGGTACCGGAAACGTTCGGCCCTCCTTTTCACCCATTTCCGCCACAGATGGATGGGGGGTCAAAGCGAGGCGATTGTGCGCTAGGACCAGAGCTTGATTTTCCCGAAGAGCTCATCTTTCCATCTGGTACCGTTTAGGAGATATCGAGGAAAAACCGAAACCCGGTATCGGGGTTTTGACAAAACCCGTCCTCTTTTCCGAACCGCTCGACCGATTTTCAATTTCGAAACGGCGTTTATTCCGTCTCGACCACGGCTTTCTCCTGCCGAAGAGCGCACCTTCCTATCTGGTCCCGTTTGGAAAATAGGAAGGAAAAACCAAAATTCGAACCCGCGGCTGTTTACAAAACCCGTCCTCTTTTCCGAACCGCGTGACCGATTTTCAATTTCGAGACGGCGTTTATTCCGTCTCGTCGAGATCTACAACATGGCCTTTTCATGGTTATCCTCCGACGCACCGTTTGGTTGCTAGGGCGAAAAGAAGGGTTTGCGGGCCGAGAGGCCGCCGGGCCGCGGGGTGCCGCGGCACGCCGGAGCGGCCGGCTGCCGAGATCTCAGCTCTTACCGGCAGTCCAGTGGTCCCGTGGATAAGGTGGCAGACTGCGGAGGCAAGGGTTCTGGGTTCGATTCCGTTTGAGAATTATTTTTTTTTCGATTTACTTTACTTCTTTTACATCACTTTAAACACATCGAGGGTATTTCTTCAAGTCTTTGGGTAGTGTGTAGTGCGTCTCAACGAAATTTCCTGCTGCCATATTTTTACTCCGGGAAAAAGGAAACAGAGGGCTTCCCTTTTTCCGAACCTCTGGGCTGATTTTCGATTTCGAAACAGCATTTATTGCGTCTCGACGAGATCTACAACATGGCTTTCTCATCGTTTTCCTTCAACGCACCGTTTTGGCGCTAGGGCGAAAACAAGGCTTTGCGGGCCGAGAGGCCGCCGCGCCGGGCCAGGGCCGCAGCACGCGGTACGAGCTGGCTGCCGAACTTGCAGTTCCCAACGGCAGTCCGGTGGTCTCGTGGATAAGGCGACAAACTTCGGAAGGGAGGGTCGTGGGTTCGATCCCCGTGGGGAAACCTTGTTTTTTTATATTTTTACTTTATTTCTTTTACAACACTAGAAACACTGCTGTGCCGAGCTCTGCCAATGGCAGTGTGGAGCTCGAATGGTTTTTAAGGAACACCAAAATGCTGCTGGACCGATTTCCAAATTTTTTAAAATTTATATTTCAGCAACTACATATTAAATGTGACGCGACAAGAGGAGTGGGTGGGGAGGAAGCGGTCGCCTGTCGTGACGGTGCTTGACATGAGAGGGGGTGGGGGGGGGGATAAAAATTAGCTCCAAACTGCGTCACGTAATATTTGGACGTCCCCTTACATCCTCAGATGTAGTTTTTCTGTTGTTTTCCTTCGACGCACCGTTTGGGCGCAAGGGCGAAAAGAAGGGTTTTCGGGCAGGGATTCCGCCGGGCCGAGGCCGCGCCACGCGGGACTAGGTGGCTGCCGAGCTCGGGTCCCCCAACGGCAGTCCGGTGGTCTCGTGGTTAAGACGGCAGACTGTGGAAGGGAGGGTCGCGGGTTCGATTCTGGTGGGAATTTTTTTTTTTTAAATTATTTTAATTCTTTTACAACACTAGAAACATGTATCTTTGGGCCAAGATTAGACCGGGACGCTGGCCGAAATGATAAGCGGTATTTTCGTTCTAACAGGGAGCACACGGGCCAGTTTGCGATTCAGCCAGCCAATATGAGACCGGGGGGCCGTCCTTAAATGGAAAGCACTACTTAGGCCCCAATCTCGTTAGGTCAGGCAAGTGGGACAAACAGGCTGCCGAGCTCTCAGCTCACAACGGCAGACCAGTGGTCCCGTGGATAAGGCGACAGACTGCGGAAGGGAAGGTCGTGGGTTCGATCCCAGTGGAGAAATCTTTTTTATTATTAAGCGGTCCTTCCGCTTCTCTTTTTCACTCCGATCCCACACATCTCATCCATCCATCCATCCATCCATCCATCCATCCATCCATCCATCCATCCATCCATCCATCCATCCATCCATCCATCCATCCCCCCATCCATCCCTCCATCCATCCATCCATCCATATCCATCCATCCGCCGCGCTCAGGGGCTGCATGGTTGGTCGTCATCGTCCTCAGCCCCGCCAGACCCCACTACACTCTCTCCTTCCTCACTCCCCGCTAGCCTAGGTCACTACAATGCCTTCAATCCACGCGCTGCCACAGCCCTGTGCGGCGACCGGGCCTGCCCATCTGCGCATTGTTTACAATGCAAAGCCTCTTCCTTATTTTTCAGACCATATTCCTTTGGTCACTCTCACACCAAATGACGGATAATCGAAAAATAAAGCTGGTATATTTCAATGGGGAAATTCAGTGAATCTGACAAAACCATGTCCAACAGTATTGATTTCTGCCGCTAGATGGAGTTAAGGGAACCGAATGTAATTTCTTGCGCGCGGCTGACCAAGAACGGCAGCGAGATGACCTCCACTGCCAATTTCCACTGCATTGGACGAAGAGGACGAAACAGCCCTCACGTGCGTCCTTCATTTTTTGGTTTGTCTCAGACTTTTTAGTGTCTGAGTGTCTCGATCTGTATCATTCCTCTGCGGAGGACGGTGGTTCAATATGATACCCTGCTGTTCTATACATATTTCCGCACTGCGCATGACTAATGAGTAGAGTGGTTGCCGGAAAAAAATTCTGTTTTAATTTTGTCTTTGATTTAATGACACGTGTCACTAATTTTCATTACATAAAAGTAGTGAAAACTTCATTACATTGTCATGAAATTGTAATGAAAATTGCTTCATTACAATGTAATGAAAATGTCATGAAATTTTTTTCACAGTGTTTTTTTACGCTACCCTCTATTATACAAACCCAACCATATAACGGGCGCGTAGCAGACTTCAGTTCCATCCCAAGACCGCTTAGCTAAGCTTGCCGTGCCTTAGCTTTTTCTTTTTTTTAATTTTAATTCTTTTACAACTCTAGTAACATGTATCTCTGGGCCAAGATTAGACCGGGACGCTGTCCTTCAGTGTTAAGCGGTATTTAGGCCATAAAACGGGGCAGTCGGGCCAGATTGCGATCCAGCCAGCCAATTTAAGTCCGGGGGCCGTCCTTAAATGAGTAGCGGTACTTTGGCACCTAATTCGTATAGTCAGGCCAGATCAGGATTCAGCCGGCAGCCGGCCAAGATAAGTCTAGGGGGCCGTCCTTAAATGGAAAGCCCAATTTAGGCCCGAAAGAGGTTTGCCCTGGCCAGATCAGGATCCAGCCGGCTCACGTAAGGCCAGGGTCGTCCTTAAATGACAAGCGGTATTTATGCCCTTAAACGGTTCGGTCATGCCAGTTTAGGACCTGGCCTACCCAGATAAGTCCGGGGGGCCGTCCTGAAATGAGTGGCGGTATTCAGGCCCCGAATTCGTTTAGTCTGGGCAGATCAAGATCTAGACGGCCGACATAAGTCTATGGGGCCGTCCTTAAATGAGAAGTGGTATTTAAGCCCCTAAACCTTTAGTTCAGGCCAGATTAGAACCCCGCTGGCCTAGAAAAGTTCGAGGGGCCGTCCCTAAATGAGTTGCGGGATTTCGGCCCCAAGAAGGTTAGGTAAGCCCGGATCTGATGCTAGCCGGCCAAGATGAGTCCGGGGGGCCGTCCCTAAATGAGAAGCGGTATTTAGGCCGTGATTTCGTTTAGTCAGGCTATATTACAATCCCCAGGAAAAACCTTACTCCGGGGGGCCGTCCATAAGTATATTGAAGAAAAAAGACGTTTTTGACCATTTTGAAAACTTTGGCGCCATTTTCAACAACTTCTGCCCCAGATGGATGCAGACGAAATGACAAGGGAAGAAAGGAGCAAAAGGGGGGGAAACGGGAGAGTAGGGGCACGGGGGAGGGGTTCCTAGGCGGGCCGAAGGCCCGCCGGGGGGGTCTGGGGGGGCGGAGCCCCCCCAGCGAGCGCGCAAGCGCGAGTCCCTAAACTAAACTCAGCAATTTTTGGTATAAAAAGAATAAGAGACATAACAAATGAAAAAACAGCATTGTTGGCATACCATGGAATGTTCCACTCTATTATTAGTTATGGAACACTGATTTGGGGAAACACTACGATGAAGCAAGACCTATTTAAACTCCAAAAAAAGGCGATTAGAGCAGTGTACAATGCACCCCAAACTGAAAGCTGTAAACCACTATTCCTTAAAGGTAAAGTAATGACATTACCGGCTATGTACATTTATGACCTTATTAAATTTGTCAAAAAGAATGAAAGCAAATTCAAGACCACAGCTGAAAAGCATCACCACAACACAAGACAAAGAAATCAACTGGTACCTGACAGAAATCTTCTAACTGTCAGTCAAAAAAATGTATTCTACTGTTGTGTAATGTTTTACAATAAAATTGATCTTCAAATAAGGCAATATAACTATGAAAAATTTAAAAAATATGTAAAATTAAGTCTAACCCAGGCATGTATATATAGTATAAAAGATTTTAATTGTGTTTAAATTATAATATTTATTCAAATGTTTTTATTAACTAATATTTTATGTATTATAACTATTATTCATATTTTAATGTCCATAACATGTATTATGTTCAGTGGCAATAAACTCAAACTCAAACTCCTCGGCGCGGAGGACGGCGGCCAGGGCGATGTCCTGCACGGCCTCCCGGGCCAGCTGGGCCGCTTCGCGGCGTGGATGGGGATGCAGGACGGGCAGGGCCCGGCCCCGCCCCGGACGGAGCGGCTGCAGGCTGCGCAGCCCCAGGGATCGTCCTCCCATCCCTCCGGCGGCGTCCTCGGGGCTGCGGCGCTCGCGGGCGCTCCCCGCACTGTCAGGGCATACAGGGGTGCTGGAGTTAGTTGTGCCTGCCTCACGTGTCCCTAGTTTGGGAGTTCTGCTTACAGGCTGCTGCTGCGGGTCGGGGCAGCTGAGTTGCCGGCGGGCGGCTGGTGCAGGGCTGAGGATGCGGGTCGGCCCTGGCGGGGTTTGGCCCAGGCTAAGATAACCATGAGCATTACCATGGCCACGGCCTGCCATGGGCACTGCCCATGGGCCAAACGGCCATTGTAAATTGCTCATGGGATTTTTTGGCTATGGCCAGCACAGCCCATGGACAGGCCATTGCCAGGGCAGCCCATGGACAGGCCATGGCCAGGGCAGCCCATGGGCAGGACATGGCCAGGGCAGCCCATGGGCAGGACATGGCCAGGAGAGGCCATGGACAGGTCATGGCCAGAATAGCCCATGGACAGGCCATGGCCATGGCCTGCCTGTGCCATGGCCTCGTGTACCATAGGAATGTACAGTGCGAAGTACGAGGTCACTTAGTAAGTTTCTTTTTAGGTCGGAGATAAGATCAGAGTATGTTCCAGGAGTGTAAAAATCGAGACAAGACCGATGCTGCAGTTTGTTTTTGCCTAACTAAAGCCGTTTCCGAGTAATGGGGCACCCAAAATTTCACATTTAGAGAAAAGTAAATAAGTTTGATTTTATAAGCGGAGGAAGCTACATACAAAGTTTCGCCAGAAAATTCCTATAAATGCAGGTTTTATAGGCATTTAAATTATCATCCGGCCCATGACCTCGCCATGGCCACATGGCCATGACCACACTATGGCTATCTTTACCATGGCCACTGTCTGCCCATGGTTATTCTACGACCATGGCCATGGTCTGACCATGGGCACGAGTGACCATGGGCCGTTTTACCATGGCCACTGTCTGCCCATTGTGTGGCTATGGCCAATGGCCATGGGCCACGGATGGCCATGGACCGTTTTACCATGGCCAGTAGGATGGCCATGGTAATCGAGCAAGGGGCCATGGTAAATTCTTGGCCGTGGCTATGGCCACCATGGTTATCTTAGCCTGGGGGCCTGCTGCTGGCTGGCTGGTGGGTGCCGCTGCCTGGCCGGCGGGGGGTTCCGGGGTGCGCGGCGTGCCCGCGATGTCCTCCTCCTCGCTGCTTAGCCTCGGGGGCCGTTCCCGGGTCCTCGGCGGGCACCCAGCGTTCGGCGGCCTCGTCCCAGACGGAGAGGAGGAAGTCGTGGTCACTTGGGTCTGCGCGGGGCTCGTCGCCTACGGGTCACACAGTTACGTTATGGGCGGGGCGGGGCCTCGGGGATCACCGCCGAGATGCTGAGGTCGCCTACCTTCCTGGACGAGCACCCCGTGCGCGAAGGTCCACCATCGCTCTCGACGCCCGGACATCTGTCGTCGTTGGAGTGGACTGTGCCCGGGCTGGTGGGGTCCCGGGTTTTATGCTCTCGGCCTGCCTTCGGCTGTTGGTAAATATCATGGTTGTGGCAGACGCCTGCTCTGTTGCCCGGGGTGTCCCCCATGGCTCTTCTAGCTGTTGTCTTGTCTCCCTGTCCTCCAGGCTGCTCTAGATGAGGTTGTTGGGTTGTTGTCGGCCCGGACGTCCTCCGCTTCGTCCGTACGCCGCCCGAGGACCGCTCCCGGGTTCCGTGCTACGGCCCTCTTCCTCGACCCGTCGGACCAAGTGGCGGCGGGGTTCAGGGCAAGGCAGCTCCGTCAGGCCATCCGCGAGCGCGACCCTCTGGCCCGCCGACTGAGGACAGGTGGCGCCAGGGCCTGGCTGACCTGCTGTGCCGGGATGTGGTAGTCCTCACCTCCGACCCGGGGAAGTCCTGGGTCAAGCTCCCGGCTTGGGGCGCTACTGGGCGTCGGGTGTCCCCGGTTTTCCTCCTGGCCTCCCTCGCGGACCCTTCCGGCCAGTGGGCTTACGACGCCATCGTCGGCCGCCTGCCCCTAGTGTGTGAGGAGCCCCTGGTCCCGATGCCCTCCCCGGTGGTGCCGGGCATCGTGCCCCTGCTCCGCCTCAACCCGGGGGCGTCCCTGGAAGACGGGGCCCTCGGCCTCACCGCCCCTGACGTGGGCCTCCGCCCGGCGCCCTCCCCGCGCGTCCGCGCAATGATCAACCTGGCGACGTGGAATGTCCGTGGCGCGGCGCAGGCTGGCGCCAAGGAGGCCATTGATGCGGCGCTTCTCGGGAGGGTCGTTCACGTCGCTGTCCTGTCAGCGTACCGCTGTACGCGCCGGTGTCAACCACCGAGGCGGGTTCACCGTATAGGTAGGGCAGCCACCCCGTAATAGGTGGGTGGCCGCCGTGGGCATTCCCTGCTTTGGTTTACTTCGTGCATAGCGCACGCCCGCGCGGGGGCTCGGGCGGAGCGCCGGGCATTACCCCTCTGGTCATTCCCCCCAGGCTAAAGTTACCATGAGCATTACCATGGCCACGGCCTGCCATGGACACTGCCCATGGGCAAAATGGCCATGGTATTATGCTCATGGGCAGACCATGACCAGGCCATGGGCAGGGCATGGCCATGGCCAGAATAGCCCATAGACTGGCCATGGCCAGAATAGCCCATAGACAGGCCATGGCTATGGTCATAGCCGGTGCCATGGCCACGTGTACCAAAGGCAAGTATGAGGTCACTTATTAAGTTTCCTTTAAGTCCGAGATAAGATTAGAGTATGTCCCAGGGGTGTAAAAATCGAGACAAGACCGATGCCGCTGTTAGTTTTTGCCTAACTAAAGCCGTTTCTGAGTTATGGGGCATACAAAATTTCACTTTTCGAGAAAAGTAAATTAGTTTGATTTCTTAAGCGGAGGAGGCTACATACAAAGTTTCGCCAGAAAATTCCTATAAATGCAGGTTTTATAGGCATTTAAATTATCATACGGCCCATGGCCTCACCATGGCCACATGGCCATGACCACACTATGGCTATCTTTACCATGGCCATCATCTGCCCATGGTGATGCTACGACCATGGCCATGGTCTGGCCATGGGCTCGGACCATGGCCACTGTCTGCCCATTGTGTGGCTATGGCCGTGGCCATGGGCCACGGATGGCCATGGACCGTTTTACCATGGCCAGTAGGATGTCCATGGTAATCGAGCAAGTGGCCATGGTAAATTCTTGGCCGCGACTATGGCCACCATGGTAACTTTAGCCTAGGTAGTTGTATAGTTTGGTCATTCCCTCTTGGCGGATGAGGCGCCAGGTAGTGAGGGTGGTAGTCAGTCTCTAGCCAGCGTCGGACGGGAGCAGGTGTCTCCCCGGGAAGTGCTCAGGTCCATGTGTGGCCACCAGTGATAGCGTCAGAGTCCAGAGTGGGACTTAAAGTATTTACGGCAGTAGTATAGAATACCCCTAGTCCCGGGCAGCCATCTAGAATACCCCTAGTCCCGGGCAGGACCCCCCGAGTGGGGGGGTGACCCCTAGTCACCCCGGCCCCCGAGTCCCGGGTGCCCCCGAGTCACCCCAGCCCGGAGTCACCTCTGACTACCCCGAGTCACCTCTGACAGGTGAGGACGTGTAACCCAACCTAAGTGAAAGGCACGAACCTAAGTCGCCATCTTGGCTTCAGAGGCCCTCGGTACACTGAGTGTCCAGAGATGTCAGGATGGCCGAGTGGTCCAAGGCAGCAGACTTAAGATCAGCGAATCGCGGGTTCGAATCCCGCTCCTGACATTTTTTTTTATTATTTTTTTTATTACAGCATTTCCATGCGCGCCCAGGAGGCATGCTGTTACGCTCGTAAGAATTTTTAACGGAATTTTCTAGTTTTGGACAGCCTATCTCTCCCACATCTACAACACAGGCGTCCGGGATCAGATGGAGCAGCAGGTTTTTCTTTTGCTCGCCCTTGACGCAGAGGAAAGCGTATGGTGCCGTCAGTGAGCGCAGTGTGTCTGCACACTCGCTGTAAGGTACAGTGCCTGAGTTCCACCGCAAGCCATGGATATTGTTTGTGACGTATGCATTCTGCTGCGTCACATCAGCACTAAGGAAGTGTTCAGGATACGGCGGGGCGAATATCACCGTGTGACTCACGTCCCACCTCGCATCGTACACACTAAACTCTTTCACGACATAGTCCGTCCGATCCGCTGCGCAGAGCAGCTGCACATCGACGCCAGCATGAGACATGGTGTTCTACTCTGACAGCCAAACCGAAGTGATGCCATCTCGAGCGCTGCGCCAGCTTTTTATGCAGCGCCGGGTACGCTCGCTCTGCATTCTTATTGGCTATAATCGAGGGGGCATCCACTCGTGTATTAGTCGGGTCACTTGTCTAGTAATAGATTTTGTAATACCCGTAATATTCGTGTATTAGGCGTAATAGATGTAATATCTCTGTAATAGCCGTAATAAATGAGTAATAGGTGTAATAGTCGCGTAATTGGTGTAATAGTTGTGTAATATAATGTAATAGGTGCGTAATAGCACGTATTTGTTTTGTAATAGATGGTAATATTCACGCAGCAGTTGAGAAATGCGGTTAAATATCGTCTCTGGGACGTCAGATTTTTCTAATTTACTCGGCACTCTCTCCCTTGGAGTCATTTGTCGTTCCTTGGTCATTCCCTATGGAAAAGGTAGGGGTGCAGCTGGGGAGCGGGTACGCTCCCGGACGATACCTGGAACACGGAGGCAAAACGCAAGGTGGCCGGCGCAACGAAGAGTCGTTGTCGTTGGGGCGTGATTGGCGGGCGGGAAGGCACAGTGCTTCTCCCTCTCCCCCTCCCCCTCCCCAGCTGCACCCCTACCTTTTCCATAGGGAATGACCAAGGAACGACAAATGACTCCAAGGGAGAGAGTGCCGAGTAAATTAGAAAAATCTGATGTCCCAGAGACGATATTTAACCGCATTTCTCAACTGCTGCGTGAATATTACCATCTATTACAAAACAAATACGTGCTATTACGCACCTATTACATTATATTACACAACTATTACACCAATTACGCGACTATTACACCTATTACACATTTATTACGGCTATTACAGAGATATTACATCTATTACGCCTAATACACGAATATTACGGGTATTACAAAATCTATTACTAGACGAGTAGTCCAGTATTCTACTCCATCTTATAAACGAATGAAAACTTTTTCCGAATTACCAAAATACGGAGGAAGAGAGAGAGAAAGATAAGCAATAACTAACAGTGAAGGCAGATAGGTAACAATTTCCCATAGCGGATTCCTCATTACTACGTGCTACGTGGTGTATACAGTATCCACTATTGGCAGTCACTACTGCGGAAGTTCATCCCACAATACTTTGGCGCGAAATTTCAATGGTAATGGAGGTGTATTAGTTTTGTAATAGTCGAGTATTACCTGTAATGTGAGCATAATCTAACCCTTATAAAGCTACATGCAAGACGAGGATGATAGACGATCGAATTGTTTCTCGGAAACGGCTCGGCCGATTTTCACGTTCGAGCGCGCGTTGGATTCGTCTCGTCGACAATTGGGGAGGGAAAAACCTCCAAAACTGCACATTTCCCACTCCTTGACCGGGAAAACTCGGAAAAACCCTCCCCGGCCGGCACCGGGACACCTTCCGCTCGCCTTTTCACCCGCTCGCGTCACCGACGGAAGCGGGGCCGAGTGGGGACATTGTTTGCTAGGACCGGGGCCTCCTTTTCCACCCTAGGGCATCTCTCTATCGGGTTCCGTTCCGGAGAAAACCCGAAAAAACCCGTTTTCGGGCGTACCGGAAACGTTCGGCCCTCCTTTTCACCCATTTCCGTCACAGATGGATGGGGGGTCAAAGCGAGGCGATTGTGCGCTAGGACCAGAGCTTTCTTTTCCCGAAGAGCGCATCTTTCTATCTGGTACCGTTTAGAAGATATCGAAGAAAAACCGAAACCCGGTATCGGGGTTTGGACAAAACCCGTCCTCTTTTCCGAACCGCTCGACCGATTTTCAATTTCGAAACGCCGTTTATTCCGTCTCGACCAGGGCTTTCATCTCCCGAAGAGCGCACCTTCCTATCTGGTCCCGTTTGGAAAAGAGGAAGGGAAAACCAAATACCGGTAGCGCGGGTTTTAGAAAACCCGTCCTCTTTTCCGAACCGCTTGACCGATTTTCAATTTCGAGACGGCGTTTATTCCGTCTCGACCAGGGCTTTCTTCTCCCGAAGAGCGCATCTTTCTATCTGGTACCGTTTAGAAGATATGAAGGAAAAACCGAAACCCGGTATCGGGGTTTGGACAAAACCCGTCCTCTTTTCCGAACCGCTCGACCGATTTTCAATTTCGAAACGGCGTTTATTCCGTCTCGACCAGGGCTTTCATCTCCCGAAGAGCGCACCTTCCTATCTGGTCCCGTTTGGGAAATATGATGGAAAAACCAAAATACGAACCCGCGGCTGTTTACAAAACCCGTCCTCTTTTCCGAACCGCTTGACCGATTTTCAATTTCGAAACGTCGTTTATTCCGTCTCGACCATGGCTTTCTTCTCCCAAAGAGCGCACCTTCCTATCTGTTACCGTTTGGAAGATATCGAGGAAAAACCGAAACCCGGTATCGGGGTTTGGACAAAACCCGTCCTCTTTTCCGAACCGCTTGACCGATTTTCAATTTCGAAACGTCGTTTATTCCGTCTCGACCAGGGCTTTCTTCTCCCGAAGAGCGCACCTTTCTATCTGGTCCCGTTTGGAAAATAGGAAGGGAAAACTGAAGCCCGAACCCGGCTGTGTACAAAACCCGTCCTCTTTTCCGAACCGCTGGACCGATTTTCAATTTCGAGACGGCGTTTATTCCGTCTCGACCAGGGCTTTCATCTCCCGAAGAGCGCACCTTCCTATCTGGTCCCGTTTGGAAAAGAGGAAGGGAAAACCAAATACCGGTAGCGCGGGTTTTAGAAAACCCGTCCTCTTTTCAGAACCGCTTGACCGATTTTCAATTTCGAGACGGCGTTTATTCCGTCTCGACGAGACCTACAACATGGCCTTTTCATGGTTTTCCTCCGACGCACCGTTTGGTCGTTAGGGCGAAAAGAAGGGTTTGCGGACCGGGGCGGGGCCGCGGCACGCCGGAGCAGCCGGCTGCCGAGATCGCAGCTCCTACCGGCAGTCCAGTGGTCCCGTGGGTAAGGTGACAGACTTCGGAGGGAAGGGTTCTTGGTTCGATTCCGGCGGGGAACCTTTTCGTTTTACTTTACTTCTTTTACAACACGAGAGACACATCGAGGGTATTTCTTCATGTCTTTGGGTGGTGTGTATTGCGTCTCAACGAAATTCCTGCTTCCATATTTTTACTCCGGGAAAAAGGAAACAGAGGGCTTCCACTCGGTACCGTTTAGAAGATATGGAGGAAAAATCGAAACCCGGTATCGGGGTTTTGACAAAACCCGTCCTCTTTTCCGAACCGCTCGACCGATTTTCAATTTCAAAACGGCGTTTATTCCGTCTCGACCGGGGCTTTCTTCTCCCGAAGAGCGCACCTTCCTATCTGGTCCCGTTTGGAAAATAGGAAGGGAAAACCGAAACCACCGAACCCGGCTGTTTACAAAACCCGTCCTCTTTTTCGAACCGCGTGACCGATTTTCAATTTCGAGACGGCGTTTATTCCGTCTCGAGGAAATCTACAACATGGCCTTTTCATGGTCATCCTCCGACGCACCGTTTGGTTGCTAGGGCGAAAAGAAGGGTTCGCGGGCCGAGAGGCCGCCGGGCCGGGGTGCCGCGGCACGCCGGAGCACCCGGCTGCCGAGATCGCAACTCCTATCGGCAGTCCAGTGGTCCCGTGGATAAGGTGGCAGACTGCGGAGGGAAGGGTTCTGAGTTCGATTCCGGCGGGGAAACCTCTTTTTTCTTTCGTTTTACTTTACATCTTGTACAACACGAGAAACACGTCGAGGGTATTTCTTCAAGTCTCAACGAAATTTCCTGCTGCCCTATTTTTCCTCTGGGAAAAACGAAACAGAGGGCTTCCACTCGGTTTGCCGGGAGATTCCCTTTTTCCCCAAAGTTGTCACTGTCGTGCCGAGCTCTGTCAATGGGAGCGTTGGTACTAGAATGTTTTTTTTTTCTTTTCATTTTCTGGAAAACCAAAATACCCGTACCGGGATTCTTAAAAAAATCGTCCTCCTTTCCGAACCGCTTGACCGATTGTCAATTTTGAAACGTCGTTTATTCCGTCTCGACAAGATCTTCTACATGGACTTTCATTGTTTTCCTTCGACGCACCGTTTGTGCGCTAGGGCGAAAAGAAGCAGGGTTTGCGGGCCGAGAGGCCGCCGGGCCGGGGTGCCGCGGCACGCCGGAGCGGCCGGCTGCCGAGATCGCAGCTCTTACCGGCAGTCCAGTGGTCCCGTGGATAAGGTGACAGACTGCGGAGGCAAGGGTTCTGGGTTCGATTCCATGTCTTCATGTCTTTGGGTGGTGTGTATTGCGTCTCAACGAAAATTCCTGCTGCCATATTTTTACTCCGGGAAAAAGGAAACAGAGGGCTTCCACTCGGTATTGTTTAGAAGATATGGAGGAAAAATCGAAACCCGGTATCGGGGTTTTGACAAAACCCGTCCTCTTTTCCGAACCGCTCGACCGATTTTCAATTTCGAAACGTCGTTTATTCCGTCTCGACGAGATCTACAACATGGCCTTTTCATGGTTTTCTTTCAACGCACTGTTTGGTCGCTAGGGCGAAAAGAAGCAGGTTTTGCGGGCCGAGAGGCCGCCGTGCCGGGGTGCCGCGGCACGCCGGAGCACCCGGCTGCCGAGATCGCAGCTTCTATCGGCAGTCCAGTGGTCCCGTGGATAAGGTGGCAGACTGCGGGGGGAAGGGTTCTGAGCATGAGGTTTACGTGTGATGGTGGTAAATGGGCGGGGTCAACGGGGGGGGGGGGGGGGGGGGGGGGGGGGGGGCGTGGGGGGGGGGGGGGGGGGGGGGGGGGGGGGGGGGGGGGGGAAGTGGAAGGGGGGTATAAGGGGGTGGGAGGGGTGAGGGGGGTTAGGGTAATAGGGGTATTTTATTTTATAGGAGGGGGTGGGGGTGGAGGGATGTGAGATTATTTGGAAAGGATGTTGGAAAAGAGGGGGGGTTTTTGTTTATGTGAGGAATAGAAGGGAGGAAGTGGGGGGAAAGGGGGAAAATTTGGGGTGATAGGAGGGAATGAAGGATTGTAGGGTATTTGGGGGGGGGGGTAGGGATGGGGAGGTTTTTAATTTTGTGGGGGGGGGAAAGTAAGTGTGAGGGTTTTTTGAGGAAAGAAGGAAGTTAAGAGGAACGATTTTATTTTTGAAAGTAGTGTTATGTGAAGTATAGTCGTATAGTGTTATTAGAATGGGAGGGGATTGGGAGGGAAGGAGTAGATCAGGGGGGTGAGATTTGGAAGTTTTGTTGGGGTGGAGGGATGGGTGGAAGGAAGGGAAGGTGGAAAAAATAAGTAGTAGGGGAGGAAGTAGAGGTGAGAAAACTTAATGTGTGTAGCTCTGAGTGTGTGGCGTAGTGGGGGGGGGGGAGTGGTAGGATTAGGTGGTTGGTGGGGAAGGGTGAGTGGAGGGGGTTGTGGGGGGGGGTTTGGTGGGTTTGGAGGGGTAATTATAGTTTTTATTTGTTTTATTTGGGAATTGTGTTTTTAAGGTAAGGAAGAATGGATTTGAGTATTTAGTGATTTTAAGGGTAAATCGGGCCAGTTTGCGATTCAGCAAGCCAATATGAGACCGGGGGGCCGTCCTTAAATGGAAAGCACTACTTAGGCCCCAATCTCGTTAGGTCAGGCAAGTGGGACAAACAGGCTGCTGAGCTCTCAGATCGCAACGGCAGACCAGTGGTCCCGTGGATAAGGCGACAGACTGCGGAAGGGAAGGTCGTGGGTTCGATCCCAGTGGAGAAATCTTTTTTATTATTAAGCGGTCCTTCCGCTTCTCTTTTTCACTCCGATCCCACACATCTCATCCATCCATCCATCCATCCCTCCATCCATCCATCCATCCATCCATCCATCCATCCATATCCATCCATCCGCCGCGCTCAGGGGCTGCATGGTTGGTCGTCATCGTCCTCAGCCCCGCCAGACCCCACTACACTCTCTCCTTCCTCACTCCCCGCTAGCCTAGGTCACTACAATGCCTTCAATCCACGCGCTGCCACAGCCCTGTGCGGCGACCGGGCCTGCCCATCTGCGCATTGTTTACAATGCAAAGTCTCCCCCCCCCCTTCCTTATTTTTCAGACCATATTCCTTTGGTCACTCTCACACCAAATGACGGATAATCGAAAAATAAAGCTGGTATATTTCAATGGGGAAATTCAGTGAATCTGACAAAACCATGTCCAACAGTATTGATTTCTGCCGCTAGATGGAGTTAAGGGAACCGAACGTAATTTCTTGCGCGCGGCTGACCAAGAACGGCAGCGAGATGACCTCTACTGCCAATTTCCACTGCATTGGACGAAGAGGACGAAACAGCCCTCACGTGCGTCCTTCATTTTTTGGTTTGTCTCAGACTTTTTAGTGTCTGAGTGTCTCCATCTGTATCATTCCTCTGCGGAGGACGGTGGTTCAATATGATACCCTGCTGTTCTATACATATTTCCGCACTGCGCATGACTAATGAGTAGAGTGGTTGCCGGAAAAAAATTCTGTTTTAATTTTGTCTTTGATTTAATGACACGTGTCACTAATTTTCATTACATAAAAGTAGTGAAAACTTCATTACATTGTCATGAAATTGTAATGAAAATTGCTTCATTACAATGTAATGAAAATGTCATGAAATTTTTTCACAGTGTTTTTTTTACGCTACCCTCTATTATACAAACCCAACCATATAACGGGCGCGTAGCAGACTTCAGTTCCAACCCAAGACCGCTTAGCTAAGCTTGCCGTGCCTTAGCTGCTGTTTAAGTTTATCGTCTTTTACGGATACGCTAGTTAACAGTGTAATCGTGTGGGGCAGAGATGGGGTAGGGAGGCCGAGGCGCGCTGTACTTGCTAGTGGTTAAAGCTTGCGAGAGTTGAGCGGATGGGATTGGTGTGTGCCCTGAAACGGGGCAGTCCGGGTCTCAGATTGCGATCCAGCAGACCAATTCTAAGTCCGGGGGCCGTCCTATAGCTGCGTAAGTACTGTGTTGCGGCTACCTGGATCAGTTTGGAAGTCTTTGGCGATCGAGAGGGGCGCGGCAGCCGGCGGGAGGGTCGCGAGGGCCGAATGCGTGTGCGAGGGAAGCAGAAAGCCGGTATTGTTTTGCTCTGGGGAAGTAAACGGTTTCGGCGTGCATATGAAGACTGGCTGGACAGTCTGTTTAGCGTCGTAGGAATGTGTGCGGTATTAGTGCAGTGGAATTCTGTTACGCAGGCGGGGAGCGCAGGCTTGGGATAAGCTGAGTCGTCAGGGCTTGGCGGTAAGATGGATAGGCCCAGAAGGTGTTGAGTTGCGGAGATCGAGGGATGCAGGAGTGCGTGATACGTTTGGAGGTGAGCGTGCTGTATTACGAGATTTGTGTATTGAAGCCGGTCTATTTGGGTGGCTGAGGTTGTTAGAATCGCGCCCATGATGGGCGTTTGAAAGGGCAAAATTGTGTTGATGAAGAATGAGCGGTATTCTAGGCTGCGTGAGAAGTATGCTGCTGGAGATCAGGAACAGATCCGGGCCTGAAGAATTGGTCGATGAGTGGGTGGGGAGCGCTCTATAATTGCAATATCAGGATTTTTTGCTATATTGGTGTGGTTACATCAGACAAGATTAGGATCCAGCCGACCAAGATAAGTCCGGGGGGCCGTCCTTAAATGAGTGGCACCCTTAAGGCCCCGAATTCGTATATTCAGGCCAGATCATGATCCAGCCGTCCAAGATAAGTCCGGGGGCCGTCCTTAAAGGAGAAGTAGTATTAAAGCCTCTTTACCTTTAGGTCAGGCCAGATTAGAACCCAGCCAGCCAAGATTAGTTCGAGGGGCCGTCCCTAAATGAATTGAGGGATTTCGGCCCCAAGAAGGTTAGGTGAGGCCGGATCTGATGCTAGCCGGCCAAAGTGAGTCCGGGGGGCCGACCCTAAATGAGAAGCGGTATTAAGGCCGCGATTTCGTTTGGTCAGGCTATATTACAATCCCCGGGAGAAAGGTTAATCCATGGGGGGTGTCCGTAAATATTTTGAAAAAAAATAACGTTTTTGACCATTTTGGAAACTTTGGCGTTATTTTCACAAACTTACGCCCGAGACTAATGCAGGCAAAATGACAAAAGCAGAAAGGAGCAAAACGGGGGGAGCCCGGGAGAGTAGGGGCACTGGAGGGGTTCCTAGGCGGGCCGAAGGCCCGCCGGGGGGGTCTGGGGGGGCGGAGCCCCCCCCCAGCGAGCGCGCAAGCGCGAGTCTTACCTTTATAAAGCTACATGCAAGACGAGGATGATAGATGATCGAATTGTTTCTCGGAAACGGCTCGGCCGATTTTCACGTTCGAGCGCTCGTTGGATTCGTCTCGTCGACAATTGGGGAGGGAAAAACCTCGAAAACTGCACATTTCCCACTCCTTGACCGGAAAAACTCGGAAAAACCCCGCCCGGCCGGCCCCGGGAAACCTTCCGCTCGCTTTTTCACCCGCTCGCGTCACCGACGGAAGCGGGGCCGAGTGGGGACATTGTTCGCTAGGACCGGGGCCTCCTTTTCCACCCTACGGCATCTCTCTATCGGGTTCCGTTCCGGAGAAAACCCGAAAAAACCCGTTTTCGTCGGTACCGGAAACGTTCGGCCCTCCTTTTCACCCATTTCCGGCACAGATGGATGGGGGGTCAAAGCGAGGCGATTGTGCGCTAGGATCAGAGCTTTCTTTTCCCGAAGAGCGCATCTTTCTATCTGGTACCGTTTAGAAGATATGAAGGAAAAACCGAAACCCGGTATCGGGGTTTGGACAAAACCCGTCCTCTTTTCCGAACCACTCGACCGATTTTCAATTTCGAAACGCCGTTTATTCCGTCTCGACCAGGGCTTTCATCTCCCGAAGAGCGCACCTTCCTATCTGGTCCCGTTTGGAAAAGAGGAAGGGAAAACCAAATACCGGTAGCGCGGGTTTTAGAAAACCCGTCCTCTTTTCCGAACCGCTTGACCGATTTTCAATTTCGAGACGGCGTTTATTCCGTCTCGACCAGGGCTTTCTTCTCCCGAAGAGCGCATCTTTCTATCTGGTACCGTTTGGAAAATAGGAAGGGAAAACCGAAACCACCGAACCCGGCTGTTTACAAAACCCGTCCTCTTTTCCGAACCGCTCGACCGATTTTCAATTTCGAAACGGCGTTTATTCCGTCTCGACCAGGGCTTTCCTCTCCCGAAGAGCGCACCTTCCTATCTGGTCCCGTTTGGGAAATAGGAAGGAAAAACCAAAATTCGAACCCGCGGCTGTTTACAAAACCCGTCCTCTTTTCCGAACCGCGTGACCGATTTTCAATTTCGAGACGGCGTTTATTCCGTCTCGACGAGATCTACAACATGGCCTTTTCATGGTTTTCCTCCGACGCACCGTTTGGTCGCTAGGGCGAAAAGAAGCAGGGTTTGCGGACCGGGGCCGCGGCACGCCGGGGCCGCGCGGCACGCCGGAGCAGCCGGCTGCCGAGATCGCAGCTTCTACCGGCAGTCCAGTGGTCCCGTGGGTAAGGTGACAGACTGCGGAGGGAAGGGTTCTTGGTTCGATTCCGGCGGGTAAACTTTTTTTTTTTTTTTCCGTTTTACTTTACTTCTTTTACAACACGAGAGACACATCGAGGGTATTTCTTCATGTCTTTGGGTGGTGTGTATTGCGTCTCAACGAAATTTCCTGCTGTCCTATTTTTCCTCTGGGAAAAACGAAACAGAGGGCTTCCACTCGGTTTGCCGGGAGTTTCCCCTTTCCCCAAAGTTGTCACTGTCGTGCCGAGCTCTGTCAATGGGAGCGTTGGTACTCGAATGATTTTTCTGTCCATTTTCCGGAAAAACTAAAATACCCGTACCGGGATTTTTTAATAAAAATCGTCCTCCTTTCCAAACCGCTCGACCGATTTTCAATTTCGAGACGGCGTTTATTCCGTCTCGACGAGATCTACAACATGGAATTTTCATGGTTTTCCTCCGACGCACCGTTTGGTCGCTAAGGCGAAAAGAAGCAGGGTTTGCGGACCGGGGCCGCGGCACGCCGGGGCCGCGGCACGCCGAAGCAGCCGGCTGCTGAGATCGCAGCTTCTATCGGCAGTCCAGTGGTCCCGTGGCTATAGTGACAGACTGCGGAGCGGAGGGTACTTGGTTCGATTCCGACGGGGAAACTTTTTTTTTTCGTTTTACTTTACTTCTTTTACAACACGAGAGACACATCGAGGGTATTTCTTCATGTCTTTGGGTGGTGTGTATTGCGTCTCAACGAAATTTCCTGCTGCCATATTTTTACTCCGGGAAAAAGGAAACAGAGGGCTTCCACTCGGTACCGTTTAGAAGATATGGAGGAAAAACCGAAACCCGGTATCGGGGTTTGGACAAAACCCGGCCTTATTTTCCGAACCGCTTGACCGATTTTCAATTCCGAAACGCCGTTTATTCCGTCTCGAACAGGGCTTTCTTCTCCCGAAGAGCGCAACTTCCTATCTGGTCCCGTTTGGAAAATAGGAAGGGAAAACTGAAACCACCGAACCCGCGGCTGTTTACAAAACCCGTCCTCTTTTCCGAACCGCGTGACCGATTTTCAATTTCGAGACGGCGTTTATTCCGTCTCGACGAGATCTACAACATGGCCTTTTCATGGTTTTCCTCCGACGCACCGTTTGGTCGCTAGGGCGAAAAGAAGCAGGGTTTGCGGACCGGGGCCGCGGCACGCCGGGGCCGCGCGGCACGCCGGAGCAGCCGGCTGCCGAGATCGCAGCTTCTACCGGCAGTCCAGTGGTCCCGTGGATAAGGTGACAGACTGCGGAGGGAAGGGTTCTTGGTTCGATTCCGACGGGGAAACTTTTGTTTTACTTTACTTCTTTTACAACACGAGAGACACATCGAGGGTATTTCTTCATGTCTTTGGGTGGTGTGTACTGCGTCTCAACGAAATTTCCTGCTGCCCTATTTTTACTCCGGGAAAAAGGAAACAGAGGGCTTCCACTCGGTACCGACTAGAAGATATGGAGGAAAAATCGAAACCCGGTATCGGGGTTTTGACAAAACCCGTCCTCTTTTCCGAACCGCTCGACCGATTTTCAATTTCGAAACGCCGTTTATTCCGTCTCGACCAGGGCTTTCTTCTCCCGAAGGGCGCACCTTCCTATCTGGTCCCGTTTGGAAAATAGGAAGGGAAAACTGAAGCCCGAACCCGGCTGTGTACAAAACCCGTCCTCTTTTCCGAACCGCGTGACCGATTTTCAATTTCGAGACGGCGTCTATTCCGTCTCGACCAGGGCTTTCTTCTCCCGAAGAGCGCACCTTTCTATCCGGTCCCGTTTGGAAAATAGGAAGGGAAAACTGAAGCCCGAACCCGGCTGTGTACAAAACCCGTCCTCTTTTCCGAACCGCGAGACCGATTTTCAATTTCGAGACGGCGTTTATTCCGTCTCGACGAGATCTACAACATGGCCTTTTCATGGTTTTCCTCCGACGCACCGTTTGGTCGCTAGGGCGAAAAGAATGGTTTGCGGACCGGGGCCGCGGCACGCCGGGGCCGCGGCACGCCGGAGAAGACGGCTGCCGAGATCGCAGCTTCTATCGGCAGTCCAGTGGTCCCGTGGATAAGGTGACAGACTGCGGAGGGGAGGGTTCTTGGTTCGAATCCGGTGGGGAAATTTTTTTTATTTCGTTTTACTTTACTTCTTTTACAACACGGGAGACACATCGAGGGTATTTCTTCATGTCTTTGGGTGGTGTGTATTGCGTCTCAACGAAATTTCCTGCTGCCATATTTTTACTCCGGGAAAAAGGAAACAGAGGGCTTCCACTCGGTTTGCCGGGAGTTTCCCCTTTTCCCAAAAGTTTTCACTGCCCTGCCGAGCTCTGTCAAGGGGAGCGTTGGTACTCGATTGATTTTTCCGAAAAACTAAAATACCGGCACGGGGTTTTCAGGAAACCCGTCCTCTTCTCCGAACCGCTGGGCCGATTTTCGATTTCGTTACAGCGTTTATTGCGTCTCGACGAGATCTACAACATTATTTCGTCAGACGCACTGTTTGGGCGGGAGGGCAAAATTATTAAGTTTTGCGGCCCGCAGCCAGGCCGCCGAGCCGGGGCCGTCGACAGGAGGGACAAGGTGGCTGCCGAGCTCGCTGTATCCATCGGCAGACAAGTGGTCACGGGGATACGGTGGCAGACTGCGGACCAGTGGGAGTTGGGTTCAACACCGAGGGGAAAGCTTTTTTTTTGTGTCTGTGTTACTTTAATTCTTTCACAACACTAGAAACCAGAGACCGGCATCCGCTCCCGAACGCTGCTCGGTTCGTCCCGGCCAGCCGGCTCTCCCATCTCGGTGCGTCCCGTGCGCGCTCGCTCGTCCCGCTGTCTCCCACCCGGCGGGACCCGCACTAGCGAACGGGTCCCGTTTGCAAAAAAGAGGCGGGGGAAGGGAGGTGGCCGAGCGGCCCCGGCCCGGCCCCCCCGGCCCGGCCCGGCCCGGAGCCTCGAGCCGAGCAATGCGCCTGGTGTGTGTGTGTGTGTGTGTGTGTGTGTGTGTGTGTGTGTGTGTGTGTGTGTGTGTGTGTGCGCGCGCGCGCGTGTGTGTGTGTGTGTGTGTGTGCGTGCGTGTGTGTGCGCGCGCGCGCGTGCAGACAAGAGGAGGGGGGAGGAGAGAGGAGCAGGCGGGCTGTTTCAAAGTACCGAAATCTCAATATTTAATAGATATATATCTCTCTATATGTATATTTATATACCTGGAAAAATGGACCAGGAAGTCAGAAAATTAACATTATATCATCTCTCTATTGACTAGAGAATATAGAAACAAGAGGTCATAAAAATTTTAAAAATCAACATTTTTCTTTTGACTAGAAAACGAAAACCAAAACATGAATTGTCTGAGACAACGTGTCAACCTAGACTTGCACTTGCACTGCCTTTGCAGGGCGCTTTCCTTGTTTTCTCTTTAAACGGGTTGTTCTTTCCCTAATTTTGTTCCTGCAATTCATGTGGAGAGTAATTAAATCATCCACAACCCCCATTTCCAAGTTTTTACGCCTCTTATTGAGAATCCAGCCCGCATCACTAAAAGTGCGCTCTGTTTCAGCACTTGTTGCAGGAACGCATAAGTAGCGTCTCGCCAACTTTGACAGTCGAGGAAAGCGATCAGCCTAAAAACAGAAATAAATTAATTGTTAGCGTAAATTCAGTAGGGCTCGGAAAAAAATGGACCCGGGGCAGGGTTGTTACAGGTCATGGAAAACCTGGAAGTCATGGAAAAGTCAGGGAAAAAAATTCGAGTCATGGAAGTCATGGAAAAGTCAGGGAAATCAAGCGCCGAGTCATGGAAGTTTGTTAAATTGCAGTATCGCCCGTGTCCTCTGCCTGCCTCGCCGTAACAAAGGTTTTGCTCTTTTATTTTATGTCGAATGAGTGCCTGAAAGGGCTTTAAAATGGAAAAATAATTGTGCAAGTGCAATTATTGCTTTACATCGTTTTCTTTTTAAAAACCCTAGTCCCATATACGTCTGGGGAAAAATCATGGAAAACCTCGAATTCAGTCATGGAAAAGTCAGGGAAATAAAAATTCCCGACTCTGTAACAACCCTGCGGGGGTACTCGTACCCATACCCGTCCGGGACTCGGACCCGCGTAGGGCGAAGGAGTTTAGCCGTGTGGGTGGGGGTTGTAGAACTGAGCTCAACTTTCACCCGCGCCCTTTTTCCGCGCCCTTACGCATTTCGGTCCTTTCCAAAACTTACTCTGCGCATCCACCAGGAAAGTTGCTTTGTGTGGTCAAAGTCGATACCAAGCGGTTCTCTCAGGTAGGCCTCCACCTCGTCCTCGACTGGGTCCCCCAATGACTCCGCACTCTCGCGAAAAGCGGCATAAGGGTCAAATTTAGTTTTCTTTGGTGGAGGAGGGGTGGGGGCAGCCTGAAGCTCGTCAGCTTGTTGGGGGTCACTGTCACTCTCATTGATGAGGCGCCTAACCATGCCGTGAACCTGTTTTTAGACAATAGTTAATGAAATGACAATGGCGTTAAATTACACTGTGAAAAATATATTTGTAGATTTACGATAAATTTTGTAAATCGTGATTTACGAACTATGTTGTAAATTTACGACGGACCTTTTTTGCTCGTGAATGAATTTCAAGCCGATATGTAGTGCTTGTAATTTTACGATTTGCAATTGAAATTTTACAACTGCACTTCGTGGAAAATTTTCCCGTAAACTTACGACTATTTTTCACAGTGTAGCGCTATCACAACAGAACAATATACTGAAAGGTACCTCAGATTTCTCAGTTTCCGAGAGTATATTTCGGAAGCTCCGGAATGAGGGATCAAGAAACGCCGCTATTTTATGGGTGTCCGTTAACTGAACCACGTTCTCCAGCTCCCGGTACAGTCTTGCCCTCATAATACGGATCGGCTCACTATCTGCCTCGTCCGGCGAGTACGCCTGGCGCAAGGTGTGATAGCTCACCAGAGGTAGTGAGGCCGTCACACAGTTCTTAGCTTGCACCCTTTCAGTTTCAAGCTTCAGGGGCTCGAGGAAATTCACAATCTATATTTAAAAAATCAAAATTAAATTTAAAAAGTTAATTTAAAAAAAAATGTGGCATGCAATTTATTGCGTATCAGTGTTACTGATATTAATTTTTTTTTAAAAAAAAAGAGTATTACTTCTGTTAAAAATTCCAGGGGTATTTCGTCAAGCCTTTTGGTTTGACCCTTGCGTTCTAGAACAGCGCGTACCTGTGTAAAATTAAGTCCTTACTAGCGGCATCGTTTTGTTCGAAAAATATTGAGGATTTTCATACTGTATATAGTGGGTAGTGGGCCGCAAGTGGCCGAAAATAAACTCACTCACCTCTGGATAAACTTTTCTGATAGAGTCTAG
The DNA here is from genome assembly GCA_029379305.1 of Frankliniella fusca. Lineage (NCBI taxonomy): Eukaryota > Metazoa > Arthropoda > Insecta > Thysanoptera > Thripidae > Frankliniella > Frankliniella fusca. The sequence goes on from JAHWGI010000968.1 coordinate 1,054,068, forward strand.
CATGCGATAGCAGCTGCTCCAGCGCACCTCCATGTACTGTTTTAAAGAAGTTGGGAGCTCCTCCATTAGCCCCGAGCTCTTAAAGTAGTGGACAAGATCACTGCAGGCGTCCTTGATCTTTAGTACTCTTAGCACGGATATGCATTCATTCTGAGAAAGAAGAATGCGGAGTCCCTTCATAAAATCAGAGTCTGCCTCCCGCAGCTCACACAGACTCAGAACCTCGGGCAGGGCCGACCCGTGGGTATGACCCACGCGCCCCACCGCGCTCTCCAGATCCTTCAGGTACTGTGCAAGTTCAGCCAATTTCCCGGTGTTCATCTCCTCCAGGGCACGCAGTGCGACCTCAGCTTTGGAGAGAGTTAGGATTCTTCTTATCTAGAACAATTTCCGAGACATAATAACGCATAGGCTACATTTATAGTACGAGAGAGAGGCGGAAAAAAAATCGAAACAGAAAAGAACGGAGAAAGAGAGGTACGGGGAGGAGAGGGCGTGTAAGTAAGGTGTGAGAGGCAAAGGCAGAGAAGGGACGGGAGACGGGGTGAAAGGTATGTAGGGTAGAAGGTGGGACGTTACTTTGGCGAATTTACCTTTTCATAGCTGCCGCAGACAAACGCCACACAGTTCGACGTGTTAAAAAGCTTAGGAAAAGCTAGCTTTTGAGAGTCCAAAATAACTTTGTTTTTAACTGAAGTTTTCATCTTTCTCAACTCCTTGACAACCACGTCCACCTGCTCAGTAATAAATAATGCCTCTGGCGTGAGCTTTTGAAAATTCTTCGGCGCAACTGTCATGGAGTGAGTGTATACAATGTTGTACGCGTGGGCCAAGCAGTACTCTCGCCAAAATCCATTAAGAGCATTTTTTTGTGCCTGCTCACCATCAGTTACAAAGCAAATTTTCTTTAATGTCTCCTCCGAGATTCCTCGTTTTTCAAAGTTTTGAACTATGAATGCCCGAAGGTTTTCCGCAGTTTTTGCGTGGCCGGTAGGAAAACGCTCCGTAAAATATGACTTCGTCTCCACTTCCCACTCGTTGGTCTCAGCATTGAGACTGGGAAAATGGACATTGCAGCCCATTAAGTTTTGTTTTCTTGAGTCCTCGGCCCACATGTCTACAGAGCACGACATTTCTCCCGCCGCCGCCGCTGCAGCAACTCGCGGGTACAACTCGGCGCGTTCGTCCTCCGCTAAGTCGTTAATGCGCCTTTTAATTGTTTTGGAATCACTGAAGAGCGTTTTCACGTCTACCTTTCCAAACTGGTGGCCAGTCAAAACGAGGGTTTGGGCTAGATTCAAAAAGCCAGGGCCTTGCATAAGGGAGAGAGGACGCAAGTCCACAGCCACACACTCTGCTGTTGCGTCTAAAACGGCCTCTTTAGCCGGAGAGGGCGCGCTCAACAGCTCTAAGTCTTTCACCTCCGCAAGCTGACAAACATGTCTGTTTAAAGCGCTAGTCCCTGTATAACAAACAAATTTTCAAACAAATATCAAGCCCGAAGTATGCGCGTCATGTCAACGTTCCCGTCACAGTCCTGGGCAGGCCCCGTGGGTAGGGAGGGAGGAGGGGCGCTCAGACAGGCACTATGATAAACATTCTTGTAAATTTACAACATTTGTTGTAAATTTTATTTACGAAAGATGTCGTAAATTTACGACTTCCGATTCTTGCTCTTAGATAAATTCGAAGTCGATAGGAAGTGCTTGTAAATTTACAGTTGTGGATTGTAATTTTACGACTCACATCGTGGAAATTTTCCCCGTAAACCGGGACACGCGGAGCAGCGGGGCGCGAGCCGCGGCCGCGAGGGACGGGGACACGCGGAGCAGCGGGGCGCGAGCCGCGAGGGCGGCGGCGCTGGTGGGCGGTGCGGACACGGGACGGGGACACGCGGAGCAGCGGGGCGCGAGCCGCGGCCGCGAGGGACGGGGACACGCGGAGCAGCGGGGCGCGAGCCGCGAGGGCGGCGGCGCTGGTGGGCGGTGCGGACACGGGACGGGGACACGCGGAGCAGCGGGGCGCGAGCCGCGGCCGCGAGGGACGGGGACACGCGGAGCAGCGGGGCGCGAGCCGCGAGGGCGGCGGCGCTGGTGGGCAGTGCGGACACGGGACGGGGACACGCGGAGCAGCGGGGCGCGAGCCGCGAGGGCGGCGGCGCTGGTGGGCGGTGCGGACACGGGACGGGGACACGCGGAGCAGCGGGGCGCGAGCCGCGAGGGCGGCGGCGCTGGTGGGCGGTGCGGACACGGGACGGGGACACGCGGAGCAGCGGGGCGCGAGCCGCGAGGGCGGCGGCGCTGGTGGGCGGTGCGGACACGGGACGGGGACACGCGGAGCAGCGGGGCGCGAGCCGCGGCCGCGAGGGCGGTGGCGCTGGTGGGCGGTGCGGACACGGGACGGGGACTCGCGGAGGGCAGGTACGCCTCGGCGCCTGACCCTCGAAATCACGGGGGACGCGGGGGGGGGGGGGGCGCCAGGGCGACGATGGCGACAGCGAGACGACCTGTGCGTCGTGCGGCGTACGGGGGGCAGAGAGAAGTTTGATCCGTATGACAGACGAGCCCCCTCCCCCCTGCCCATGTCTTGTGACACACGCTGACATGACGTTAGAATCATAGCGTTTAAACCGTTTTAACGCACCTGTCCATTTGACGTATTCGTCGCAAGTGCGACAGTGCACATAGCCAGTGTTTTCCTCTTCTTCCCCATCCCCAGCCTTTACCACGAGTTCAAATGTTCTCCAGCACTTGGCGTGGCAGTTGCGAGCCTGGGGAATCAATTTAAAGTCGCCGTTCTCTACCTTTTCTTTGACTTCTTTTAGTTGATCCTGCCGCTCTCTCTTGGTCACGCCCTTCTTGTCTTTCTCATTGCCTGCCATTGCCTATCACCGCTCACTCACTAACACTAACCAATAACTCACTACCTATCCTAACTCTTCCTTTCCTCTCGCTTGTCAGAAGGTGTGCGGTGCAGGTGTGTGATGGATGTGTGCTGTGCGGCGATGTTTGTGTCAACAACAATGTCAATATCTCGTCTCGGGGGGAGGTGGAAGTGAGAGGAGAGGAGGAGGCAAGCACCCCGCCCGCCCCCGCCGCCCGCCCGGCCCCGGCCCCGGCCGGCCAGGCGAGAGGCGAGCGGCGAGCCGAGCCGGCTGGGCAGTGGGCAGCGCTCGGCTGCCTGGCAGCAGCTCGCCCCGCCGGGACCCGAGTGCGAAACGGGACCCATTTCCTCGTGTGCATTCGGCAGTCATCGGCGCATCGCTAGGCTACTTCGGCTGGATTGTTACCTCTCTCTCGCACACCAGCGCGCAGCGCGCTCGGCTCGAGACGGGACCCGAACGGGAGCGGATGCCGGTCTCTGCTAGAAACACATCAAGAATAAATTTTGAAGTCTGTAGGCGCACTGTTTACATTCGTTCGACCGATCTTTGAGGTCGAAGCGGTGTGTATTGCGTTTCAACGTAATTCACTCGATTTTCCTGCTACAACATTTTGTCTCCGGGAATAAGGAAGAAAGGCCCTCGTTGCGCTGGGCGCCGGCTGCTAGGAGGTGGGGGCAGTCAGTTGCCCCTCTACCAATGTCATCACTGCTTTGCCGAGCCCTGCGAGCTGGAGCATCAGTAGCTCGATGGTTTAGCTGCTAGACCAAGGAGACTTAGGTCGCGGGCTCGAATTTGAAAGGTTACATTTTTCATTTTTTACTTTACCATCATTTCCACTAGCAATCAATTGATACTACCGCTACATCTAACAGACAGAGGGCAAGCGCGACTCACGTCGTCGTCTGGCAACTAAGGAACCCATCCCTCCTCCCCTTTCGGGAACCGTCCCGGACGGGGCTGCCAAAAGTGGCTGTTTATGTGCTTGCTCACAAAATGTTCGCTGCCGTGCCGTCTCATCCTATCGATGGCCTGGTGGTCCAAGGGTCTTGTCACCGGACTGCGGATACAAAGGTCGTGGGTTCGAGCCCACATGCTGCGCAACTTTTTTGGACTTAAAATTCGGCAACTCCAGGGTCTCCCAATTGGCGACGATACCCCACGCTCAGGGAGGCGATATGGCTCGGCGTACTCCCACGTACCCAAGCAGCAAATGGGGGATTCGCTTATAATTTATTCGGGCTGGGCCTGCCGGAAGGTGGCTCAGACTGCCTGCAATGCGCCCCGTCTTTACTGGCAGTTCAATGGTCCCGAGGATAAGGTGTCAGACTGTGGAGGTAGGAATCAGGGGTTCAAATCAAGGTGGAAACAATTTTTTTTTTCCCGGACTTTAACTTTTTTTTTGCCAGATTAGGATCTAGCAGCCTACGACAAGTCCTGAAAGCCTTTCGATATTGAAAAGCGGTATTTAAGCCCCGATTCTGTTTGGTCAGGCTATATTACGATCCAGGCGGACCAGATAAGTCCGGGGGGCCGTCCCTAAATGTGAAGTGTATTTAGGTCCCAATTACGTTCGGTGAGGCCAGATCAGGATCCAGCCGGCCAAGATAGATGTGTGTGTGGTAGTGGGGGGGGGGACGTCCCTATTTGAGAAGTGGTATTTGAGTTCTTATACGGTTAGGTCAGGGCAGATTACGACCCAGCCGGCCAAGAATAGTCCAGGGGTCCGTTCTTAAGTAAGAAGCGGTATTTATGCCCTTATGCGGTTGGGTCGGGCCAGATAAGGCCCCCGCTGGCTCTGATGAGTTCGGGGGACCGTCCTTAAATTAGAAGCGGTTTTTTTTAAAGGCCTGGATTCCGTTTGGTCAGGCGAGATAATGATCCAGCCGGACAAGATTAGACCGGGGCCCGTCTTGACATGAGAAGCGGTATTTTTGCCTTTATTCGTTTGTGTCATTCTAGGTATCGATCATGGCGGCCAAGAGAAGTCGGGGAACCTCATTAAAAAGGGGTATTTAGGCCCTAAGAGGGGTAAGTCAAGGCTCTATCATATACCGGGCTACCAAGACGCAATCAAGGGGCCGTCCCTACATGATAAGTGGTATTTGGGCCCCAAAAAGGTTAGGTGAGGCCAGATCAGGATCTAGGCGGCAAATAAAAGTCCAGGGGTCCGTCCCTGAATAAGGACGGTCTCTTAGGCCCAAATGAGGGTTAGTCAAGCCAGAGTTGGGTCCAGGTTGCCAAGATTAGTCCTCAAGCCGATTTTAAATGAGAACAGGTATTTCATTCACAAAAAGGTAAGGTCAGGCCAGATCATTTTCGGAGGTTTTAATTTGGTCCTTAATACGGTTAGGTAAGGCCATGTCATAAAACGGGCGGTCAAGATAGGTCCAGGGGGGTCGTGTTTAGGTGAAGAGGAGTATTTAGGCCCTAATTAGTTGTATTCGGGTAAGATAACGATCCAAGAGGCCAGGACAAGTCCGGGGGTACGTTTTAAAATGAGAAGGAATACTTCGGCCAAAAGATGGTAAGATAAGATCAGATCATAAAGCTGGCAGCCAAGATAAATACGAGGGGCCGACATTTATGGTGAAGGGCAACTTACGCCCAGGTAGAATACAGTAGGGTATAAGATCATGAACGTAGCAGCCAGGATTTGTAATTACAGATTGGTTGGTCAGTGTCTAAATTTAAGCCGCCAGGGAAGGTTGGTTAGCTTCGGTAAGACTAGGTTAGGTTAGGCTAGGTTAGGTAAGGTCATAACGGCAACGGTATGCGCACTAATGGTGCAACTTAGCAGGGGTTTTTCAAAACGTTGAGAGCTTGGCTGACACCAACGCTCATTCCCACGGCCCACGGGTTAGTTTAGGTTAGGTTCGGCTGGGTCGTGGCAGGGCCGCTCAGGGACTTCAGGCCCTTGTTCTCAGGCCCTCAAGAATACCTCAAGTCTCGCCACATGAGCACATCAATCCGGCCAAGAATAGTCCGAATATACATCTATCTATCTATATTCCCTGTAGCTGCATTCGAGATGACTCACTCACTCACTCACTCATCGAAATGTTCAAGTGGTTTGAAGGACAAGGGTCGTAACGCTTTAATAACCTATATATGTGATGTGTATAATAATACTTCACTGGCTGCCTTTTGTGGCGTAGATTGCATTCCTGAAAACAGATTTTCAAAAAATATCAGATACAAAGCCTAAATTATCGATTTTCACTTTTTGGTGGTTTTTGCCGTTTTTTCCCATGAGAGCTAATGCATAATTTTGAACGCGTTGCGCAATCGAAAAATATTGTCTGATCGAAAAATAAAAAATTGCGCTGGATTATACATCCAAAAAGACAACTTTTCCGCAGTATCGCCATTTCAATATCTAGAATCCTTTTTCTACGCTACCCTCTATTATACAAACCCAACCATATAACAGGCGCGTAGCAGACTTCAGTTCCATCCCAAGACCGCTTAGCTAAGCTTGCCGTGCCTTAGGCCTTAGCTTTTAAAGTTTTAATTCTTTTACAACTCTAGAAACATGTATCTTTTGGCCAAGATTAGACCGGGACGCTGTCCTTCAGTGTTAAGCGGTATTTAGGCCATAAAACGGGGCAGTCGGGCCAGATTGCGATCCAGCCAGCCAATTTAAGTCCGGGGGCCGTCCTTAAATGAGTAGCGGTACTTTGGCACCTAATTCGTATAGTCAGGCCAGATCAGGATTCAGCCGGCAGCCGGCCAAGATAAGTCTAGGGGGCCGTCCTTAAATGGAAAGCGGTATTTACGCCCGAAAGAGGTTAGCTCTGGCCAGATCAGGATCCAGCCGGCCCACGTAAGTCCAGGGAGCGTCCTTAAATGACAAGCGGTATCTATATGCCCTTAAACGTTTCGGTCATGCCAGTTTAGGACCTAGCCTGCCTACCCAAGATAAGTCCAGGGGGGCCGTCCTTAAATGAGTGGCGGTAGTTTCAGGCCCCGAATTCGTTTAGTCAGGGCAGATCAGGATCCAGACGGCCAAGATGAGTCTAGGGGGCCGTCCTTAAATGAGAAAGTGGTATTTAAGCCCCTAAACCTTTAGTTCAGGCCAGATTAGAACCCCGCCGGCCAAGAAAAGTTCGAGGGGCCGTCCCTAAATGAATTGCGAGATTTCGGCCCCAAGAAGGTTGGGTAAGGCCGGATCTGATGCTAGCCGGCCAAGATGAGTCCGGGGGGCCGTCCCTAAATGAGAAGCGGTATTTAGGCCGCGATTTCGTTTAGTCAGGCTATTTTACAATCCCAGGGAAAAAGGTTAGTCCGGGGGGCCGTCCGTAAACATTTACGTTTTTGACCATTTTGAAAACTTTGGCGCCATTTTCATCAACTTCCGCCCCAGACTGATGCAGACGAAATGACAAGGGAAGAAAGGAGCAAAAGGGGGGGAGCACGGGAGAGTAGGGGCACGGGGAGAGGGGTTCCTAGGCGGGCCGAAGGCCCGCCGGGGGGGTCTGGGGGGGCGGAGCCCCCCCAGCGAGCGCGCAAGCGCGAGTCTATATACCCTATAGCCGCATGCAAGATGACTGACTGACTCATCGAATTGTTCTCGGGAACGGCCCGACCGATTTTCAAGTTAGACCCCTCGTTCGATTCGTCTCGTCGACAATTGGAGAGTGAAAAAATCGGAAAAGTACACATTTCCCACTCCTTCACCCGGAAAATTCGGAAAAACCCTTTTCGGCCGTAATCGGCGACCTTTTTCACCCGTTCGCGTCACGGACGGAAGCGGGTCCGAGCGGGGACATCGTTCGCTACGACCGGGGCCTCCTTTTCCACCCCAGGGCATCTCTCTATCGGGTTTCGTTTGGGAGAAAACCCGGAAAAACCCGTTTCCGTCGGTACCGGAAACGTTCGGCCCTCCTTTTCACCCATTTCCGCCACAGATGGATGGGGGGTCAAAGCGAGGCGATTGTGCGCTAGGACCAGAGCTTGATTTTCCCGAAGAGCTCATCTTTCCATCTGGTACCGTTTAGGAGATATCGAGGAAAAACCGAAACCCGGTATCGGGGTTTTGACAAAACCCGTCCTCTTTTCCGAACCGCTCGACCGATTTTCAATTTCGAAACGGCGTTTATTCCGTCTCGACCACGGCTTTCTCCTGCCGAAGAGCGCACCTTCCTATCTGGTCCCGTTTGGAAAATAGGAAGGAAAAACCAAAATTCGAACCCGCGGCTGTTTACAAAACCCGTCCTCTTTTCCGAACCGCGTGACCGATTTTCAATTTCGAGACGGCGTTTATTCCGTCTCGTCGAGATCTACAACATGGCCTTTTCATGGTTATCCTCCGACGCACCGTTTGGTTGCTAGGGCGAAAAGAAGGGTTTGCGGGCCGAGAGGCCGCCGGGCCGCGGGGTGCCGCGGCACGCCGGAGCGGCCGGCTGCCGAGATCTCAGCTCTTACCGGCAGTCCAGTGGTCCCGTGGATAAGGTGGCAGACTGCGGAGGCAAGGGTTCTGGGTTCGATTCCGTTTGAGAATTATTTTTTTTTCGATTTACTTTACTTCTTTTACATCACTTTAAACACATCGAGGGTATTTCTTCAAGTCTTTGGGTAGTGTGTAGTGCGTCTCAACGAAATTTCCTGCTGCCATATTTTTACTCCGGGAAAAAGGAAACAGAGGGCTTCCCTTTTTCCGAACCTCTGGGCTGATTTTCGATTTCGAAACAGCATTTATTGCGTCTCGACGAGATCTACAACATGGCTTTCTCATCGTTTTCCTTCAACGCACCGTTTTGGCGCTAGGGCGAAAACAAGGCTTTGCGGGCCGAGAGGCCGCCGCGCCGGGCCAGGGCCGCAGCACGCGGTACGAGCTGGCTGCCGAACTTGCAGTTCCCAACGGCAGTCCGGTGGTCTCGTGGATAAGGCGACAAACTTCGGAAGGGAGGGTCGTGGGTTCGATCCCCGTGGGGAAACCTTGTTTTTTTATATTTTTACTTTATTTCTTTTACAACACTAGAAACACTGCTGTGCCGAGCTCTGCCAATGGCAGTGTGGAGCTCGAATGGTTTTTAAGGAACACCAAAATGCTGCTGGACCGATTTCCAAATTTTTTAAAATTTATATTTCAGCAACTACATATTAAATGTGACGCGACAAGAGGAGTGGGTGGGGAGGAAGCGGTCGCCTGTCGTGACGGTGCTTGACATGAGAGGGGGTGGGGGGGGGGATAAAAATTAGCTCCAAACTGCGTCACGTAATATTTGGACGTCCCCTTACATCCTCAGATGTAGTTTTTCTGTTGTTTTCCTTCGACGCACCGTTTGGGCGCAAGGGCGAAAAGAAGGGTTTTCGGGCAGGGATTCCGCCGGGCCGAGGCCGCGCCACGCGGGACTAGGTGGCTGCCGAGCTCGGGTCCCCCAACGGCAGTCCGGTGGTCTCGTGGTTAAGACGGCAGACTGTGGAAGGGAGGGTCGCGGGTTCGATTCTGGTGGGAATTTTTTTTTTTTAAATTATTTTAATTCTTTTACAACACTAGAAACATGTATCTTTGGGCCAAGATTAGACCGGGACGCTGGCCGAAATGATAAGCGGTATTTTCGTTCTAACAGGGAGCACACGGGCCAGTTTGCGATTCAGCCAGCCAATATGAGACCGGGGGGCCGTCCTTAAATGGAAAGCACTACTTAGGCCCCAATCTCGTTAGGTCAGGCAAGTGGGACAAACAGGCTGCCGAGCTCTCAGCTCACAACGGCAGACCAGTGGTCCCGTGGATAAGGCGACAGACTGCGGAAGGGAAGGTCGTGGGTTCGATCCCAGTGGAGAAATCTTTTTTATTATTAAGCGGTCCTTCCGCTTCTCTTTTTCACTCCGATCCCACACATCTCATCCATCCATCCATCCATCCATCCATCCATCCATCCATCCATCCATCCATCCATCCATCCATCCATCCATCCCCCCATCCATCCCTCCATCCATCCATCCATCCATATCCATCCATCCGCCGCGCTCAGGGGCTGCATGGTTGGTCGTCATCGTCCTCAGCCCCGCCAGACCCCACTACACTCTCTCCTTCCTCACTCCCCGCTAGCCTAGGTCACTACAATGCCTTCAATCCACGCGCTGCCACAGCCCTGTGCGGCGACCGGGCCTGCCCATCTGCGCATTGTTTACAATGCAAAGCCTCTTCCTTATTTTTCAGACCATATTCCTTTGGTCACTCTCACACCAAATGACGGATAATCGAAAAATAAAGCTGGTATATTTCAATGGGGAAATTCAGTGAATCTGACAAAACCATGTCCAACAGTATTGATTTCTGCCGCTAGATGGAGTTAAGGGAACCGAATGTAATTTCTTGCGCGCGGCTGACCAAGAACGGCAGCGAGATGACCTCCACTGCCAATTTCCACTGCATTGGACGAAGAGGACGAAACAGCCCTCACGTGCGTCCTTCATTTTTTGGTTTGTCTCAGACTTTTTAGTGTCTGAGTGTCTCGATCTGTATCATTCCTCTGCGGAGGACGGTGGTTCAATATGATACCCTGCTGTTCTATACATATTTCCGCACTGCGCATGACTAATGAGTAGAGTGGTTGCCGGAAAAAAATTCTGTTTTAATTTTGTCTTTGATTTAATGACACGTGTCACTAATTTTCATTACATAAAAGTAGTGAAAACTTCATTACATTGTCATGAAATTGTAATGAAAATTGCTTCATTACAATGTAATGAAAATGTCATGAAATTTTTTTCACAGTGTTTTTTTACGCTACCCTCTATTATACAAACCCAACCATATAACGGGCGCGTAGCAGACTTCAGTTCCATCCCAAGACCGCTTAGCTAAGCTTGCCGTGCCTTAGCTTTTTCTTTTTTTTAATTTTAATTCTTTTACAACTCTAGTAACATGTATCTCTGGGCCAAGATTAGACCGGGACGCTGTCCTTCAGTGTTAAGCGGTATTTAGGCCATAAAACGGGGCAGTCGGGCCAGATTGCGATCCAGCCAGCCAATTTAAGTCCGGGGGCCGTCCTTAAATGAGTAGCGGTACTTTGGCACCTAATTCGTATAGTCAGGCCAGATCAGGATTCAGCCGGCAGCCGGCCAAGATAAGTCTAGGGGGCCGTCCTTAAATGGAAAGCCCAATTTAGGCCCGAAAGAGGTTTGCCCTGGCCAGATCAGGATCCAGCCGGCTCACGTAAGGCCAGGGTCGTCCTTAAATGACAAGCGGTATTTATGCCCTTAAACGGTTCGGTCATGCCAGTTTAGGACCTGGCCTACCCAGATAAGTCCGGGGGGCCGTCCTGAAATGAGTGGCGGTATTCAGGCCCCGAATTCGTTTAGTCTGGGCAGATCAAGATCTAGACGGCCGACATAAGTCTATGGGGCCGTCCTTAAATGAGAAGTGGTATTTAAGCCCCTAAACCTTTAGTTCAGGCCAGATTAGAACCCCGCTGGCCTAGAAAAGTTCGAGGGGCCGTCCCTAAATGAGTTGCGGGATTTCGGCCCCAAGAAGGTTAGGTAAGCCCGGATCTGATGCTAGCCGGCCAAGATGAGTCCGGGGGGCCGTCCCTAAATGAGAAGCGGTATTTAGGCCGTGATTTCGTTTAGTCAGGCTATATTACAATCCCCAGGAAAAACCTTACTCCGGGGGGCCGTCCATAAGTATATTGAAGAAAAAAGACGTTTTTGACCATTTTGAAAACTTTGGCGCCATTTTCAACAACTTCTGCCCCAGATGGATGCAGACGAAATGACAAGGGAAGAAAGGAGCAAAAGGGGGGGAAACGGGAGAGTAGGGGCACGGGGGAGGGGTTCCTAGGCGGGCCGAAGGCCCGCCGGGGGGGTCTGGGGGGGCGGAGCCCCCCCAGCGAGCGCGCAAGCGCGAGTCTATATACCCTATAGCCGCATGCAAGATGACTGACTGACTCATCGAATTGTTCTCGGGAACGGCCCGACCGATTTTCAAGTTAGACCCCTCGTTCGATTCGTCTCGTCGACAATTGGAGAGTGAAAAAATCGGAAAAGTACACATTTCCCACTCCTTCACCCGGAAAATTCGGAAAAACCCTTTTCGGCCGTAATCGGCGACCTTTTTCACCCGTTCGCGTCACGGACGGAAGCGGGTCCGAGCGGGGACATCGTTCGCTACGACCGGGGCCTCCTTTTCCACCCCAGGGCATCTCTCTATCGGGTTTCGTTTGGGAGAAAACCCGGAAAAACCCGTTTCCGTCGGTACCGGAAACGTTCGGCCCTCCTTTTCACCCATTTCCGCCACAGATGGATGGGGGGTCAAAGCGAGGCGATTGTGCGCTAGGACCAGAGCTTGATTTTCCCGAAGAGCTCATCTTTCCATCTGGTACCGTTTAGGAGATATCGAGGAAAAACCGAAACCCGGTATCGGGGTTTTGACAAAACCCGTCCTCTTTTCCGAACCGCTCGACCGATTTTCAATTTCGAAACGGCGTTTATTCCGTCTCGACCACGGCTTTCTCCTGCCGAAGAGCGCACCTTCCTATCTGGTCCCGTTTGGAAAATAGGAAGGAAAAACCAAAATTCGAACCCGCGGCTGTTTACAAAACCCGTCCTCTTTTCCGAACCGCGTGACCGATTTTCAATTTCGAGACGGCGTTTATTCCGTCTCGTCGAGATCTACAACATGGCCTTTTCATGGTTATCCTCCGACGCACCGTTTGGTTGCTAGGGCGAAAAGAAGGGTTTGCGGGCCGAGAGGCCGCCGGGCCGCGGGGTGCCGCGGCACGCCGGAGCGGCCGGCTGCCGAGATCTCAGCTCTTACCGGCAGTCCAGTGGTCCCGTGGATAAGGTGGCAGACTGCGGAGGCAAGGGTTCTGGGTTCGATTCCGTTTGAGAATTATTTTTTTTTCGATTTACTTTACTTCTTTTACATCACTTTAAACACATCGAGGGTATTTCTTCAAGTCTTTGGGTAGTGTGTAGTGCGTCTCAACGAAATTTCCTGCTGCCATATTTTTACTCCGGGAAAAAGGAAACAGAGGGCTTCCCTTTTTCCGAACCTCTGGGCTGATTTTCGATTTCGAAACAGCATTTATTGCGTCTCGACGAGATCTACAACATGGCTTTCTCATCGTTTTCCTTCAACGCACCGTTTTGGCGCTAGGGCGAAAACAAGGCTTTGCGGGCCGAGAGGCCGCCGCGCCGGGCCAGGGCCGCAGCACGCGGTACGAGCTGGCTGCCGAACTTGCAGTTCCCAACGGCAGTCCGGTGGTCTCGTGGATAAGGCGACAAACTTCGGAAGGGAGGGTCGTGGGTTCGATCCCCGTGGGGAAACCTTGTTTTTTTATATTTTTACTTTATTTCTTTTACAACACTAGAAACACTGCTGTGCCGAGCTCTGCCAATGGCAGTGTGGAGCTCGAATGGTTTTTAAGGAACACCAAAATGCTGCTGGACCGATTTCCAAATTTTTTAAAATTTATATTTCAGCAACTACATATTAAATGTGACGCGACAAGAGGAGTGGGTGGGGAGGAAGCGGTCGCCTGTCGTGACGGTGCTTGACATGAGAGGGGGTGGGGGGGGGGATAAAAATTAGCTCCAAACTGCGTCACGTAATATTTGGACGTCCCCTTACATCCTCAGATGTAGTTTTTCTGTTGTTTTCCTTCGACGCACCGTTTGGGCGCAAGGGCGAAAAGAAGGGTTTTCGGGCAGGGATTCCGCCGGGCCGAGGCCGCGCCACGCGGGACTAGGTGGCTGCCGAGCTCGGGTCCCCCAACGGCAGTCCGGTGGTCTCGTGGTTAAGACGGCAGACTGTGGAAGGGAGGGTCGCGGGTTCGATTCTGGTGGGAATTTTTTTTTTTTAAATTATTTTAATTCTTTTACAACACTAGAAACATGTATCTTTGGGCCAAGATTAGACCGGGACGCTGGCCGAAATGATAAGCGGTATTTTCGTTCTAACAGGGAGCACACGGGCCAGTTTGCGATTCAGCCAGCCAATATGAGACCGGGGGGCCGTCCTTAAATGGAAAGCACTACTTAGGCCCCAATCTCGTTAGGTCAGGCAAGTGGGACAAACAGGCTGCCGAGCTCTCAGCTCACAACGGCAGACCAGTGGTCCCGTGGATAAGGCGACAGACTGCGGAAGGGAAGGTCGTGGGTTCGATCCCAGTGGAGAAATCTTTTTTATTATTAAGCGGTCCTTCCGCTTCTCTTTTTCACTCCGATCCCACACATCTCATCCATCCATCCATCCATCCATCCATCCATCCATCCATCCATCCATCCATCCATCCATCCATCCATCCATCCCCCCATCCATCCCTCCATCCATCCATCCATCCATATCCATCCATCCGCCGCGCTCAGGGGCTGCATGGTTGGTCGTCATCGTCCTCAGCCCCGCCAGACCCCACTACACTCTCTCCTTCCTCACTCCCCGCTAGCCTAGGTCACTACAATGCCTTCAATCCACGCGCTGCCACAGCCCTGTGCGGCGACCGGGCCTGCCCATCTGCGCATTGTTTACAATGCAAAGCCTCTTCCTTATTTTTCAGACCATATTCCTTTGGTCACTCTCACACCAAATGACGGATAATCGAAAAATAAAGCTGGTATATTTCAATGGGGAAATTCAGTGAATCTGACAAAACCATGTCCAACAGTATTGATTTCTGCCGCTAGATGGAGTTAAGGGAACCGAATGTAATTTCTTGCGCGCGGCTGACCAAGAACGGCAGCGAGATGACCTCCACTGCCAATTTCCACTGCATTGGACGAAGAGGACGAAACAGCCCTCACGTGCGTCCTTCATTTTTTGGTTTGTCTCAGACTTTTTAGTGTCTGAGTGTCTCGATCTGTATCATTCCTCTGCGGAGGACGGTGGTTCAATATGATACCCTGCTGTTCTATACATATTTCCGCACTGCGCATGACTAATGAGTAGAGTGGTTGCCGGAAAAAAATTCTGTTTTAATTTTGTCTTTGATTTAATGACACGTGTCACTAATTTTCATTACATAAAAGTAGTGAAAACTTCATTACATTGTCATGAAATTGTAATGAAAATTGCTTCATTACAATGTAATGAAAATGTCATGAAATTTTTTTCACAGTGTTTTTTTACGCTACCCTCTATTATACAAACCCAACCATATAACGGGCGCGTAGCAGACTTCAGTTCCATCCCAAGACCGCTTAGCTAAGCTTGCCGTGCCTTAGCTTTTTCTTTTTTTTAATTTTAATTCTTTTACAACTCTAGTAACATGTATCTCTGGGCCAAGATTAGACCGGGACGCTGTCCTTCAGTGTTAAGCGGTATTTAGGCCATAAAACGGGGCAGTCGGGCCAGATTGCGATCCAGCCAGCCAATTTAAGTCCGGGGGCCGTCCTTAAATGAGTAGCGGTACTTTGGCACCTAATTCGTATAGTCAGGCCAGATCAGGATTCAGCCGGCAGCCGGCCAAGATAAGTCTAGGGGGCCGTCCTTAAATGGAAAGCCCAATTTAGGCCCGAAAGAGGTTTGCCCTGGCCAGATCAGGATCCAGCCGGCTCACGTAAGGCCAGGGTCGTCCTTAAATGACAAGCGGTATTTATGCCCTTAAACGGTTCGGTCATGCCAGTTTAGGACCTGGCCTACCCAGATAAGTCCGGGGGGCCGTCCTGAAATGAGTGGCGGTATTCAGGCCCCGAATTCGTTTAGTCTGGGCAGATCAAGATCTAGACGGCCGACATAAGTCTATGGGGCCGTCCTTAAATGAGAAGTGGTATTTAAGCCCCTAAACCTTTAGTTCAGGCCAGATTAGAACCCCGCTGGCCTAGAAAAGTTCGAGGGGCCGTCCCTAAATGAGTTGCGGGATTTCGGCCCCAAGAAGGTTAGGTAAGCCCGGATCTGATGCTAGCCGGCCAAGATGAGTCCGGGGGGCCGTCCCTAAATGAGAAGCGGTATTTAGGCCGTGATTTCGTTTAGTCAGGCTATATTACAATCCCCAGGAAAAACCTTACTCCGGGGGGCCGTCCATAAGTATATTGAAGAAAAAAGACGTTTTTGACCATTTTGAAAACTTTGGCGCCATTTTCAACAACTTCTGCCCCAGATGGATGCAGACGAAATGACAAGGGAAGAAAGGAGCAAAAGGGGGGGAAACGGGAGAGTAGGGGCACGGGGGAGGGGTTCCTAGGCGGGCCGAAGGCCCGCCGGGGGGGTCTGGGGGGGCGGAGCCCCCCCAGCGAGCGCGCAAGCGCGAGTCTATATACCCTATAGCCGCATGCAAGATGACTGACTGACTCATCGAATTGTTCTCGGGAACGGCCCGACCGATTTTCAAGTTAGACCCCTCGTTCGATTCGTCTCGTCGACAATTGGAGAGTGAAAAAATCGGAAAAGTACACATTTCCCACTCCTTCACCCGGAAAATTCGGAAAAAACCCTTTTCGGCCGTAATCGGCGACCTTTTTCACCCGTTCGCGTCACGGACGGAAGCGGGTCCGAGCGGGGACATCGTTCGCTACGACCGGGGCCTCCTTTTCCACCCCAGGGCATCTCTCTATCGGGTTTCGTTTGGGAGAAAACCCGGAAAAACCCGTTTCCGTCGGTACCGGAAACGTTCGGCCCTCCTTTTCACCCATTTCCGCCACAGATGGATGGGGGGTCAAAGCGAGGCGATTGTGCGCTAGGACCAGAGCTTGATTTTCCCGAAGAGCTCATCTTTCCATCTGGTACCGTTTAGGAGATATCGAGGAAAAACCGAAACCCGGTATCGGGGTTTTGACAAAACCCGTCCTCTTTTCCGAACCGCTCGACCGATTTTCAATTTCGAAACGGCGTTTATTCCGTCTCGACCACGGCTTTCTCCTGCCGAAGAGCGCACCTTCCTATCTGGTCCCGTTTGGAAAATAGGAAGGAAAAACCAAAATTCGAACCCGCGGCTGTTTACAAAACCCGTCCTCTTTTCCGAACCGCGTGACCGATTTTCAATTTCGAGACGGCGTTTATTCCGTCTCGTCGAGATCTACAACATGGCCTTTTCATGGTTATCCTCCGACGCACCGTTTGGTTGCTAGGGCGAAAAGAAGGGTTTGCGGGCCGAGAGGCCGCCGGGCCGCGGGGTGCCGCGGCACGCCGGAGCGGCCGGCTGCCGAGATCTCAGCTCTTACCGGCAGTCCAGTGGTCCCGTGGATAAGGTGGCAGACTGCGGAGGCAAGGGTTCTGGGTTCGATTCCGTTTGAGAATTATTTTTTTTTCGATTTACTTTACTTCTTTTACATCACTTTAAACACATCGAGGGTATTTCTTCAAGTCTTTGGGTAGTGTGTAGTGCGTCTCAACGAAATTTCCTGCTGCCATATTTTTACTCCGGGAAAAAGGAAACAGAGGGCTTCCCTTTTTCCGAACCTCTGGGCTGATTTTCGATTTCGAAACAGCATTTATTGCGTCTCGACGAGATCTACAACATGGCTTTCTCATCGTTTTCCTTCAACGCACCGTTTTGGCGCTAGGGCGAAAACAAGGCTTTGCGGGCCGAGAGGCCGCCGCGCCGGGCCAGGGCCGCAGCACGCGGTACGAGCTGGCTGCCGAACTTGCAGTTCCCAACGGCAGTCCGGTGGTCTCGTGGATAAGGCGACAAACTTCGGAAGGGAGGGTCGTGGGTTCGATCCCCGTGGGGAAACCTTGTTTTTTTATATTTTTACTTTATTTCTTTTACAACACTAGAAACACTGCTGTGCCGAGCTCTGCCAATGGCAGTGTGGAGCTCGAATGGTTTTTAAGGAACACCAAAATGCTGCTGGACCGATTTCCAAATTTTTTAAAATTTATATTTCAGCAACTACATATTAAATGTGACGCGACAAGAGGAGTGGGTGGGGAGGAAGCGGTCGCCTGTCGTGACGGTGCTTGACATGAGAGGGGGTGGGGGGGGGGATAAAAATTAGCTCCAAACTGCGTCACGTAATATTTGGACGTCCCCTTACATCCTCAGATGTAGTTTTTCTGTTGTTTTCCTTCGACGCACCGTTTGGGCGCAAGGGCGAAAAGAAGGGTTTTCGGGCAGGGATTCCGCCGGGCCGAGGCCGCGCCACGCGGGACTAGGTGGCTGCCGAGCTCGGGTCCCCCAACGGCAGTCCGGTGGTCTCGTGGTTAAGACGGCAGACTGTGGAAGGGAGGGTCGCGGGTTCGATTCTGGTGGGAATTTTTTTTTTTTAAATTATTTTAATTCTTTTACAACACTAGAAACATGTATCTTTGGGCCAAGATTAGACCGGGACGCTGGCCGAAATGATAAGCGGTATTTTCGTTCTAACAGGGAGCACACGGGCCAGTTTGCGATTCAGCCAGCCAATATGAGACCGGGGGGCCGTCCTTAAATGGAAAGCACTACTTAGGCCCCAATCTCGTTAGGTCAGGCAAGTGGGACAAACAGGCTGCCGAGCTCTCAGCTCACAACGGCAGACCAGTGGTCCCGTGGATAAGGCGACAGACTGCGGAAGGGAAGGTCGTGGGTTCGATCCCAGTGGAGAAATCTTTTTTATTATTAAGCGGTCCTTCCGCTTCTCTTTTTCACTCCGATCCCACACATCTCATCCATCCATCCATCCATCCATCCATCCATCCATCCATCCATCCATCCATCCATCCATCCATCCATCCATCCATCCCCCCATCCATCCCTCCATCCATCCATCCATCCATATCCATCCATCCGCCGCGCTCAGGGGCTGCATGGTTGGTCGTCATCGTCCTCAGCCCCGCCAGACCCCACTACACTCTCTCCTTCCTCACTCCCCGCTAGCCTAGGTCACTACAATGCCTTCAATCCACGCGCTGCCACAGCCCTGTGCGGCGACCGGGCCTGCCCATCTGCGCATTGTTTACAATGCAAAGCCTCTTCCTTATTTTTCAGACCATATTCCTTTGGTCACTCTCACACCAAATGACGGATAATCGAAAAATAAAGCTGGTATATTTCAATGGGGAAATTCAGTGAATCTGACAAAACCATGTCCAACAGTATTGATTTCTGCCGCTAGATGGAGTTAAGGGAACCGAATGTAATTTCTTGCGCGCGGCTGACCAAGAACGGCAGCGAGATGACCTCCACTGCCAATTTCCACTGCATTGGACGAAGAGGACGAAACAGCCCTCACGTGCGTCCTTCATTTTTTGGTTTGTCTCAGACTTTTTAGTGTCTGAGTGTCTCGATCTGTATCATTCCTCTGCGGAGGACGGTGGTTCAATATGATACCCTGCTGTTCTATACATATTTCCGCACTGCGCATGACTAATGAGTAGAGTGGTTGCCGGAAAAAAATTCTGTTTTAATTTTGTCTTTGATTTAATGACACGTGTCACTAATTTTCATTACATAAAAGTAGTGAAAACTTCATTACATTGTCATGAAATTGTAATGAAAATTGCTTCATTACAATGTAATGAAAATGTCATGAAATTTTTTTCACAGTGTTTTTTTACGCTACCCTCTATTATACAAACCCAACCATATAACGGGCGCGTAGCAGACTTCAGTTCCATCCCAAGACCGCTTAGCTAAGCTTGCCGTGCCTTAGCTTTTTCTTTTTTTTAATTTTAATTCTTTTACAACTCTAGTAACATGTATCTCTGGGCCAAGATTAGACCGGGACGCTGTCCTTCAGTGTTAAGCGGTATTTAGGCCATAAAACGGGGCAGTCGGGCCAGATTGCGATCCAGCCAGCCAATTTAAGTCCGGGGGCCGTCCTTAAATGAGTAGCGGTACTTTGGCACCTAATTCGTATAGTCAGGCCAGATCAGGATTCAGCCGGCAGCCGGCCAAGATAAGTCTAGGGGGCCGTCCTTAAATGGAAAGCCCAATTTAGGCCCGAAAGAGGTTTGCCCTGGCCAGATCAGGATCCAGCCGGCTCACGTAAGGCCAGGGTCGTCCTTAAATGACAAGCGGTATTTATGCCCTTAAACGGTTCGGTCATGCCAGTTTAGGACCTGGCCTACCCAGATAAGTCCGGGGGGCCGTCCTGAAATGAGTGGCGGTATTCAGGCCCCGAATTCGTTTAGTCTGGGCAGATCAAGATCTAGACGGCCGACATAAGTCTATGGGGCCGTCCTTAAATGAGAAGTGGTATTTAAGCCCCTAAACCTTTAGTTCAGGCCAGATTAGAACCCCGCTGGCCTAGAAAAGTTCGAGGGGCCGTCCCTAAATGAGTTGCGGGATTTCGGCCCCAAGAAGGTTAGGTAAGCCCGGATCTGATGCTAGCCGGCCAAGATGAGTCCGGGGGGCCGTCCCTAAATGAGAAGCGGTATTTAGGCCGTGATTTCGTTTAGTCAGGCTATATTACAATCCCCAGGAAAAACCTTACTCCGGGGGGCCGTCCATAAGTATATTGAAGAAAAAAGACGTTTTTGACCATTTTGAAAACTTTGGCGCCATTTTCAACAACTTCTGCCCCAGATGGATGCAGACGAAATGACAAGGGAAGAAAGGAGCAAAAGGGGGGGAAACGGGAGAGTAGGGGCACGGGGGAGGGGTTCCTAGGCGGGCCGAAGGCCCGCCGGGGGGGTCTGGGGGGGCGGAGCCCCCCCAGCGAGCGCGCAAGCGCGAGTCTATAACCTCTATAGCCGCATGCAAGATGACTGACTGACTCATCGCATTGTTCTCGGGAACGGCCCGACCGATTTTCAAGTTAGACCCCTCGTTCGATTCGTCTCGTCGACAATTGGAGAGTGAAAAAATCGAAAAAGTACACATTTCCCACTCCTTCACCCGGAAAATTCGGAAAAACCCTTTTCGGCCGTAATCGGCGACCTTTTTCACCCGTTCGCGTCACGGACGGAAGCGGGTCCGAGCGGGGAGATCGTTCGCTAGGACCGGGGCCTCCTTTTCCACCCTAGGGCATCTCTCTATCGGGTACCGTTCGGGAGAAAACCCGGAAAAACCCGTTTCCGTCGGTACCGGAAACGTTCGGCCCTCCTTTTCACCCATTTCCGCCACAGATGGATGGGGGGTCAAAGCGAGGCGATTGTGCGCTAGGACCAAGGCTTGATTTTCCCGAAGAGCTCATCTTTCCATCTGGTACCGTTTAGGAGATATCGAAGAAAAACCGAAACCCGGTATCGGGGTTTTGACAAAACCCGTCCTCTTTTCCGAACCGCTCGACCGATTTTCAATTTCGAAACGCCGTTTATTCCGTCTCGACCAGGGCTTTCATTTCCCGAAGAGCGCACCTTTCTATCTGGTACCGTTTGGAAAATATCAAGGAAAAACCGAAAGCCGGTATAGGGGGTTTTGACAAAACCCGTCCTCTTTTCCGAACCGCTCGACCGATTTTCAATTTCGAAACGCCGTTTATTCCGTCTCGACCAGGGCTTTCTTCTCCCGAAGAGCGCACCTTCCTATCTGGTCCCGTTTGGAAAATAGGAAGGAAAAACCAAAATTCGAACCCGCGGCTGTTTACAAAACCCGTCCTCTTTTCCGAACCGCGTGACCGATTTTCAATTTCGAGACGGCGTTTATTCCGTCTCGACGAGACCTACAACATGGCCTTTTCATGGTTTTCCTCCGACGCACCGTTTTGTTGCTAGATCGAAAAGAAGGGTTTGCGGGCCGAGAGGCCGCCGGGCCGGGGTGCCGCGGCACGCCTGAGCACCCGGCTGCCGAGATCGCAGCTCCTATCGGCAGTCCAGTGGTCCCGTGGATAAGGTGGCAGACTGCGGAGGGAAGGGTTCTGAGTTCGATTCCGGCGGGGAAACCATTTTTTTTCTTTCGTTTTACTTTACATCTTGTACAACACGAGAAACACGTCGAGGGTATTTCTTCAAGTCTCAACAAAATTTAATGCTGCCATATTTTTCCTCTGGGAAAAACGAAACAGAGAGCTTCCACTCGGTTTGCCGGGAGTTTCCCATTTTCCCCAAAGTTGTCACTGTCGTGCCGAGCTCTGTCAATGGGAGCGTTGGTACTAGAATGTTTTTTTTTCTTTTCATTTTCTGGAAAACCAAATTACCCGTACCGGGATTCTTTAAAAAATCGTCCTCCTTTCCGAACCGCTTGACCGATTTTCAATTTTGAAACGTCGTTTATTCCGTCTCGACGAGATCTACTACATGGCTTTTCATTGTTTTCCTTCGACGCACCGTTTGGGCGCAAGGGCGAAAAGAGGGGTTTTCGGGCAGGGATTCCGCCGGGCCGAGGCCGCGCCACGCGGGACTAGCTGGCTGCCGAGCTCGGCTCCCCCAACGGCAGTCCGGTGGTCTCGTGGTTAAGACGGCAGACTGTGGAAGGGAGGGTCGTGGGTTCGATTCTGGTGGGAATTTTTTTTTTTTAAATTATTTTAATTCTTTTACAACACTAGAAACATGTATCTTTGGGCCAAGATTAGACCGGGACGCTGGCCGAAATGATAAGCGGTATTTTCGTTCTAACAGGGAGCAGACGGGCCAGTTTGCGATCCAGCCAGCCAATATGAGACCGGGGGGCCGTCCTTAAATGGAAAGCACTATTTAGGCCCCAATCTCGTTAGGTCAGGCAAGTGGGACAAACAGGCTGCCGAGCTCTCAGCTCACAACGGCAGACCAGTGGTCCCGTGGATAAGGCGACAGACTGCGGAAGGGAAGGTCGTGGGTTCGATCCCAGAGGAGAAATCTTTTTTATTATTAAGCGGTCCTTCCGCTTCTCTTTTTCACTCCGATCCCACACATCTCATCCATCCATCCGTCCATCCATCCATCCATCCATCCATCCATCCATCCATCCATCCATCCATCCATCCATCCATCCATCCATCCATCCATCTATCCATCCCTCCATCCCTCCATCCATCCATCCATCCATATCCATCCATCCGCCGCGCTCAGGGGAGCTGCATGGTTGGTCGTCATCGTCCTGAGCCCCGCCAGACCCCACTACACTCTCTCCTTCCTCACTCCCCCCCGCTAGCCTAGGTCACTACAATGCCTTCAATCCACGCGCTGCCACAGCCCTGTGCGGCGACCGGGCCTGCCCATCTGCGCATTGTTTACAATGCAAAGCCTCCCCTTCCTTATTTTTCAGACCATATTCCTTTGGTCACTCTCACACCAAATGACGGATAATCGAAAAATAAAGCTGGTATATTTCAATGGGGAAATTCAGTGAATCTGACAAAACCATGTCCAACAGTATTGATTTCTGCCGCTAGATGGAGTTAAGGGAACCGAATGTAATTTCTTGCGCGCGGCTGACCAAGAACGGCAGCGAGATGACCTCCACTGCCAATTTCCACTGTATTGGACGTAGAGGACGAAACAGCCCTCACGTGCGTCTTGGTTTGTCTCAGACTTTTTTAGTGTCTGAGTTTCTCGATCTGTATCATTCCTCTGCGGAGGACGGTGGTTCAATATCATACCCTGCTGTTCTATGCATGTTTCCGCACTGCGCATGACTAATGAGTAGAGTGGTTGCCGGAAAAATATTCTGTTTTAATTTTGTCTTTGATTTAATGACACGTGTCACTAATCATACATAAAAGTAATGAAAACTTCATTACATTGTCATGAAATTGTAATGAAAATTGCTTCATTACAATGTAATGAAAATGTCATGAAATTTTTTTCACAGTTCTTTTTTTACGCTACCCTCTATTATACAAACCCAACCATATAACGGGCGCGTAGCAGACTTCAGTTCCATCCCAAGACCGCTTAGCTAAGCTTGCCGTGCCTTAGCTTTTTTTTTAATTTTATTTTTTTTTAAACTCTAGAAACATGTATCTTTGGGCCAAGATTAAACCGGGACGCTGTCCTTCAGTGTTAAGCGGTATTTAGGCCCTACCACGGGGCAGTCGGGTCAGATTGCGATCCAGCCAGCCAATATAAGTCCGAGGGCCGTCCTTAAATGAGTAGCGGTACTTTGGCACCAAATTCGTTTAGTCAGGCCAGGATTGAGACGGCAGCCGGCCAAGATAAGTCTAGGGGGCCGTCCTTTAATGGAAAGCCCAATTTAGGCCCGAAAGAGGTTTGCCCTGGCCAGATCAGGATCCAGCCGGCCCACGTAAGGCCAGGGGGCGTCCTTAAATGACAAGCGGTATTCATGCCCTTAAACGGTTCGGTCATGCCAGTTTAGGACCTGGCCTACCCAGATAAGTCCGGGGGGCCGTCCTTAAATGAGTGGCGGTATTCAGGCCCCGAATTCGTTTAGCCTGGGCAGATCAAGATCTAGACGGCCGACATAAGTCTATGGGGCCGTCCTTAAATGAGAAGTAGTATTTAAGCCCCTAAACCTTTAGGTCAGGCCAGATTAGAACCCCGCCGGCCTAGAAAAGTTCGAGGGGCCGTCCCTAAATGAGTTGCGAGATTTCGGCCCCAAGAAGGTTAGGTAAGGCCGGATCTGATGCTAGCCGGCCAAGATGAGTCTGGGGGGCCGTCCCTAAATGAGAAGCGGTATTTAGGCCGCGATTTCGTTTAGTCAGGCTATTTTACAATCCCAGGGAAAAAGGTTAGTCCGGGGGGCCGTCCGTAAACATTTTTTTACGTTTTTGACCATTTTGAAAACTTTGGCGCCATTTTTAATAACTTCCGCCCGAGACTGATGCAGACGAAATGACAAGGGAAAAAAGGAGCAAAAAAAAAGGGGGGGAGCCC